>KK113483.1:26149-52642 GCA_000611955.2 Stegodyphus mimosarum
GTTTGCCTGACCTTGGCTTGTTTTGTACCATCTCGGATCGCCAAACGAGTGTTTTGGCGAAAGGAAGAAAAAGGCGTGCAGCGATCTACGAGGGAGGAGACGTTTGGCAGACGAGAGAAGGAAAATTTTTCGGAAGGTGGTCACGAGTCCAGAAAGCAGTCGCTCGTCCCAAGTAGCCGTCTACGTGAACAGTGAAAAAATGTCTGAAGAAATGGAGGAGAGAAAGCCACCTATGGAGGGCGACGCAGTGAGGATGAAACCCAGGTAGAAGGGGCGGAAGGCTCTGAGGCTACCATTACCTGCTCAGCTTTACTAACTTTCATTCTCTTTCCTTTCTAGATTTAATATGGCTGAACATTTCAACAATGTACGCTGTTACGTGGCAGAAGGTTCTTTCCATGTACGTTGTTAAGTGGCAGCATGTATCTTCATGTACGCTGTTAAGTAATTTTTGGCTTCTTGTTGAATAACGATATGAAAAATTTTATTTTATTTTGAACAACATCTCCACTACCAAATGTATATTGTACTGATTCTGTTTACCCTTAATAAATGAAAAATATAATTTAACTTAACTTGTAATGTTTTCACTTATAACTTAGAACACTGGACTCAATATATTAATTAAAATTTGAACGGGTTGTTATATTATATGAAATTTAAATACAACGCAATGTTAATTCCTTCTGTTGGAGTATTATCTGGTACTACTTACTGTTAATTTTGAACACAAAGGTTTTAAAGTCTAAATGTTGTTTTATCTTGTATGTCACACAATTTTACACCCATGCAGTATTTGTTACAGTCATGTGATTTAGAATTGTTATTCGTATTCTTGGTGTTCATGTGTTATTGAATATTGAAAACTTAAAACTTAAACTAGTAAAAAACTCCAACATAGGGGCGTGCGGCCATTGATCATAATGCCGGCTCATACTATGATACTGCATCTCGGATATCGGTCCTTTTCTGGATATTTTCTGGACGAAAAGCAGTAGCAATCTCACATCAGATCAGTAGGCGTTTATAATCCGGAAACATACTCAGCTTACTCTCATCTGAGAATAGTATACAAGCTCAATTCTATGAGTCCAATTAGGATGATTGCGAAACTATTGCAAACGGGCGATACGCTACTGTCTGGACAATGGAATGCATACAACAGGAGGGCAGGCATATAGTCCTCCTTGAAGAAACCCTCTGACTATAGCTTTTCGGGAGATTCGTTTCCCAGTAACAGTAGCTGATTTGCTACCTCAGTGGCTGTGCTGTGTCTTTTCCTTTCTGTCGACAACACTATGTACCTATCTTCTGCAAGCGTCGTACGGCAAACGTGACTTCCCTCGTGGCGTTTGCTACACATTCTATTTGTCTGAAATGACTTCTAAATCCTGAAAACAACACAAACATCGAATTCCCTAGCAACATCTGTTATTTTCCGCCCTTCTTCAATCTTTCCAATAATACTCATGCGTAAAATTATGTAAGTGATGTCGGGAAGACATACCGAAAATTGCACGTTCGACAATTGATTCTTTCCCGTTAAATTTTGCTTTTGAACAACAACAGTCAATACCCGCTAAATTCTTTATATCTCTTATCAGCGTTATCATATGACGAACAACTTCGTCAATCCAAAATTTGCATACAACAAGTCTTACTCTATCCCTCTCTTATGCTAATTTCCACATTTCCCTGTCTTTCATTTTATGGTTGCTATCACTGCTAGTGTTATCCGTCCGTAGCAATTGTCCACCAGTGTATTACATACTGGAAGATAAAGCTTTGTTTAGAACTTAGCGACATATATATTCAAAAATAGATTACAACAGAAAACAAATATCGAAATAAGGTACAGAATAAAAGTTAAATTTGATGAAATTCCTAATTCAGCAGAATTTGTCTTAAAGCGGAACTTAAATTACTAAAATGCTTTCAGCACTAATTTTCGATGTGATATAAACTACATCGCATCATTTTTTATTTATTAATGTAATTTATTTATTCCAAAACATAAATTTAAGCTATAGAAAACAAAATTAAGGAACTATATATATCAAATCTAAAACTCTGCAAAATTATTTTATACATAAATTCTACAATTTATTTAATGAAAGAAGGCCACTTTAGTTCATTTCTTAAAAACATATATTTAATCTTGATCTCGATACGTGTAGTATAGGTTTCATTATCAAATAACTTAATTAAAGTTTATATTAAAATTATTTTGCGATACAATTACATGGGTTTGTATATAGATTACAGTTGTAAATTTCTTTTATAGATATATTCCAATCTGATAACATGCTTTAAAACAGATAAAAAATCTGATGTGGGCACTACATGACATCTTTGTACGGCCTATTAAATCGTACACGTTTTTTGCTGCATTTCATTTAAACTTATTCCTCGATTTTTATTAGAGATATATTTGTCATTCAACTAATTCAGTTCTCACTTTGCGGCAAGGCAAAAATACATAAAAACTCAAAACATCATCATTAAAAATTGTAAAATACAGAAAAAAATAAGAAGCCAGATACAACTAAAAAGCAATATTTAGCTAGCAATTGGGCCAGCGGACAAGAGGGCAGATTTTTCAGGTCACAAAACTGAAAGTTTACTTTTGATCCCACTCGGCAAAAAGACACTGAAAGCGAAGAAACTTACTTAATTCACTATTCTACAGATCGCCGCTCGTTTAGTCCTCCGACAGTGATGTTAGCTATATGCAGTTTAGATGCCAGCTCGTCGGTGCACATTGTTTTGCAGAAGACTTGAGCATACGAGTCACTTTGAGCAATCAGGGAGAAGCAAAACTGTAACGGCGTTGTATGTACCCAGTTAAATTGTAGCTGGTCATAAGCTAATGCAGGAGGACATATCATTTAAACATATGAGCAGTTGATAAACAAATAATAGAATTGGAAGTAAAGATATTAATACTGAATTATATACAAAGTTAAATATAGTCAACAGCGTTGAGTACAGGGGGGGAGTGTGCCGCTGTACTCTTATTGATTCAGGAAACGTTGTGGATCTGTTCGAAGCAGGCTGCACATGGCTTGATATGGCTGAGTAGGCAGTGGCACAGTATGTAATGACTTATTTTGTGCAAATCTGGTACTTTTATTGTTAGCGGCCGACGCTGACAAGTTTGTGGAAGCTAGTTTTTTAAGCTGGTATCCCGAAGTCTGCGGGTAGTCAAATACGTAATGATCCGCTGTTCCTGCCTTAGCGCATACGCAAAAATCTGTGTTATTGCGTTGGAACGGTGCAAATATGCTAGGAATGGACTATGTCCAGAGAAGCATTGTGTCAGTGAAGCGGAGGTGCTATGTAACTCTATTATTACTTTTGGAAAGAAAAGGAACGTCTAGCGACCCGCGAGAGCTGCGAGCCAAATCTCCTGCCATTTTTTTGACTATGTGCTTCTCAGTTGTCCACTTACAATATGATGCTGGGGGAAGAGTTGAAATCACTTCATCTTGAACATTGTTTGTTGCCTGCTTTGCCAGATCGTCATTTAGTTCATTTCCGGTGATACCCTTGTTGGCTGAACCTAACGTAGAATAGCACGGTTAGGAATAGGAATTCGCAACAATAGGTGGCGAATATCGTGTCCCAAGGGGCCTCTGCTACTTGCGCCCGATATGACCTGAAGGCTAGACGCCGAGTCACTAAAAATCAAGGCATATAGCGCATGTTCAATTGCGTAGCAGATGGTAGCATGCAAGGCAATTAGTTCCGCTTGGAAAACGGAATTGTTGATTCCGAGCCTGCTTGTCCATTTGCATTGAAGGATGTTATTCTGAAGATGACAAAAGCCACTGTGGGTACAATTTTCTATCTTGGATCCGTCCATGTAGATGGCTTCCGTTACTTCAGTTCACGGCGAAGGTCCGCACTTACATTTTGTTTTTCTGATTTTCGTGCGAAGGGTGATAATGCCTATGAGCTTTGCATTCTTTTTACTTAGTATGTACACTGCGCAAAAGAAAAAAAAAGGGACAGTTCTATAGCTCCCGTTCTACTGGGCCGATTGACGAAATTCAAATTGCGTTTTCCATGTCTCGAAAGCGCGACTTAGGATGTATATTGGATTTATATATAGTTTGCTCTAATATAGGTATTTTGACACAAAATCGGACTTTTTCTAAAATAACATACCAATTTTTTTCCTGTTTCGATTCTACGACTCAAATTATACCTAAATATTAAATTTTGTAAAATTTGGTCTGAAATTTACAGAAAAATTCAAAAATTTAACTTGACGAATGTTTTTTCGGTTTGAGCCTAGAGTAGTTCATTTGGCAAACTTCTTAATATGTGGCAACCAATTTTCCTTCCCTTCTATTGTGAAGAGGAGGAGAAAAGGTCACATCGTTCCTGCCTTTTTACATTGTGGATGAGAGGGAAAAAGTCACCATCATTCTACTTTCAAATAATTTTCACTAAGTGCGTAAACCACATTTTCGTTATTATCGCTTTCAACAAGTATGCCAAATTTGAAAACGCGCCAATATATAAATTCCCATATATCTTCGGAAATTTTTAATAAAAAGTTCTAAATTTTTGCAGGTATGCTTAAAAATACACCTACTTTAAGATGATTGTAAAAATTTTATAGGTTATAATTCAAAATCGTTTTCCAAAAATTTATAAAAATTACTTTAAAATACAAATTTTAAAAATAAATCATAAAAAATGGTCGAATTTATTTGGAGTGAACCTAAATTTCAAACTGTGTAAGAAGAATCAAGCAAGTGTAATAAAAAAAGAGATATTAATAAATACGTACCAAATTGAATTAACATTGAGGAGCTAAAGTTTTGAGAGCTAATTGTTTAAAAACTACTCGTGCGAGTTTTACAAAACTTGGAAGTTTGGCATAATTTGAGTCGTAGAATCGAAATATGGAAAGAAATTGGCATGTAATTTCAGAAAAAGTCCGATTTTGTGTCAAAATACCCATATTTGAACAATGCTATATATAAATCTAATACATATCCTAAGTCGCGTTTTCGAGACATGAAAAACGCAATTTGAATTTCGTCAATCGTCCCCGTAGAATGGGAGATATATAAGTGTCCCATTTTTTTTGCGCAGTGTACATATGTATGGCAGTAGAGATCACATGGCCTTTCAAGTCTGATGACATTATACAATGATAACCTCCCTTTCTACTACCAAACCTAAAAGGTGGTAATTTTACAAGAACTTGAAGCGCTGTCATTGATGTTGCGCGATACGCTCTGCATATGGTGAATAGATGTGGATGCTGTAAGAATCATGGTTCTGCCTCATTTGATGAGACAGATTTTTCCCCACACTAAAACTTCGTACACCACAATAAGCCGCGTTATTTTCAAGAACCATAAGCGTTCCTCACTTCATAGCGGATGTACGGTGGCAATTTTGCACCTTTTTCTTAATGTAGCGAATATGAGAAAGCTATGTAAGCCGGCATTCAAGAATTATTCCAAGATATTTCGTTTGTGTAATACATTTGAAGTTTTTACCCCGGAGTTTCACCCTGGGGTTAAATCTTAAAACACCACTGCAACCACTTATCACGGCCTGAGTTTTTCAGCTGAGACAGTGAGTTTATGCTCTTTTGCCCAGCCTGTGAAGATGTGTTGCAAGCCTGTGAGCCTGTGCCCAGCATGTGTCCCGGCTTTTTTTTAGCTCTGTTTTTTAGGCACCTTCTACCAGCTACTATCAGAAGGAAGTCGTCATCGTAGGCAATTGTCTTTATATGTTATGATTCATCATAGAGATGAAGAGCTGTACTAGCTACTAGATTCCACAAGGTCGGGCATAAGCACGAGACCTGTGGACATCCTCGGGTGATGATCTTTGTCATTACGGTGCCGTTTAATTTTATTTGTACTTTGCATGCCTCCAAATAACTGCAAATGAGGTCAATGAATGTGAATGGACAACCTACTGAAAGCAAATTGTAAATAACATTTGGTCGCTGCACCGAATCGAAGGCTCCCTGGATATCGATTGCTATAATAAGTGAGTGGTTATCAACTCTTATTATATGACATTATGTGCATGAGGTCATGCAGTGCGTGTTCTGTAATGCAGCCTGCTCGAAAACTATTCGGCTTTGGATGCAATATTCCATTTCTTTCAAGACAGTGGTTCGCTCTCAAAGTTTTAGGAATGCAGAAAGAAGGCATATTGGCCCACATGCTGAGAGTATAGTTGAGTTTTTGCCACTCTTTAGAAAAAGGGCTGCTTCCGCTGTTTTGGTGATGATGGGTAAGTGACGTAGTCTCCAACAAGCGAAAAGAAATGCATATAAAATTTTGCGATATGCACTGTGCATTATTTTAAGAATAGAATAATGCTATTAAAGATAATTAAGAATAGATTAATAAGAATATAATTAAGAATAGAATAGAATAATGCTACTAATCACTATTCTACTAAAGACTTTCAAATATAAACAAATGACGGCTACGTAGAGCTTAGTAGCATTTAAACAACTTTTGAATAGTTGATAATTCTACAACTACTGCATGCGGATTAAAGGCATGAAAACCTTAACTGGAACATGAGAACAATAAATTTCGATCACTGTTAAAGCAAAAAATGCACAACTTATCATCATATAAGAATAAAACAATAAAGCTCACCGAGCCAGGTAACACAGTGCGTATATATATATGTAATAATAAAATTCCATAGTCAAAAATACATATAAAACCCTAAATTAAATTTCGTCTTTTATTTTTGTTTATTCCTCAATCACAATTCTAAATGCATGTTCTTTTCATTTTAATGGCGACGATCTCTTATTCGAAAGTACGTGGAATTAAATCTACAGCCCCGTAGTCAAATTGATTTTCCCGCTTTTTCTACACGTACAGTTATTGAATGTTCTGGAAATATTTAAAGCAAACTGGATTGGCTGACGAGGTTGACGTCATTTCTTGTAAGCTCTGCCTTTCCAGTAATTATAAAAGAACTCGCAAAGGAACATCGGGGGGTCTTTTCATTAATGTAATGATGGAATAAACATCAATTCAAAAAGCTATTAATTGTTCTTCGAAGATGTAAATTTTAACATAGCTGTTTTTCAAGAAAAATAATAAATGGATTCTTTTTGTTATCGTCGTTTGTTACTTTGAGCTACGACTACATCACATCATCATGGCACATCACATATATATACACTTTTGGTGCTACAGATTGCAATCAAAATGGGAGGTGCACAACTACATCTTATAGCGGTCCCATGCACAAAATTTCGACATTCTAAGGCTACTCGTTTTTGAGTTATGCGAGAAATGTACATATGCACATATAGTCATTACAAAAATATGTCTTCCGAATGCATTTTAAATCCATTTTACGATCTGTTTTGGGACAAAAAGTCCTTTATTATGTCTGTACGTACAGATGTAACGCAAAAACATCGCTCAAATGGATTCGAGACAGGTCAAAATGGATATTTTCGTTGAAATATGATACCCGAAATTTTTCGCGATTACAATGCTTTCCTTACTTCCTTCAAGGAAGTAAAAAGGCATGATCCAGCTTTTGTAATTATTAGTTGAGAGTTTACTGTATCTATCTTTACTCAGAAACAACATGACAAAAAGATAATTAGATGCAAATAAAAAAAAGCAACTAAAAAAAGTAAATTACAATCAGGTTTACTGTTTTCTCCCCGATATGCTTAACATTTCTTCTTCTGAAGTAGTGATTAGCCTAAAATTTATAAAGCTGAGTTAATTGGCGCATGGGTTAACATAAGCAAAAATCATTTGATAATGCTTTCTGCTTCAACTGTTGTTTCCAAAAATGTACATGAATTTTTTCCTGAACGTGAAAATAGAGTAGCTCATTTAAAGATAGTTCACTTACTTTCCATTCGAAAACGAACAAAAATAATTGAAAAATTCAAAACTAAGGAAGAAAATTTCCTTTTAAAACGACAAGATGATAACTGACTAACAAAAGGTACTAAAAGAAAATAGACCCATAGCATTTTTGAAGACGTTTCAGCTGCATTTTGTCACTTCCCCCTCCTCCCAGTTTGTTGCCTGGGAACTATGCTACAAGAGAGGTAAAATATTTTATTTCCTTTAGAATCTGCATATATCGGCGAACATTTGACATTCAAAATCTTGAAATAGCACATCATGTGCCATTTACGAATACAAGAAACGCATAGGAAAATAAAACAGTTGTGGGGCGAATAAAATGGCTAGAATGTATTTTCTACCATTCAACTAAAAGAAAGTTCAGACTTTCTTGCTTCTGTTTTGGCCGAATCTTCTCTTTTTGCCTTTTTCCTCGCTTTTCTTATCTTCCTCTAAAGAATGCCAACAATAGGAAACGAGCATGAATGCCCTGAGATGCAGAAAAACACAAATGAGTTGAATGTACTCGAGATCTATGCATTATTAAAGTAAGGCTGGTTTTCCTCCGGATATTTTAATACTGGCAGGATAAAATGCGGCTGTATTTATCACATAACTTCGATATTGCTGAAATGAGGTAGGTGCATTGCATTCGGAATCAGCAACTTCGTACTTGTGCTGTTTCACAATTCTATAACTGCCTGTTGAGTTATGGATGCCGTTTGAATGCTTACAACATTACTAAAGGAAAAATCTGGTATATGAAACTATGCTATTGAATCTGCTTTTCAAAACATTTTCCAAAAGCATACCTCCCAAGGCTCCGTTATTTTCTTTCAAAAAAGTTTAAATAAATGTATTAGCTACAAACGGCAACTATGTATACTGGTAAACAAATCTTTGCATGGATTTTATCATTTAAAGAGGATCATCAGGATTTATTCTGAGCTAGATTCTTGAAAACTCAACTTTGCCATTGTCCGAAATCTAACATTAGATCTTCCATTTGTTAACTAGATGCTCTGTATTACAAGAATACTTGAGAGGAATACGTTTAACTTTTTATATCTTCTCAACTTAAAAGGCGATTTTTGAGAGAAGTGGGCGATCCACTCAGCCAGACAGAGGTTATGAAGAACCATCGAGCCCACACTTTCGCTATCGGCCAATGTAATGTCATTAAGAACTTTAGGGCGAAAGACTCTTAAAAAATCAACCGCAACCTTGCAGGATTTGGTTTGGTTTAGTTTAATCTATTTGATTATGGCAAAACACGCTATGGGCTATCTGCCTAAGGGAAGGATGCCTCTGTGGAGGACTTGCTAATAAAAACTGACTCGAATCAATATTAC
Organism: Stegodyphus mimosarum; assembly: GCA_000611955.2. Lineage (NCBI taxonomy): Eukaryota > Metazoa > Arthropoda > Arachnida > Araneae > Eresidae > Stegodyphus > Stegodyphus mimosarum. Next base: position 35,385 of record KK113483.1, read on the forward strand.
ACATGGGAAAAACCATGAAAACGTCCATGCAGGCAGCCCATTAGCTTGGAATCGAACCCAGATTAAACCACCAATGTTCTGCGACTTTTACCTTTCGGTCGCTGATGGATTTCCACCTTACAGGAAATCAAGCGAGGGATTTTCAATTCTCTAGCTGATTGTATTAACCACTACCCCACAAGAAAACATTGGAAATTCTCATTATTCTGGTGTTTTGCTCGTTTCGATGCTTTTTACTGGACTAAGACGGATCATTCTCACTTCTGTTTGGCTTTGAAGTTCTGTTACAGACGTGCCCAAAGCTGAAACGTAAGTTGAAATGGAACAGTCCTCGAATTTACTTTCTTTATTCTTCCTCAGTTTCCTAGGCGCATCAAGCGTGCCCGTGACTATGAGGCAAAGGGCAATAACACTCATTAAGGCGAAGAGAGACGTTCTTGTTGTTTTACAGTAAGAGTTTTACACTAGTTCTAAATGTTAGGTTATTTTAATACGACATAGCACAAGAGAGCTATCTGCCTAAGGGAAAGGATGCCTTTGTAGAAGGTTTTCTAAGGAAACTGGCTTGCATTCACGTGATACATGAGGAAAATCACAAAATTCGGCCAGCTCATTTACCTGGGATCGAACCCAGGTTGGGCTTCCAGTATTCTGTGGTTTTAACCATTTGGCCACTTTCGGTGCTACTAGTTCTAACGAAACAAGAAGAAGCCTAAGACTAGTCTGGTACTAAATATATGAAAAGGAATATATAACTTCTGTTTTTGAGCATATTATTTCCTTCACAAAATAATAGTTATTAATCTTATTGGTGAAGAAAGAAACATTTTGTCATAAAACGAAACAAAAGCTGATATTAAATTTTTAAGAAAATTTCTTTTGCATGAGCTCATAGTTAAATACAGGACCAGAATGCGTAAAGCTGATGCCTTTTGCCTAAATTAATCTGTTAATCTTATTGAGTTCTTTCTGAGTTTTCTTCTTGTGTAACATGAATACGAGCCATTTTTCCTTTGAACGTTGTCTATGAGGGCATCCCTCTTCAGCGAGATACCCTTGCCATTGCTGAGCGAGACTCTCGGCAGTTTTCATCTATCCACTACTGTGGATAGATAACTAAGTGAACTGGAGACTGGAAATCTAGAGAAACAATAGAGTCAATAAAGAACGGAAGCAAAAATGAGCGCTGCTTACCGTATTTGTAATTAATCTACTTCTATCATTTAAATTTTGTAAATACTATTAAAATATGTTGTTGTCTTTGTTAGAAAGTCTACATCAATTTCCCGCTGTTGTTGTTTGGATGAATGAATTCTGTTATTGGAATCCCTCGTCAGCTACCCACCATGAAGAAGAATAAATCTAAATTTTACCTTTTCCCATAATATTACCGATTTTCTAAAAGCTCTAGCATGCTTTGCCAAAATCAATTAACTAAACATCCTGACGGCCTACTGTAACAGGGTTTTAGCAACAAGTTTTAATAACACTTAGTGAGTAAGCAACAATTATTATTTATCCACTAATTGCGATATATTTAACACTAACTTAGATGAAATCAAAGACTTTTTAGTCTTTTATTCACATTCTCTCGTAGTATATTTTAATATAAAACGCAGGTGACTGAACATTCATAAATTTAAGTCGATTGAAACTTATGTAGTTAATAGTATTTACGTATTGATTGGGCGTCAAGACATGGTAATTAGAAAGCCGACTTTAATATCCCTGGGCTTTGTTTCTAATCCCAGAGAAGGAATGAATGTTTAGGATTTTCAGCATGCATCACTTAAAATGCTGTTTGTTGGTCATTTTCAATAGATAGAATCAAGTAAATCTATTTGTCTCATATATAAGCTCTTTCTTTCTTTTCGCCATCGACGGAACAGCTGGCCCACTGGGTTAGGTGCTTTTCAACCTGTTGGATCCCGTCGATGGAATTTAAAGTATATATATATGAAGAGCTTAGTAGTGTGTCCTCCTGCAATTGACCACGCTAAACGAGGAGCATTGAAATAAGGACCAGAACATGGAAAAAAGGTGCATGATGGGGACTGCTGAGACTAAGGGGAACACTTATTATGGGGCATGTTAGGCAGACATTTATACAGTTACGGTACATGTTGGGCATACACTATTATGGTACATGTTAGGCATACAGTTATATTAATGATAGCTATATAATCAGGTGCAGATGCAAAGATGAACAAATACATTGTACATGTTAGGCATACACTATTATGGTACTTGGTAGGCATGCAGTTATATTAAGGAAATGCTATATAATCAGGTACAGATGTAAAGATGAACAAATACATTACAGATTGTGGGATCCGTTAAAAGAGTGCTGGATTAATCATAAAATTAAACATAATTGGGAATAAAACAAGGAAAATAATAATAAGTAAGACATTAAGTAAATTAATATGTGTACAGAGCGGGCTGCTGACGGCACAGTGTCCAAGAAAAGAAGTCACTCCAGGCTGTCAGCAATGCTTTTAGCAACGGTAGTGCAGTCTCTAATGCGGCTGAGCGCATATTTGTTCTTAATTGTGTTCTTAAACCAAGCCGGCATATTGATTGCAGCTGGTCTTTTTAAATGAGAATTCGCTGTGTGAGGGCAATCAAACACATAGTGATCTGGATCACCAGTACTCCCACAAATACATTGGTCACTGTCTCTTAGGCGAAATCTGTGAAGATACGACATATATGGGCCATGCCCTGTCAGATACTGTGTAAGGTGCGAGGAGCAGCTATTTAAATTCTGGTTAACTTCTGATTGGAAATCATACAGTCTTCTGCCTGTGGTGCTTGTGTCCCAGTAGTTTTGCCACTGCTTCATTAGTTCACATTTGAGTGTAGTTTTCAGATATGAGTGCGGAAGGGGCACAACAATGCTACTCACATGGGGTTCATTGGCCGCGCCTTTCGCAATCAAATCCGCTGCTTCATTTCCTTTAATCCCCGTATGGGCTGGAACCCATTGAACCTTAGGCCTCAGACTTGCAGGACTCGAAATTAATAGTTTTTGTATGTCTCTGACAATGGGATGCCTACTTCGACGGCCCTGGATGGCCTGTAAGCTTGACATTGAGTCTGTGTAAATTACTTTATACCCGCCATTATTAGCAATAAAGTCCAGAGCTGCCTTTAGGGCTGTAAGTTCTGCCTGAAACACTGAGTTGCTGGGGTGAAGCTTCTTAGCCCAGGAATGAATTATGTAGTCACCCTCCATTGCACACCAGGCACTGCCAGTCCCGAGTTCTCCTTTGGAGCCATCGGTATATAGGGCTAAGGATTGTAATGCACTTGGAGGATTACAGTTTGCTTCTATATCGAAGTCTGCAGGGTGGTAAGGAGAGTGGGCAATGTGATTCTCGTAGTCCGAGGATACATAAGTCTTACTCCAAATAGTAATGTCTTGTTTTAGTCTGATCACTCTCACCGCAGCACTCTCGCTCTGTACTATCAAGTGCAGGGGCGGTAGCCCAGCCAATACATTTAATGCAGTGGTAGGAGAGGTACGGAATCCTCTGCAGATGCCCAGAAGAAATGGTCTTTGCGCGGAGTTCAATGCATGTTGCATTTTAATCGTGACATTGACGCCCCATATGGAAACGCCATGAAGAGCTATGCGCTCAGCGACTGTGGCATACCATATTTTGAGCATCTGTGAGGAGACACCCCAGCTAGCAGCAGCTGTTCTCCGCATTGTATTAGACAATTTATGCAGCCTTTCTTTAAGATCCTTGATGTGAGGGAGCCAGGAGAATCTGTCGTCTATAATCACACCCAAGTAGCGAAAATGTCTCACGAATTGTATGTTTCTGTCATGAAGGTTTACACACGGGGTACGCTCGTGCCTTTTTTCCGGGCTAATCACCATTCCTTTTGTTTTTGTTCTTGAAATTGTGAGCTTATGTTCACTGGCCCAGCGGACTATTTTGTCTAGCGCTTTTTGGGAATTTGCCTCGTAGCTTTTACGGCTGTGACCGTTTGAAATCAGCAAGAAGTCGTCAGCATACGCTATTATTTCTGATGTTTCATCATCGTCAAAAAGGTTGAGCGCAGTGTCTGCTACCAGGTTCCACAGAAGTGGACCTAGGCAAGAGCCCTGCGGACAGCCTTTCGTCACCTTTTGCATGTGGACGCCTCCATCCGTTGTAGCTTGAATTCGTCTTTCACTCAGGTAGCTGTAGATCAAATCAAATAAAGTTTTGGGACAATTGATATCTTTGAGACATTTCAAAACATCATGCCACCACAACGAATCGAAGGCACCTTGAATGTCTATGCTGATGACAACAGTATGCAGTTTATTCTGCTTATTTCTAAGTACTGTGTTCCGTAGGTGATACAGTGCGTGATCCACTGACTTTCCTGCTATAAAGCCATATTGCCTAGTATTTATGAGTTTATTGGTATGAATGTAAAAATTCAGTCTTTGAAGTATTATTCTTTCGAGGATTTTTCCCATGGCCGGGAGCAGGCAGATGGGCCTATAAGAAGCAGCCTCATTTGGATCTTTATTTCCCTTCAGGAATAGAGCAACTTCTGCTATTTTTGTGCCTTCTGGAAAGAGACGAATTCTCCAGCACGCCTGTAAATAGGAGAAAAGTATTGCCGGATGCGTGTTATGCATAGCTCTGAGAATACCATTATCAAGCCCATCCGGACCTGGAGCTTTACTCGGATTCAGCTTCTTGATTACGTCATTCAGTTCCTTACTTGTTGGAGGTGGCTCAGAATCAGCAATGGATGAAGTATAATATTGTTCAATACTAGTTCGTATTTCCTTCTGCGCTGTAGTGTCTTTATGGGGATCATCATGCTCGAAAATCGTTTCCAGTATATGTGTCACTATCTGGTAACTAGTGTTGGCATTCTGGCAGATTGACGTAGTTAGACTGGTAGGTTTAAAGATTTTGAATATATAAGCTCTTTTCCAGAAAGATATTCATAATATATATGAATATTATGAATATCATATATATTATAAATATCCAATTGTATATCCTAAAAATACCGCCTTCTAAATTTAAAATTAAGAAAAGCATTTTTAAACAATTTCTAGAAATGCATTTTTTTAAATTTATTTTATTTGTTTTGGTGACTGAGAATAAATGTTACTGCAGAATTATGTAATTATTTAATTACTCATGTAATTAAGATCTTAAGTACATTAATCAATTTGAAAATAACAATGTGTAAATAATTATATAAATTCTGACTGGAAATATATAAATATAATAACACATCTAATAATAACACAGAGCAGATGCAATAACGTTCTTCATATTGTAGAGTCATTAGGATTTTTTGAAGTAAGAAACATGAAAAAATGTGCAGTGCCCTCGCCGGGACTCAAATCTGGAATTTTCGAATACGCGCCGAGTGTGCTAACCATTACACCACGAAGACATGCAAAAAGGAGGGAGAAGATACCTATATACATCCCCTTTTTAAGGGCAAATGGGGATTAGGGGACTCAGTCGCCAAATCCTGGTGGTGAAGAGTCATCATCCACCACCTTTTTTAGTTCGGGCGCCACTATTAGAGACACTAGATTATTTTGAAACATGAGACGTGAAAAATGAGCAATGTCCTCGCCGGGACTCGAACGTGGACTTCTTGAATACACACCGAGAGTACTACCGTTACATCTTGAAGGCATGCAGAAAGTAGGGAGAAAATACCTTATAGTATAACACCCAATTAAAAAAAGACCCTTTTAATCATCTGCTTACATTCCGAAATTTAAAGCTCTTAACAGACACAATCATATCAAATAAATATGCAGTTAGAAAACAATATCAAACTCCTGAATATTTTTGCATTTCACCACATTAAAAAATTAAAGAAGCAAAAACTTAATTTCTTCTAAAGAGACACAAAACGACAACACCATATACTTTCAGGTCAGTTCGTAGCTTCTTTACTTAAACGAATTTTATTCAGAAAACTAAAACTTAAGTCTTTAATCAAACTAACACACAAACTTATTTTATATCTCTCTCGCACTATGGTTTTGAAATAGCTATTATTACAATTTTATTATTCTCTTTCATAACGTGTTCTTTTTTATACTCATTTGACATTATTCTAATTTTCCAATTTCGTTATTAACATTTTATCTTGTTTGAGACAAAAATAATTTTTAACATACGCGCATATGTGATTTTATCACTCAGAAAAAAAGGCTGCGTTCCAGTCACTGGCGTTAATTTTTTTAAATCATTCTAAAATTCCGTCGATTATTATACAGGATAATTAGAGTGCAGACTTAGTGTGCTTCTTCGTGGAGCAGTTGACTATTTTCCATTAACCAAGAAACAGCTACAAATTTAGCAGTAACAAACCTAAAAAATGTTGACTACATAAAAACTATGATTATTATTTCTAAAATATTTTTGAATTTTCTCAGCAAATGTATTTAGTTATGCAATGAGTTTTTATTTGCCTACTTTTGCCTGTCCCGCTAGGCATTCTCCTCCTTTTCCCGGAACTGTGTCTTTCTAATTCCCGTCAAGTTGCATTATTTCAAACAGCAAACTAAAGGCAAGTATTTTTGAATCTATCATTATTTTAAGCTCTAAATAAAAAATTTTGGAATAGCTGTTTTATAAATATGGCTTGATGCGTCATTCATCACATGAGCTGTGATGAAAAATACCAACAACCGGCCAAAGTTGTTCAGACGTTCACGATGACTGAATTTAAAACACTTCCTTTTGTTCAAAGATTATGTAACCAGTTTCTGAACATGGTTCTTTTCCTGAAGGAACTAGGAATTCAACCAAGGAAGAAGTATAGACGTCTTATTAAAAATTTCAAATGCATTAAATTTATTCAACAATCAAATTCTATAGGCATTGTTTTCTACAAGAATGCGTAGGTTAATTTTGAAGAGAAGGAAATCTAAATTTTGGTTAGAAGAAACGTGTAGAATATTAAAAAGAAGATCTTTCTTTGAAACAGAAATGTGCAGAGGTATCAAAAGCTAGTTAAAATTGCATAAATAATATGTCAGGCTTCCGTGTGACTGCAATTAATTTGCATTTGAATAATATACTCGCAAGTTGTTAGAAATTCGTAAACTTCCATCTTCAGTTAGATATCTTTGGTACTAAAATGTTTGTTTAACTACTGAAGATCATTAGCATGCAAAAAATTATATTTTCTGATTTAAGGCTTAAATGCTATGATATAAATACAAGTATTTCACTACCCGAAATTTTGAATAAAATATTTTATTATTCCTTGTTTTAAAGTATATTTTTCTACTTGAGTAAATTAGTGCACCATTTACCAAATGTGCATTTAGGAATTTTTTTTTAAATATAAATGCAAGTTGAATTAAAATAAAAATATGAAGATAAACAAATTTCTCGAAGTAAACCAATACAATAACATTATATAAGTATATATAAAAATGCTTTAATTATTTGTGCTTTAATCAGTATTTTTACGGAAGATTATCTTTTCTTAAGAAAAAATTGCTTTTTTGATTTGATAGATGCTGCATCCTATTTCACCACAGTATGAACGTTTCTCATGCATGTTTTTACTCTTTTTTATAGTTTTTAATAAATTTTTAAATATATTTTAAAACATTTCGTTAGAGCATTCAAAATGACAGATTCGTGTTTATAGGTTTAGAACATTTTTTAGCTGAGAGGTCAATATATTTTACCTTAAATTACTTTGATCTTTTTGCCAAAAACATCAGTCTTTCACATGGTTTTACACAGCCCTTATATATAAAAACTATGTTTATTAATTTGAAAATGTTTTTTCAAATTCTCAGTTTTCTCAGTAAATGTATATGGATATTTAAAGAGCTTTACTTGCCTACTTTTGCACGTCCCGCTAAACATTCTTCTCCTTTTCCCGGAATTGTCTATCGGACTTACTGGATATGTGTGTTTTCATTTCATTAAAATTAAAGGTTTGCTCCCTTAAGCCCTGATATTCTTGCTAAAATATCTGCATATAAAAGTATATGTTTTCTTCTTTCTTTAAATTTTTAAAAATTAAAACTATGTTTAACTATCTTTCTTTACATAAGCAGGTCACTACAGCATGAGAGATCAAAATTTTCCTGTCAGCTGAATAGAAAATTTCGCCATACTTTTAAATCCATTTTAAGATCAATACGGCAAAGAAATTATACGGACCTCACATTTCAACCTCTTTCCTCAAAAGGAAAAAAAATCTCTTCTGCAAACACGGACTACAATTTTACTTTACGGGATCAACTGGGGAGCTTCGAAGTAGCAAACATTATGTTTGCTCAAATTATTTGAAAATTTGTCTATAAAATTCTTTTGTGGTGTTTTATTCTTGCCAACTTCTCAGAATAGTTTAAGATTACTTGTCATTCCTTCTGCGCTAGGATAAATGAGTTTGCTTGGTATTTTCACGCAAGTACACAATTTGATACAGTGTTGTGGAGAAAATATTAAAAAATGCATCTGCCTTTGTTCTGCAAAGAAACTCTTGAATAAAGCTTTTTTCTTTCAGTACATTTTTAAGATTCATTTTTATACTACGTCGTGACGAAAATACTTAAAGAAAACAAGCGCAGGTTTGGGGGAAAATGTAGGTAAGCCACGTTAAATGTACCTTTTTATTAATCACCCACACAGAAATGAGCTAGAATTTGTATAGCTGAAATCTGTTGCGAACTGTTCCATTACTTATATTTATTAGATGAATACGCTAATTTAATGCCTCATAGTGCATCTTTAAAGCAAAAATATTTAAACAAGTTTAGTTATTTCGTATCCTTCATTAACGTTATTAGCTAAAAGTACTTTTCCCATTTAATTTTGCTGTAAAGTATTTCATCTTCCGTTTCTCCATATAAATTCGCATTTAATAAAAATTTCATAAAGATAAAAAATGCATAAATGAGGAATGTTGAATTGGTTTTCTTAAATAAATAAGGTACATGCGAATGATATTTAGGAGCCAGTTTTTCAAAAGGAAATCAGATGACAACTACCTTCCTAACGCACGTTTTTATAATCGTGTAAGTCTTATTTTATGTTTGCTTTATTTGTAAATTTCCAAAATGAATTTTTCTTGAGTGATTTAAAGTAAAATTTCTTTTTAATAAGGTCTATTATTAAAAAATATCTGAATCGACTTTAAGATACTTTTCAACAGCTGGTGGATTAAAATTATTTTTTAAAGTTTCTCATAAATATTTAAATTTTATTTCCATTATAATAAGGTTAACATTTCAGACATTCGAGGGCATAAAATAAAACTAAGCAAAAACTTTTTATCAGATTTATGAAAGTAAGCTTTTTAGAAGTGCATTGTTCTGTACGAAATGTTTTGCATATTTGTTATTATAAATGAAATGGAAAAACATTGTTTCTCATGAACAATAGATATATTTTGTATAAACGGTATTTTAGGAAAGGTATAAAAGGAAGTGAATGTATAATCCTCAAAACTAAATGATGTCGCTTAAAAAATATTTCAGTGTTAAGAAATTTAATTCAATTTTCACCAAAAGTCTAATGCTTTATTATTTACTAGCTATTTACACCAAAAATATATTTAAGAGAGACTTAATTTTTGCCGAAATAACTGTGCATTACTTACATGGAATGAACACAAAGAAATACAATATTTAATGAAAACAATATTAATTTATTTGTTTCTAAAAGTATATATATACACTCACGTTTGTGAAAATTGCAACACCATGAAGGACTTACGCGAGTGAGCTGAAATTTTCAGGAAATGCAAAGTAGCGCATGATATGCAAATGATTAGAATTGCAAATCCGTAGCGCATGCGTATGCTGAGCAGCGCCCTCTGAACGGCTGATGGATCTGAATAAATAGACGGCTGTAGCGAGGCGTGTATGGTTATCGGGGGTTATCTGCTAGTGGTAAACGTTAACTCAATCTGTACTTATGCCTCGTCGACGAAAGAGAGCGAGATTTGAACAACTTACAGAGTTTGAACGAGGGAGAATCATCGGCCTTCGTGAAGCTGGATTGTCGTATCGTGCAGTAGCCTCTCGTGTGCAGCGTAACAGCAGCACAGTGATGCGCGTTTGGAAGCAGTGGACGGACGAGTGTCGGACAACTCGGAAATCCGGGAGTGGACCCCGAAATGTGACGTCAGCTCGCGATGATAGACACCTGGTCCGCATGGCGCGGACGGACCGTACAGCTTCCTCTAGACAATTGGCAGCACTGTGGTCAATAGCTACAGGTGTTTCATTGTGTGCTTCATCAATTCGTAGACGTCTGCTGCAGTGTGGACTGCGCGCACGGACTCCTTTATACAGGATCCCCCTAACGCACGACCATCGCCGCCTGCGGCTACAATGGGCCAATCAGCATAGAGACTGGCGTGCTGATTGGCAGCATGTCGTGTTTTCTGACGAATCCCGCTTTAATTTGTGGTACCATGATGGCCGCATTCGTGTCAGACGCTATGCCGGTGAACGCCACCTTCCGGAGTGCATTATCGAACGCCACAGTGGACGAACACCCGGAGTTATGGTCTGGGGCGCCATAGCATATCATAGACGATCTCAATTGCTACGAATTGTGGGCAATCTGAACAGCAACCGGTATATCCGTGAAGTTCTACAGCCCGAAGCTGTTCCCTTCCTTCAAAGCTTGCCAGGCGCTGTATTTCAACAGGACAATGCCCGCCCTCATACTGCTCGGATTGTTAAATCCTTCTTTGCAGCGCAGCAGGTACAGCTTCTTCCTTGGCCTGCGTGTTCCCCGGATATGTCGCCAATTGAACATGTGTGGGATGTCATTGGTCGGCGTCTTGCTCGTGATCCTCGTCCTGTTGCGTCTGCAGACGAACTTTGGGTACGCGTACAAACGATATGGAATGCTCTTCCTCAGTCAGACATTCAAACTTTGTTTGACTCCATGCCACGTCGTGTAGCAGCACTTATTGCGGCGCGTGGTGGCCACACAAAATACTGATTCTGATCTCTTGTTCTTGTTTGTTTGCTTTGAACATTTAATCATTTGTTTGTACCACTACCACTCAACTGTGTATTAAATTGCATTCAATTATGACGATTCCGTCTTGGTGTTGCAATTTTCACAAACGTGAGTGTATATATATATAGAGAGAGAGATAGAAATAACTTATAGATAATTTTTGAATTTACATACTGCAATAAATAAAGCAAACGCATATAATATTTAGAAAAAAATTGTAATTTTTTCATTTGTTAAATAAAGCATTTAAGAGTTTCAAATGTGTAAAATCATAAAAGTTTCAAATCTTTAAAATTTCCTGACAATATTCACTCAGAGGTCAATAACAAAACAAATTTTTAAAATAAGCTTAAGTTAAATTTATTTGAAATTCTAATCGGATTTCTCGTTATGAAACATAATGCTAAGATCCATAATGTAAAAATAGTATGTGTTTAAGACAGAACACACTTAGTATCTTAGGTTATTTCATTTCTTCTGCCTACTATAGTTTCTGAGTTTATTCCATTTCTTTTGCATAATGTATTTTGTTGGAGCCCATTCTTAACGATCCATGTAACGACTGCTTATGTTATTATACTCCAATCGCAAACTATGATACACTTGGCAACATATTATTAGTGCATTACTAAAGGCAGGGAGGCACACTGTTCAGTAATGACGCTTCACTAAAGCTAGGAAAGCGTTACCTTCTTACTCTGTTATGGATTGTGATGTACTAGATCTCAGCAGTGCGAGCTGATGTGTTCCTGAATGAACACCGTGCAATCAAATTCTGTGTGCACAATTCTGTAGCTCTCTCCCTTGTTATTCTATGTGATAAAGTGGCCTCAACTAGGGTGGTAATTCTATCTTTCTTGATGTCGGCGATGCTGTCTTTGTGTTCAACTGGAATGGTAAACTGGAATGGTTCAACTGGAATGGAGTATGGTAAAACACACTAGAGCTGAATGCTTAAGGTAAGAATGCCTCATGTAGCTGTTTCTAATGTAGAAACTTGCATGTACACTTTATACATGGGAGTATCACAAAAACGCTTATGCAACTAGACTGTTCGAATTCAAAACAAAATGTCAGTCTGATGATGATTAATGATTATGCTGACAATAGCACAGACCTCGAGAGTTTAAATTATCAAAACATAAACGTACAACAAAATTTTTAATGGAAGAGAGCTATATTTATAACCGATTAGCCTTTCCCCATTACAAGAGCCGGAAATTGTGGCCATTTAATTATGGAAGCACCTGATAGGTGACCACCGTTGCCTCTTATGAAAGGACGGACAGTTACCACCATGTCTTCTCTGGGATTCGAACCAGGGCCATAGCTACGGCAGTCAGTGTCACTAACCACTATACCGGCTGGGCGGATTGAACCGCAACATAACAACTCATAAAAAGAAAATCCAGAAGTATTATAATAATACATTGCTGTACAGAGAAAACACAACAGCATGAAAAAAATGATTCGAATGAAACTCAATTTAGTGCATAGATGGGGTTAGATAGATTTTAGTTTGAAAAGTCTTACAGGTGTGCAATGACTGAAAACATATGTGCTTGTGTTACGTGATACATGTACAATATAAGAAAAAAATCAGAATCAAAAGTCGGTCTTCTCTCCACTAAAAATATGTTTAAATGCATCGGGGAATATTTTTTGTGGAAATTAGTGTTCCCAAGTTTTCTAGTTCCTGTCACCAAACTAAAAAGGACTGTCAGAACAAGGACTGCAAAATAATTATGATTATGGTATTCAAGCTTTTCTAGATATTTCTTGAAAATATTAGGACACTCGTTACAGAATTTTCATAGAAAAGTGAACTAACAGACTTTCAGAATTTCGATAGAATTTTCAGTTTGCATTTATTGTTAAAAATGATATCTACAAGATTTTATTATTTTAAAAAATTATTTAGATCAAAATTTTATGATTTTTTTCCTAAAATTGTATTTACCTTATTTCGCTAATGCTCTGAAGCTTTCTTCTAAAAAGGCTTCGCTGTCACCAAGTCTTTTTATCTTTGAAGGGGGATATGTAAAATAAAAAATATGTAAATCAGCTTTGTAATTTTAATTCTGCAATAGCCTCTTAATTTCTCATTTTTACTTTGGGTATTTCCTCTCTGTATTCTGAAAACAATAATAACTTTTCTGGACTACGTCATTTCTAGATCAATCTATGTCACATGGCTGCGTAACACTGATGACATAGTAATTCGAAACTTAGTAAACATAGTAACTAAAAATTTCGAGAACTGAAACCCTTCTCTTAATAAGCAGTCTACACCTAAACCTTCTACTGGTGAACTTCCGTGCTGAGTAACAGTGCACTTTACCTTCAACCTCTTATGGCGCTACGACGTTGCTTTTCTGCTCTCTTCCTATCACAATAATATCAAAAATGTAAATATTCTGGAAGTAGGCATGATTAGTGTGCCAAATCAATTGTCGCCTCAAATATCAATTGAAATAAAAATGAAATTTAATTTTCTTCGACTGCTAAGTTCCCTGTTCATTACAGATTCGCCATTCTGCGTTCTAAACCATCAACATTGTAATGTAAAATTGTTTCTTAATTTTGATTATCAGTAATTTGCTGTTCCTTAATTTTTATTTTCAGTAATTGAATTTTCTTAATTTGCTTATTTGTTTATTTTAAAGTAGTTGTTGTAAGCTCTTTTCTTTTTAAGCTGTAATTGTTAACTTTAAGTTTGGTAGTATTAATCGTTTTTCCCTTAATGTGAAGTTTGGTTTAATCTTTTAATTTTTGTTTAAAAACTTAAATTTAGTCTATTTGGTTTTATTTTGTTTTGTTTGAGGTTATTTTGGTTTGACCCTTAAGGTTATTTAACTTTTAAACTTTTAAGTTTTCTGTTTACTACACTAGTTATGGTGTGTAAATTTAATTAGTTTTTTTTTGTTGTTGTTGTTGTTGTTTGTTTTTTGAACAGTTGTAATGAAAACATTTTTTCATTTGACTGAGTTGAAACTTCAAGTACTAGAATTAAAATTCACTACATATAATTTGATTAATTGTGATGAAAGAGTTATGTAAAAGAATTAATTTCAGTACTAATTGTTAATACTACTTTTGTTCAACAAGCTGATGTAGCGAAGAACATTCCTATTGTCAGAATTTGTTAAAAACCATTTTCTTATTACTGGTAAACAGTGTTCTTTCACTTGAAAGTGAGCTTGTCGTAGCCAAACGTTTGGCCGTATGTACGGATTTGCATATTCTGCACCCTTGACTCGCAGCGTTCTTTTCGATGTAAATGTTATACGGGGTGCGCTTGCGAGAGATGGAAATTTTGGCCGTTTAAGCTTATGCGTGTATTAAATTTGCACCCTTGACGAGGCTAGCTCGAAATATATTGTTTACGTCGCTATTCGGCGGAGGGGTGTTTGACTTCTCGGAATAGCCTTGAGGTGTTGCATTGAAAAATGTGCAGAAAAAGCCAACTTCTGGAAGCCGGAAGACCCATCTTCCCAGAGAAACGCAGGTTCGCCACTTTGAGAGTTGCGGGAACTAAGCGACCTTTCTTTCCTCGTTCTTCGTCAAGTTCAAGGTTCTCGCTAAATGAAGAAAAACATCTGCGCCAGGTTTTCGAAAATCGGCAACTGGAGCTGAATCCAAGAAGAAGGATTACGCTTCCCTGCACTGCGTCGATGACACGTATACTTTAGAATCTTTGACTATGGCTTGTTTTTTCTTGGCACCATTGGACCAACTGACGGACCCAGGAGAACGGACGGACCAGGGGCGACAGTGCCGGAAATTTAACATCGTGCATCCTGAAATTTAACAAATCTAATCTTCATATTTTTTTCTTCGTTCTTTCTACACTGTTGTGCAAAAATTCTGAAGTCGAAAAATTAGCATATCAGCTGAACGAAGAGGCAGAGCGGACAGAAAGACCAATCAGGAGATTAAGTAAGGTGATGTACGGTAGCACATGCGCAGATATGCAGGTAGACGTAATGGGGAAGTGTCTGAGTAGAATAAAGCATGTTGTCGGTGTAAGATCAGTATTTCTGGCAAAGAGATTGCACGCCGTATAGCAGTTAAAATCACACCGAGTTGCTGCCTCAGCGAGAAATGGCGAATAATCAATCTGTTAGACGACATCTGGATGCTTTTACCCGAGGTCGAATCATTGGGAAGTTGGAGGAAGGCCGCAGTGTGACAAGTGTGGCTGCAGAGTTCGGAATTGCTCACAGCATCGTTTCACGACTTTGGAGACAATTTCAAACTACAGGAACAGCTATCCGGGGGTTTAGTAGTGGTCGTCCACGAGGAACCACACCCGCAGATGACCGGTATATTGCCTTACAGGCCAGAAGAAACAGGCGGCAGACAGCGGGAGAAATCGCTAGACACACGACACAGGCGACTGGACGACCGATATCGCGTTTTACCGTGGCCAGAAGACTGCACGGTGGTGGTCTGTTTGCACGACGCCCTGTACGGTGTGTACCTCTAACGCCTGCCCATCGGAGAAGGCGTTCTCTGTGGTGCCGGGAACACCGGAATTGGAGAGACAATGAATGGGGACGAGTACTCTTTACAGATGAGAGCAGATTTAGTCTGAGTTGCGATTCTAGACACATACACATCTGGACAGAGCGGGGAACACGCAATAACCCCTTCAACATCATCAAAAGGGACTGTTTTGGAGGTCGCGGAGTTCTCGTTCGAGCAGACATAATGCTTGGTAGCCGGACCGACCTTCATATCTCCCAAGGAGGTTCGTTACCTGGGACTGCAATTGTAACGAGGTTCTTCTTCCTTACATGCGTCTTTTCACAAGGGCTATGGGTCCTCAGTTCCTCTTCATGGACGACAACGCTCCAACTCATCGCACAGTTACTGTCGAAGAGCTGTTGGAGAGTGAAAATATTGAACACATGGATTGGTCGGCAAGGTCTCTGGATCTAAATCTCGTCAGGCATGTACGGAACTTCCTAGGGAGACCCGTGGCAGCACGTAACTTATCGCCAGTAATGATTCCGAAACTGCGATTGGTGCTACAAGAGGAACGAGCAGCACTGTCTCAACAGCTCATTAACAATCACATATCCAGCATGCACAAATGATGTGAAACCTCCTAACAGTCAGGGGAGATCATATCTCCTATTAAAGACCGGATGTTTCTTGCTGGACACCCATCACAGGGATGTTTCGGCCTTCAATGGCATTGCGCTCCATGCTACTTTTTCAATGAAGCTTCTTTTTATCTTTCTGATTTCTCTTTTAGGAAGTGTTGCTTACATTACTCATGTCCTTACGTATTGGAGATCTTACGGTATTAAATGTGTTGATTTTGAAAGCTTTTGTAGAAAGTTATATTGAAAAAACCGTCTCGTCCTTAATTTTTGCACTCCAGTGTAGTTCAAGACTCCGTAATACAGACTGAGTTCTTTCCAATCTTTCTTCGACTCTGGGTGGTATTCAACTTCCTCCCTATGCACCCTTCCGACTTGTAACAGTGTACTACAGGTTCCTTACAGTTCGAAATCTTTAAGGTTCTAAATTTGTTGTGGTGGAAATTATGAATGATTCTAATTATTTACTCCCGGTATAAACCTGTTCCTTACTAACCTATTTTGCGCTCTATTCAGTATTTAAAAACCTGAGATGCTAACCCCGACTAGAAATTGCTATTGAATGTGTCCCGGTGTCCACCGGCCTGTAAAGTTATTCGAAAATTGATTTCTTTATTTTATTTTACAGTCGTATGACAGTCTGAACTGATTTGTGTGGGCCCACCGACGGTAATCATAATAAAAGGGAATGTATGTTTGATATTTTGTTATAGTTAACTTTCTGAAAAGTTTTGCCACCTTCGAAGAAGACCATTTCAATGTAACTTTACGTAAAACCTTAATGCTTTATTCAACAAATAAATGTTCGAGATTTGACTTAACTTTATTTGTTTGTTTTATTTAATAGTCTACACTGGACTAAATTAACTTAAACTGGGTTTAATTTGCTAATTTTTATCACAATGCATTGCTTGTTCTAGTTCATTATATATGTATGTATTTGTGTAAGGTTCCATTTCTATATAGGTTATGACTATATTGTTGCCCCATTTACAAAAGATTGTTTACTTGAATACCAGTTATACAGAATATTTTTGTATCATTAATATACTAATTTTAAGTGGCACTTATCCAGAAAAGATTTGTTTGCAAGGAAGTCATAACAACATTACCCTGTCTTTTTTCTGTTTTCATTATATATATATAT
>KK113483.1:63087-119918 GCA_000611955.2 Stegodyphus mimosarum
TATATAAAATATTTTTTAGAATATAAAATTAAAATAAAATAATAATATAATAAAGTAATGAAGATTTTTTACAATTAAAACATTTGTATAAATATACATATGTATAATCTATGTATAATACAGTAAAGCATATGAGAGGGATCTGTTTAAGTCCAGATATACCTTCGTGGAAGGTTTTATGATAGAATCTGTCTCCTAATCATGTAACATATGGGGAAAGATCACTAAAAACACACATGCAGTCAGCCGGTTTGTCTGGGCTCCAAATCAGGTTGAACTACCAGTATTCAGTGTTTTTGACGACTCGGCCATTGGTAGGTCCCTTGATGTGTACGGCAATCCAAATGTATATCGCGTGATAAAATGACTACATATGCAGCATCTGTAATGTGTTACAAGAAACTTGGCTAGTCGGTATTTAATTTGAATAGATAAACAGGTGCAAATTATATTGCTGATTTTATTACATGCATGTAGTAAAATTTTTCATATGATGGCGCTATCGCATGATGACGTAGTTTGTGCATTAAGATAGGGAAATGAATGTGGCCCGTTTAACCTTTGTTTATTGCTGACAAACATTTTTGACGCAGACACAGCTAAACTACCGCAACCTGCGCCATTCTTGTACAAATACCTTTGTACGCTTCAAGTTTTATAATGTATTTGAAGTAAGAAAACAGTATCGAAGAAAGGTGTGCTAACAAGATGGAGATTCTCAGAAGAAATATGCCATTTCCAGTTTGAAGATGCTTTTTTTTCTCTTATTGGTTAATTAAGGTTTTAGTTTGTAAATTTTAATATTATTAGTCATCTGAATTATTTTTATGGTTATGTGAATGCATGAGTTATGAGCATTACATAAAAGTCTCATGAGGGGGATTAATTTTGAAATGATGCAATTCAGAGATAGTATAAGCATGTTACTGTTTTCGGAACAGAGCGAGGACTTGACTAAGCTAAAAAGGAAATTTAAGTGGTTATTGCAAATTAAAATTTCAATATTCCATTTTTCTTATCTTACATATATATATATATATATATAAATAGACATGGTTCATATGTGTAAGCTGTTTCAGAAAGATTTCATGTTTGTCATATATATATGTGTGTGATTATATATTTTAAAACTTTTACCGCTACTGTTACACGTTTTAAGAAGCTAGCTATTAATCGTTTCTAAAAAGGTTCATGAAGTTCTTGGTTTAACTGAAACTGAAAGGGCTGAAGGTCTCATAACAGTAGAAAACGACGATTTGGAAACTATGATCTTGTAATATTTGAAAAGAAAAACTGTGTTTTAATACTCCTTTACGTTACTCCACCAAAATAACTAGGAACGAAACAATCGTCTAAGAAAGGGCTTTTTGGATATATTTTGTTATTCTTAATAATTACTGAAACGAATGTAAACTAAGGTAAATAAATATTGCGTTAGCAAAGTGGAAGTGAGATAATGCAGTTAAACTATAAATGAAGAATATTTAATTGGTTAATTTTATAAAGTTACTAAATGAATGAAGGTGAACGAAATATGGAATTAAGTTATAAGATTGTGCTAGTACTTCAATCCTTTTTTAGAACTTAGTTCACACGCATGTATAATGAAACAAATTAATGAGGGATATTTTTTCAGACAGATGTATTTACATTTATTTCCGAAATTCTATCATCTAATTTTGCAGATGTTTCAAACTCTTGCAAGGAATACTTCACATGGTAACATTGTACCTGAAAAATCTGTGGAACCTGAACCGATACGTTTAACTGACGAGAGGGTAAATCAGAATTCCTAATTAAGGAATAGCAAGCCAACTTAGCATCTTCCGTTGGCGCTTAGCATCTGCCAATCAAGATTATCTTCAAGATGGAATTCAGGGAAATTTCTAGACGATATTAAGTGGTGAGTTATTGATTATTCCTAAGCAGTCATCCACTTCAGATTTTCAGGGTACCTTTATATATTATTTCCTATTGCATTTAACATTCACAGTAAAATCGTTTTCTTCTGTAATATTAACATTCACAAGCAAAATTAGTATAATCTCACGAGCATATTTTAGAAACGAAATCTCCGATTATCATTTTACCTAGCATTTTGATACAGAACTCCAACAGATGCAAAAATAAAGGATGCACGTTAGTTTAAATATGTGCAGTAATGAAAATAATCAAAACGCGGTAAACTAAGGCTGAAAGAACCAAAAATTAAGTATAATTTGCTCATTATATTCGTTTTCAAAACTGGTAATTTAAAATTCAGTAAGAATACATGCCTGTCGTAAGAGTTTCCTGCAGATGCTTAATAAACGTCTTCACCATATAGATAGTAAATTGTGTGAGGAAAGGAAGTTCACGTGTATACGAAATTGTTTGCATAACATTATCGTGTCTCCCAAGTCAAAAGTTTTGTAATGTTATTACGAATTTGCAGAAATTTATAATTGCACTGAACCACGGAACTTAGTACGCACGTAAGGAGTAAACTAACAGCCATTTCTTCTGTTTTGTATTAGACAAAATGTCTTGCATTTAAATAACTTAGCATAAAATATCTTAGGTATAATTTAGTTATATACCTTTTCCTGGTCACGTAAGGTTTATGATTTATCGAAATACGCAGTAAGAAATTAAATTGAATAATCTAAATCTATTACTCAGCTTAAATTTCATTACCATGCCGTGTAAATATAATTAGCTACAAATATTTACAAGAAAAGCATGCCAACTTTTAAAGCTAGAAAAACAATATTTTAAGTTTTAATTTCAAATATAAAAGGTCATTGCTCTCAATTGCTTTCGTCAAAAACAAAGAAGATTATGCAGACGAAAGACATACAACATATGCATGTTGCTAAACGGGAAATTGTGGAATTTGTCTCTTAAAATCCACTAAGCCTTTTATTTTAAAATTTAATGAATTGTGCTAAATAGACTTGTGGTGTTCCTCCCTTTTACCTAATAACTAATTGTGGAGGAACATAGTGAACTGCTAAACGAATAATTGCTTACGCCCAGAAACAGAAACGTAACATTCAAGAACGGTTAATTACCCTTTATTGCTCAAAATAAAGACATACAGTCGGCCCCTTTCTCAGGGCATACAGCAAAGCCTCCACTAGTTGCCCCTTGAATACTGAGTTAGCTAGCGAAGCTATCAAGGGTCCGTAATACGGCGAGCGTAGTAACAGCTTAGAGAGAAGTGGCCAAAAGACAAACGCGCGTTAGTCAGAAACTCTGCTTCTCTCTCCCGGAAGTCAGTGGAACTTCGACTTAAATACTATCTACTACTCATTTGCATTTGTCGGGATTCTAAAAACTCATTCTGGTAAGAAATTTGTACGCTGAAATTAGAATAGACAGGAAAGGAGCTTTAACTAAAGAGTAATTGCTTTAAACTTAGGATAAATCTTACAGACTTTTCAACAACTTTTTTTTTCTAGTTCGATTATGAACTCAGGAATTTTGCATTAGGCTCCACTTTTTTTAACATAATATCATGTTGGTGCTATTACTCGATCAGAAATCAGTCTGGATGTTTTCTAAGCTTTAACATATACTGTAATCCAACTTCAGTTGTCTTATTCTCGACTTTTATTTATTTTATTTTAGAGTGAGGCTGAGATGCTGCTTTCAAGATTTAAGCGATTAATCTGTTAGAAAAAGACACGAAAATGTACAGTTTTCGTCATAGACAATTAGAGTTAATCTAAATTTAATTATTTTGTATAAACGTTAATTTTGGATATTGAACGAATGCTAAAGATTCACCGATTGAAGTAATCGGCTTCATCCTAAACAATGTAGACTATTGATAGCCTCCTCGAAAACAAATGTTTCTTCTTTCTCTCTTGCATGTTCAATCCAGGAATTGTTATGCCTTTTATTGTAAATTACAACTAGTATCATTTGAGTAAAGCAGGAGCTCTTTTTAATCTTAGCAGCTAAGAAGTGTAAACATTTACAGCAATCTGTATCTAGAACGAAATAATATTTTAACCTGAAAGTGTTTTTTAAACAGATTTTCTGCTTAAAAATGTGCGTTTTTAGGTGGCTGATATAGAAAAATATATATTTGAAACGTTTGACCTTGTGGAAAAATGGGGCAATTTGGCAATAAGCC
Organism: Stegodyphus mimosarum; assembly: GCA_000611955.2. Classification (NCBI taxonomy): domain Eukaryota; kingdom Metazoa; phylum Arthropoda; class Arachnida; order Araneae; family Eresidae; genus Stegodyphus; species Stegodyphus mimosarum. Next base: position 67,211 of record KK113483.1, read on the forward strand.
AGAAGACCCTTTTTTAATTGAGAGAATCAGGAGAGCAGTTGCGTATTTAAGACGGAAAAATGGTGAATCTCTAAAAGGCCAGTGTGAACCAGGTGAAACGATGATATAAGCGGGCTTATAAACCCCTAATAAGAGAAGTGTTGCGGCAGTTGCCTGGCTTGAACACTGAAGGTTCTTCCAGGAATGCGGTTAATCCACCGTCCGAATCCGTGTTACAAAACTCGCAAGAAAAGAGCTTGATTGATTGATTGCAGTTTCTGGCACAAAACCTCGCAAGGGAAAAGAAAGGATTCCAGGATTGAAAAGGAAAAGAGAAGGCCGAGTTTCGATGATGCTTTAAAAAGGGAAGCTGTAGAGATGCGGGGGGGGCTAGAAGAAAAAAGAGAACAAGGAATATGTCCAAAGGTCACGGAATTGTTCGAAAATGCTTGGTGTATGGTGACCACCCGAGTGCTACATAGCGACAGTGCGAAGGACGGCGAAAAGAAAGTTCCGATAAGCAAAGCGAGCAGTAAACTTGTAGTAACGGATAAATGACTGGTTAGCCGAACCGAAATCTGCACTACAAAATGGCTCCGGAAGGGGAACCAATTCAACGCTTTGAATTGGTTCCCCTTCCGGAGCCATTTTGTAGTGCAGATTTCGGTTTCAAGAGAATCAGCGAGAAAAAACGGCAGATGACAGATCACCTACCAGAAAGGAGCGTAGCAAGGAAACGGCCAGCTCCAGCCGAATCACTGAAAGGCCAACGAAAGTCCACAAGAATAAGAGATCGTGCGCAGAAGCGTAACAGGCCACCACACGACGAGAAGAGTTACCGACTGAACTTAAGGATAAGGATCCACATGGATCAGCATCCAAAAGGATAAGAATCCTACCCAACATGGTCAGAGTTCCTCGACAAGATAATGACTGAATTTCACAAAAGTAAAAAATAAGTGAAAATTTATCTTATTTCTTGAAGTATTTATTTTATTTTATTTAATTACGCTAAGTTGCTAATATGCTGTTACTTTTATTTCAAGAGAAGGTATCTAAGTTTAAATTAGCGAAGAAGCTTTTCAGTTTAATGTATTCATCTACCTTTAATGATATTACGTTTATGTGTTAAAAACGATTCTACTTTTGTACAAAGGGCAGTAATGGGTAGAACACTTTGACGCGAATGCAAAGCGAATACTAGCAACTATTGTACGTATTACATAAAAGTTTAAATTGAGTGAAGTAATCTTTTGAATTAAAGATGTTGAATGAAGTTTGATATTTTGTATGCGTGAATTTTTATTAAGAACAAATTCATCTTAAAGGTTGAATGTGTTTTAATTATGTGTATTACAAACAATACATATACACAGTCCAGTCACATTAATGTGACCATCTGTCAAAAGCCAGAATAACCACCTTTCGCAGAGCGGACTGCTGCGAGACGTGCAGGAAGAGAGTCACATAGGTCCCTGAAGGTGTTCTCTGGGATGTTGAGCCATGCCGACTCTAATGCCGTGGCCAGCTGCGCTAGATTACGCGGTTGAGGATCCATGGCGCGAACAACTCGATCGAGATGGTCCCACAGATGATCGATTGGGTTTAAGTCAGGTGAGTTTGCTGGCCAGGGGAGGACGGTAAACTCATCCTGGTGCTCTTCGAACCACGCACGTACACTGGCAGCTGTATGGCACCTCGCATTGTCCTGCTGGAAGATGCCATCATCCTGAGGAAAAACAATGCGCATGTAGGGGTGAACATGGTCCGCAAGGACAGATGCGTACTTGTATTGATCCATTGTGCCTTCCACAATGATCAGTGAACCTAGAGAATGCCAGGAAAACATTCCCCAGACCATAATGCTCCCGCCTCCAGCTTGGACCGTTCCGGCAATGGTTGCAGGGTGGTTCCTTTCAGAGGTTTCACGCCTTATACGCCAACGTCCATCTGTCCGATGGAGCATAAAACGCGATTCATCCGAAAACGCAACCTGTCGCCACTCAGTGGACGTCCAGCTGCTGTACTGGCGTGCAAATTCTAGCCTTCGCCGTCGATGAACAGCAGTCAGCATAGGTGCACGAACCAGGCGTCTGCTTCGGAGGCCCAGACGCAGCAATGTTCGCTGAATAGTACTTTGGGAGACACTTTTGGTAGCCCCTTGGTTCATTTTGGTGGTCAGTTGCTCAACGGTAGCCCGTCTATCTGCCCGAACGCATCTCCGCAACCGTCGTTCGCCTCTGTCATCTATGGCCCGTGGTGCACCACATTTGCCACGTCGCTGATTTTGGACAGTCCCATTTTGCCATGCACGGTACACTTTTACCACGGCGGCACGCGAACAGTTCACAAACTCAGCCGTTTCGGAAATGCTTCCACCCTTGGCCCGAAAGCCAATGATCATGCCCTTTTGGAAGTCGGATAAATCGCTTCGTTTCTGCATTACGCCAACGATTGAAATGTTTTCCGAAGCCCTCACACACCCTTTATATACGCTCAACTGCACTGTGCTGCCACCTGCCTTCTGTGATTGGTTATTTAACTCTGACATGGAAAGTACGTGGTGGTCACATTAATGTGACTGGACTGTGTACAAAGCTAACATATGGTAATGAATTGATTTAAAGTGAAAGCAAACGGTGTTAATGAGACTATTAAAACTTAGGCTGTCTAGCCAACACTTTCCAAACTAAAAATAAAAATTACACCTAGAACATTACACATGGATTTTTGAAAGAGAGTATTTTTGATGTAAGGTAGGCTTAACCATGCTACTAACCATGTAGGAATTTGATTGGTAGGAAGAGGTGAAAAATATCAAACGTTTAGGTACTGTTTCACCCATCACAAATGATAGAGAACTGAATGAAAGGAAAAGAGTTTAGAGAAAAAGGGTAAATTGCGAAATATTACATGAAATTGTGAAAGGCAACCTAAAAAACTGTAGCTTAAACATTTCTATGCTAAATTACTTTTCCTTCCAGAGTCCTGTAAGAAGATGTGCCATGAAAGACTGATAGATTAGAAATCTGAATATTTCAAAAATCAATTTTTACTGAACACGAATGTAAATTTAAGAATTTAAGTGATTATAAAGGTTGACTCGTGATGTTAGATCTGAAATTTAAAATTTATCCAAGGTCGTTAAAGACTTTCATTTGTTATTATTTAAATTCTGGTGAGGAAAGATGTAAAGTGTCGTAGGTTAATTAACCAGTTATTATGAATCGATTCTTTATTACAACTTCTCATTTCCGTATGCTGTGACGAAGTGTATCGTAATCCCTGCATTTGAACTGAAATAAAACTGCATTCCACTAGAATACAAATCAACTTTCCGTGTATTTAAGCTGAGGGTTTTGACTTTTTAAATCAGAGCTTCTGGCAGAGCGCTTTGTTGATAGTATGTTTTGGCCAGCTCTGCCTGAAAGGAATATTCCGGCTTTGGCATTCTCATTAGCTGATGTTTCAAATGCGCACCGGTGAAATATCTAAGCCAGCATAATTTTGAGTCTATTTAATGTGTAGTCTTAAACTACGTTATCAGTGTTTAAATTGAATTGTCTGTTACGTTAGTTTGTTAGTTTAAAGATCTCCAAATTTCGTCTGTAGCACAAGTTGCACCTTTAATAAGATTAAATGAAAATGTTACTTTAACCTTGTTTTCCATTTTGTGAGTTTTTTAAGACATAGCGATAACTCGTTATTTTTCTAGTAGGGCCTAGAGGACTCTAGTTTCCAGCTACAATAACAACCCTACAGTCTTCAGAATCATCAAAAGCCTTAAGATGCCCCCCATTTTCTTGAAGCTCTTTTCTATTGCTTTATCAATCAAAGTCTACACACCGAAAATCCGCAAACAAATTATGTACAGAATAAAAGCGAGAGGGTGATGCTAAAAACGCAAGATACCTAGAAAAGTTTCAAAATAGACTGCTTTAACCGTTCATTTACAAAATAGCTAAAATAGCTAAAATAGCTAAATAGCTAAAATACATTTGTAAAATAAGTATAGTAAAATAGCTAAAATACATTTTATATAAAATAAATGTGCTTTTTACTTGAACATATTCATATATTACATATCATTAATAGATACATTACATTCAGTATAGTATGTTTCTCTTTTTTAAATATTGAAAAAAGTTGCTGAAAATATTCTCATTCTCAAATCTGTGAGCGGGCAATGCTTCTACACTTTCCCATTCGAAGTATATATTTTTCAAAATAACATTCATATAATTAAAACTAAGCATAGTTTCTTTTAAAGTTTGAAGGAAATATTTGATGAAAGGGGAATTTATATATATGTCTATGAGAATGAACAAAAGAGCCGTAAATTCTTTAAGCAAGCAAAACTTCTTTTATACATTGCAATTTATCCCAAGGGTCTAAAGAGATTTGCCATTTAATCTCGAAAGCAGCAAAACTTGAATATCTGAAATTAATTGCGCAGTCTTCTGAAGATATCGAGAAAAAAAAGGAAAAATGGAATGAATTTATTTAATTTGCGTTTCCAATTTCCATCCGATCTAGCAATTCAGAGGATAAAAAAAGTTTGCCCATTAATGCTCTGAGATCAATTTCAATTCGCATTTCGTTTCTTGAATCATTACGTAAAATTATTTTGGATAAATGAGGCGAAAAAGTAACGTTTATCTATCTTCGCGGTACATGTAAATGATTCCGATTTCATTTATTTGGACTTTTTTAACTTATTTATAATCCACTTTATTCTTTCATTAGAAATATGTTTGAGACGCATCCCTGATTTACACAAATAGACATTTTTTTTCCTCCCAAAAGACTAAACTTATGTTTAACTCACCATGCTTACATATATATTCATAATCTTCGGAATATTTCTGAAACGTAATGGAATCTTTTACACGTAAATTCCTTTACGTTCGTATATTTTCAACAGCTTTAATAAAATATTTTCCAAAACCTAAAAAGTAAGACATGAATATGTTAACTAATATTTAACACCTAACTATAAAAGTAAAAAATGAACTAGTAATTAAGAGCCAAGAAAAAGAAAAAAATAGAGGAAATGTTTCTTTCAGACATCTTAGTTTTCTTGATCGGAATACTCGTCTGCTGTATTTAATATTAAGTCAGTTTTCTGTGGTTCTCTCCTTAAATGTCAAAAGGTAATGAACATAAAGTTAAGAAAGAATCGAAAATTAAATTATTGTTAAGGTATAGAAGAACTGTGGTAATCTTAGCTGATAAAATATTCATCTCCTCAATTCACAGAATATTTATTTGCATACAAATTTGATAGTTAAGTACGTGGCTGCATGCAAATTGACAGTTAATTTGAGATTTTAAATTGGAAGGATTTTCGATCCTTACAGACTTCACCATCACTCTGTATCTCCCTTTCAATTATAGTCTCATAGCTTCGCATCTCCCATTACAATTAGCCAACTTTTAGTATGTGTTTAGTAACTAAGAGGTCATTTCCAGAAACGCAGTATAGTGCAATACTCAATACAGTATAGTAAAATTCAATTTTATAATAAAACATAAGCATAGTATAATAGCCTAAAAACTTTAGCTCAGTTTAATAGTATACAAACATTTAGTATAAAATAACAGTATATAAAACTCAATGTAGAAACAATGTATAAAATAACAGTATATAAAACACAATACTTAAAAATTCAATATAGTTTAATAGTATATAAAACACAATACTTAAAAATTCAATATAGTTTAATAGTATATAAAACCTCAATAGAATATTTAATTATACACAGGAAGATATACTAAATGCAGAAGTAAATATAATCACCTATGTAGGGGCAAAATATATAATTATACTAACACATTTTTATTTCTTACTCCATTTTAATAGTTTAACACATTTTTACATAACTTTTAATTGATTATTCTTGGAAAAAAATAAATAAATAATTAATCTTAGAAATCCTACAAAATCTTTGCTTTAACAGATTAGAAGTATTTCTCCCGCCTTCTTAGCATGCCTTCGTGGTGTAGTGGTACAGCACGCTAGGCGCGTATTCAAGAGGTCCGTGTTTCGAGTCCCGGCGAGGGCATTGCTCATTTTTCATCTCTCCTTCTTCCGAAAAGTACCTAATGTCTCTACAAGGTTACCACCATCTGAGAACTTATAAATATTTTTTACCATTAAAATAACTTTTTATTGCTTTTACTCAATTGATTTTCATAGTTTTCTGTACTTAAAACCAAAAAGAAATGCAGGAATTAAGATACACTTCATCACAGATTTAGGTTTAAAACAAGTTTCAGACGAGGCCTGAGAGATTAATATCTCTAATGACTATTAGTCAGTGATCATAATTACTATTCTGTGTTGATGATTATTAATCAGTTGACATTACGAGAGGATGTTATGTTTATGCTTGTAAGGGAGATTTAGGTTTAGAGTATTTATATCTTAATTATGTCATTGGTATGACTTCTTAGTGAATGTACGCCAAATACAAGGTTGTGTTAGCGAATTTGATTATACAGTAGTTCACTTTGTTTTGTGCTCAAAGTAATCAGCTATTAATTCTTATATTAACTATATTTGCTCCTTCTTTACTTATTTTGCAATGTTAATCCTAATAAAATCTGGAGAGCCAAAATTTAAAAAATTGAAAATTTCATTACTTATATTAATCTAAGAGAAAACGGCTTTATGAAGTATATATTGAGCTACTTTTTCATCTGTTCCATAATGAAAATTTGGAAATTTAATTTTCAAAACGTTTAATGAAATCTGCTTTCTTGTGAATCATTCATTTGGACATATATTTTTAAATCTATGCGAGAGAAGCCCTGATTTTAGCTAGGGCAGCATGCTCCATGTCACGAAGATATTTTTAATTTCCCAAGCCTTCTCCAGGATTCTAACCCGGGCTCATGGTACTTCAGCCAGCCGCATAAACCACCATACCTGTCAGTAAAAGTAGTGTTTTTTAAAACAATGTCAATTTAAACAAGTAAAAAAATATTGCAGAAAAATAATTATAAATATGTTGCTAAAACTCTTTATAATATTGCATGCACATTATTAACAAACAAAAATGAGTTTGTTAATTTTTTACTAAACATAGTTTAGCTGCAAACAAATTGTGTAACATTTCGGGTGTTCTTAAAATTATGTGAAAAAGTGGTAAACAAACATATTTATTTAAACCTTTGAGCTATAGTATTTAAAAATGAATATCATAAGTTTCCAGAAATGCTCTCTAGCGGAATGAACCATACAAAAGTTGTTTAACTATTATACTTTGGAAGCAAATAATGTTCTTAAGTGAAGCATCTAATTGTTCGAAACCTAAAATCTAAGAATCCAGGTAACGTTGTACAAGATTTCTATGCACTATATTTAATAATTTACGGTAAAATACACTGCCGGCCAAAAGTTAAAGAACAACATGTTTTTTGTGTCTAATTTGAGAATGAAGCAACACAGAAACAAGAAATTTACAGGACATGTTCACTAAAGAGTTCTTTAATGAATGTGACATAGCAGTTTTCTAAAGTTCAACACAAACATGAAATACAACAAAAAATTGCACTCTTCGCAGAGAAATCCAGTCTTGGAGAAAGAGTACATCACAGTTTTTTGAGGCAAAAATGTGGCACTAATATTTCAAAAATGGGTTTTAATAAAGAATGTGTCTACCCACAACTGCAATACATTAGAGGCAGCGACGTTCCATGCTGTCAATTAAGTTATCGGTCATTGAAATGGAAGCAACGGCCAGACAAGGAGTAATCCCTGTTGAAGCTCATTTAACGACCTTGGAGGAGGAGTTAAAGCACCAACCTGTCTCCCAAGGTAGTCGCACAGATGCTCTATCGAATTCAGGTCGGGGGATTGACCTGGCCTTTCTATCCGCTTCATACCGTGACCCTCAAGATATTGTTCAGCAACCCGAGCTCGGTGCGGTCGCGCATTGTCGTCCATCTGAAGTAATCCAGGACTAATAGCAGCGTCATATGGGCGAATATATTGATCAAGGAGCTCGTCACGATATTTCACATTGGTCAAAGTTCCTCCATGGAACACATGCAGATCAGTATGACCACCGAGAGAGATCTCAGTCCAAACCATTATTCCAAAACCTCTGTAACTGTGTCTTTTCACAATGCGGGATTGTTTGTATTTCGTGCATTGTTCCCTCCAGATCAGCTGATCACCTGAATCACTCTCCAGTGTGAACTTGGATTCGTCTGTGAAGAAAACAGACGCTCATTGTTGACTGGTCCAGGAGAAGCGTTCTCTTGCCCACATAAACGGGCACCTCTTTCTTCTCGCGTTAAAGGGACAGAAACAAATGATCGTCTTGCATACAGACTTGTATGCAAGACGCGCACTGTAGTAGCTGAGATTCTTGTTTCTGTTGCCACTAAATGATCTGCCATAAGCTGAGGCACAGTAATGTTACTCCTCCTTCGAACCGAAAGAGCTAAATAACGGTCTCCCGCAGGTGTTGTAACTCTAGGTCAGCCTGGAACATGTCTTCCAGACACAGAATCTTCAGTTTAAAACTGATTCCATACTTGGTGGACCACACTACAAGAAACATTGAAACGTGTAGCAGCATCATCTTGTGACATCCCCATTTCCATCGATCCGATCGCCTGCCACCTTAACGAATCGGGTAAACGACTTCTCCTGGACACTGATAGACTCTCCTGGATATTGTCTACGAAACTGTAATAACAACTGAAGATCAACACTCATGAACAAAACTTATAATTTTTGCAATTTTTCGCAAAAAGTGCAAAAAGTTCTCCTGTATAAGTATTCATTTCTATAAAATAAAAGTTGTAGCTACTGTTTTTGCATATCTTCGTTACTGTCATGCATATGAACTGTGAATTTAAACGTTACTGACATTTTTGCGAGCTTTGAAAAATATGCTGTTCCTTAACTTTTGGAGGGCAGTGTGTATTGCTAATTGATAATTATTGACAATATAAAAATTATAAATCTCGAGCATGAGCATAAAGATGAAAAGGCACTATTTCTCTCCCAAAACTTAAATTTCAATTATTGTTTAGCTATATTAATGCGATGGTAAAATTAACAAAATTTAACAAAATTAAGGACAAACGCGAAGCTTTGGCTAACACCAGCTTGCATATGAAGATAGCAAACGTATTTATGCATTAAAGAAAATAACCATTGCAAGCAAAGATGAAAACAATATTTAATTTTCTTTAAAGTTCAGAAACTGTACGGAATGAAAGCATGACAGAGATCTCGGCAAATTTACCTTTGTATTTTTCCCCGAAAGGTCGAACGGGCAATCAAATGGGTTTTTATCATGTTGGGTGTTGAGCCCCACTTTTGGATTTGGTCCAGTCCAATTTTGATGGCGAACACGGACCGAAAGAGCTCTTACCTTTAAATCTGTAGATTACTTAGCCTACTACCAAGCCCTCGAGAGGACTCGAGACTAAAAACTATTTTAAACATCCCCATGCCGCAAAACAGTATGCACTTACAAGTATTTATTGTTTTCTGAGATTCGAGTCCGGACCTAAGGTTGACTTACCTACCACCATACCAATAAGGCAACAATGATTTTATGAAGCTATGAGTGCTGTTTAGATCTCTCTGGTATATCCTGTTATTCAAAGACTCCGAAAGGAAGCTGTCACACGAGTTGAGATCAGGTAAAAGTACGGCTATTCTAGACTCCATATTTGAAAAGTGTTTGAAAACATTATAATTTTTTATGGGTTAGTAGTATCTGCGCACGTCTCTTCTCCGCGGCAGTAAAAAGTAAATTTTCCAATGAGACATTAATGGTTTTTTTCCCATCGAAGAACTTACGACTGCATTAGAGAATTTGACATAGTTAGGAAACGAAAGGCAAGAAGTAGAGCATTTCTCTGAATTTGACGCATTTAAAAATGTGAAGTTTTCAAAACAGGAAGTTTGAGGAAACATACTCTTCATGATGCAAATTATTATAAATTTCATGCAAACACGGAAGTTCTTCTCTTTAATCTACTTTTATCTTTCTGTTATATGATATTACACTATTTATAAGTCAAAATTAAATACATTTAGATGAAAACAGGAAGTCATAAAAGTCTTGATCATTTGAACAGAAATCCTTTAACGTATCCGTTAGTAAAATGCAGATGATATGTTAACGGAAGTAAACAAACTTTACGTTTTCAAATTTAGTTCATAGCCATCTTTCCTTGTAATATTCTTAAAACGTTTATACAATTATAAATACTTAAAAACTGTTTGTTTTTTTAGATTGTTTTTTAATTAAAATGTTTAAAACGTTAGGCTGGTTAAAAACAGTTCTGTTGAAAAAATAAAGTGGAACGTGAAATAAATGCAAGTGGAAAGAATTTAGACAGTGCAAAGTGGAATAATGTTCAGAATTTGCATCATCATTTTTAATTCTGTGCCAATTTTGAAATCGTTGCCAAACAATTACTGAATAAACTCGGAAATTGCTTAGTAATATATTCTAATTTTTTTTGGAAATATGCTTAAATTGGACTCAGTTTAAGGTGGTACGCAAATTTTTATAGATTTTTATCCAAAATACTTTTTGATAAATTTAAGTTATCTAAAACGCTTATTTTAATAAATCTGAAAAAATAATTGAATTTTGTTTCGATCAAACCTAAATTTCAGTTTATAAAAATGAAATTATGGAAGCTCATTAAAAAAATTAATTAAATTTTGGCTCGGTAATGTTAAGTGAATTTGGTTTATATATTAATCATATATAAACCAAATTCACTTAACATTACCGAGCCAAAATTTTAAAAGACCTATACAAAAATGTAAGCAAGGAGTAGTAATACTGAACGTAAATCAAGTAAACGTCTTATAATATATTTCATAAGTTTCCTGATATTGCTTTATATGATATTCATACGGGCTTGAGAATTATCACTAACCAAAGCCAAAAACTAAATAATGATTTCCTTCAATATATTCCCTAACAGCCATTTTTAAATTTTTTCTAATTCGATAATATGGAGTGTTTTTAAAAAATGTGAACAATTTAATAATGATAATTTTAATACTAAATAAAACTTTAACCCTGGGTCATTGATGAAGAAAGGCCCATTGATGGCGAAGTGGTAAAAACCATGAAACACTGCTTTGCGCATGATTTACTCCCAGCAGTTGAAAAGGCCATTCGGCCACTAGAGAAGAGCTTACCTATTATTATGCAAACACTATACAGTACCCTTCAATAGTAATTAAAACTTATGCTCCCAATAAGTGCCGAATAGAATTGAACTGGTTCAGGTTACATAGATCACGAGGAAGTACTGCTACGCTTCTATTAGGTTATTTAGATTACGACAAAATATTCGTAGGGTATCTGTTTAAAGGTAAGTATGCTTTCGTGGAGATTCTTTTAAGAGAAACTGCCTCGCATTCATGTTATATATGTATTCATGTTTTACATGGAAACATGAATATTCATGTTATACATTAATATACGTGAATACGAGGCATTTTACAATGGTCGAGCTAAATAAAACGAAGTCGACAGATTATTGAGGTAGTCTAGAGATAACTAATTATTATAATCAGCTCAAAATAAATAGTACAAAACCTAGGACTGTCAATGGATGATTGAAACACGGTACACGAAAGATGGAAAAACCTTCTCTATAGCGCACAAATACTAATACAAACATATATACAAGTACCAGAAGAGTAATAAGGAATTGTTATAAAACGCAAAATAGTTAGGTTAGAATGCATAATTATGTATAATGCAACAAGTGCTAAAAAAATGCGTTTGAAAGTAAATTTTTAAAATGCATGCAATAAAAATTAATGAATCCGCTTGCAATTTTGTGAATAGAAAACAGGAGAATGAAGCATACTATTTCGCACACTGAACACCCAGTAGCTATGACGTGCAAACAATTAACAAAGAGTTATTTAGTAATCAAAAATTATTTATTATCAAAAATTATCAAAAATTAAGGCCTTCCGAAAAGGTTAAATATATAACGTTGTTATAAAGGAGATATAGGTGACGAAGTATGATATGTATATGAAGAGTAAGGTAAAAAATGAGCTAGAAATGATGAATGCATATATATTTAAAAACAAATCTAAAACTCATTTGAGAAAGTCCAGAAAGTAAAACGTTTAAAAATTTCTAACTACAGCGAAGTACCCTGTGAACATTAAGGGCATAAACGTATAGTCAGCAAGTCCAAAGAAATAAGTAAAATAAATTCAAATGAATACATTAAAAGCTGCATGAAGTTTTCATTTTTTTAAGTTGCGTGTAATCGCGGACTAGATTTTTTAGAAAATCCTCTGTTGAGGCATCTTCTCATAAGCAGATAGATCAGTATGCGTTTCTTTATTTAAATTATCAAATCCAACCCTTGTGTTATTAAGAATAATAGTTTAAAACATTGTCTACGAATGTTTACGTCTCACATTTACTTTTCAATTTCAACTCAACTTCATCACTCTGTGAATTCCTAAATTATTTAACGTTATTATTTGACTACCCATACAATAATATTATTGACTGACTAACACTATTAACTGATTATCAGGGACCAACAATGGCCACTGAACCGGTAATGCTGCAGTAAATTTATAAGAACAACAATTATATCGGCAAAAAGTCATTGAAATACTAACTAAATTAATCTCAAAGTTATTTTTCTCGGTGAAAATATTTCATTTTGAAAATATTTCATTTTCATTTTAAATGAATGTTGTCTTAACGTTAAGTTCCTTTAGTTTATAGCAGAAACACAACATATTGAGCTTTGCTTTATTAACGTAGTTCATCGATAACATGCAGTAGCAATGTGTGTCCAATTGCCTTATTAAACTGATTTTATGTTTTGTTTCTTGAAAGCATTTCAAAAGAAGAATCGTTCTTTCGAACGAAGAAAGAACATTTTTATGCCATTCTTATTTAACAGATTTATTTTCATCTCCAAATAATTCATGTTCACGCTATTTAAAGTACTAAACATTATAAAAAATTTTCATCATGGATATTTTCTCAATGTATTAACAATTTTTATTGTCATTCTTATAAATAATAAAGTTGTTCTTAAACCCATATACACTAATTTAGGATTCGGATGTTTCATAGTTATATATTATCTAAATCATATTTTTACTTGTAATATTTTTTGGCAATGCAGAATGTCAGAAAGGTTTTACATTAAAGTTTATGGCCAGGTATATATTGTATTAACAGACCAATCACACTCTGTGTTGTTGCATTTTTATCATAAAAGAGAGAACATACCTTCCGTTTATTTTACTTATTTTAATTTTAATTTATTTATTTTAAATAGCGGTTATTAAATAAAAATTTTATTAACATAATCTAACTATTAGACTAAATTTCCGGACTTCCAGACAAATTATCATCCCATTTTTATCTTCCAATACAAAGAACAGTAAGTAATTACAAAAATATATAACAATTAAAGGGTTCATTTGAACTTATATTTAAAGTTATTGAACTGAAACAAAAGTACCAAAAATAGCTTTACCTTCTTGCGAATTGGACAGATGGCTATGACCCAAAGTATTTTCAAAGTCAAAATTCAAATTTAAAGCCTGACAACATGACTCTGCTATTTCACGACTAGCAAATTACTTTCAGTTAAAGTCCTTCACCAGCTTGTAGCAACAGAGCTAAAGGTGGGCAGTAACAGAGAAGTTCCTCCAAGGAAGACTGTGGTTGCCAATCTTCTTTTCTAAACTTGGATTTTCTCTCTTACTTAAAACTCACTTATTCTGTGAAAGAGACGAGCAAGAAGTACCGGAGTTATTATATGTAAGAAATAAAATGTTAATTAAAATGGATCTTACACGATTATAAATTCTAAAAAATCTTCAAGTAATTTGTATATCGGACCGCAATTAATCCCTTTCAAGAAAATATCTGTCCTGATATAGGATCAGTAATGTGTTTTTATTTTGTTTGCGCTTTCTGCGCCAGTAATAGAAGATATCATTTTGCGATTTAAAAAGAAGTGATTGCCTTCTATTTTGATCTATTTTTCTATTAATTTCTATAATTTTATCTATTAATTAATCTATTTTTATGCGTCTCCTTTAACATTGTTTTTAATTACATTCTTCGTGCATACCAAAATTCGCTGCAAATGAAAAATCTATTACTATAGCAAGAACAAACAAACAAAAAAACTGCAGTCGTTTGAAAATTATTTATTCTAAATTTCCCTTTAAAATAATAAACACAAGGTTATCCCTTTAAGCTAAGACAAAATTTAGAGATAATTCTTGCCTGATATATATTCTACTGTTAGGGAAATGTTACATTTATAAGTATATGAAAGAGTTATAACAATTCATTTTGTTTCTTTCAGTAGTCAAAATTACTCCTGTTCTACCAGAAGAATATCTAAGACTTCCAAGCTATGGAAATCGATGAAAACAACCGAAGAGGCTGATCTCAGATGAAATATTTTATAATGCACTTTACAAGGAAATGCTTTTTAGAAATCGTATAATTCTTCACAAGAAAAGCAAAATATAGATTTCCAAGAAAATTTTAAATTGTCATATGTGATGAAGTTATAATTTGTTTTAAGGTTACACATAATTAGATTTTGATCTTGTTTCTGATTGCTGATTATGATCAAGCATTATATGTTTATTACACTATTAAAATTATGTTTTGCAATATAGGAAATAACCATGCATAGTACATGAATTTAAACTCTTAAAAGTGTAAAATTTCAAAAGAACTGCTTTGACATGCATGTTGAAATCCATAATTTTGTAATTCGCAGCCCGAGCAGAAAATTAGCGTTTATTTACAGTAGTCAAATTGAAATGTTCCCTTTTTTGAGCTGCATTTAGAGAATTTTTATAGTAAAATTAATAAATTCAGAATTATTTCAACTAAACCTTCAAGCTGACACGTTAAAGTAATAATACATATCTTAATCAATGAATTCAGAATGAAATGAAATCTGAAAAAATGAGCACAGTTAAACGAAATGAAGTTATGATTATAAATATGGTAACCTTAATACAAAATATAAGATCAAAATTTACAGGTGCGCGTTATATGCCGGCAAAACGTTTTATATATATAAAAAAAAAGAAAAGACGAGCATAAAAATTAGATTTTTACATGTACCTAAAATGCCGTTTACTTAATACAAATGATATCTTATGAAATTAAAAATTTTCCTTATGAAATGACTTCATGAAAATTGAATTTTTCCTTATGATTAAATACCTTATTGAACTTAAAACTTTTCATTATTGGATAACATAAAACGATATACTGCTGATCGAAAATCTGGGGAAAATCTTTGAATAAATGACTTCAAATGATATATATAATAAACAACGCGCATAAAACTTTCAGAATTTTTGTAAAAAAAGTGCGCATTATATGACGAATATACCTAAAAATTAAAAAATGTAGTTTGAAATTATAGGTGCGGTATAACATACGGTGTATATATATGTGTACGTATATATATATATATATATACACCGTATATACACCAGTCCTATTATGCATCTCGAATAAAGTCGCACCCTAAGGTAGTACAAGTAAACATTAGACAATATTGAAAGCATTGCAAAGAAAATAAAAATAAGAAATAAGAATATTATATATTTAATATAATAATAAATATTTTCTCAGTTCAACGCTTCAAACAGAACTTATCAAGGGAAAAGTGTTTTGAAGCCCTAAACCAAGTTGATCAGAGAGTTCTGAATGCAAGTTTCGTTCCTCTGAGACATTTGAGATGCAGGACTGTAATTCGAAAAATAGTTTCAATTTGGATTATCTTTTAGAGACTCTAAAATGCTCAGAGCGTTTCCTGATTCTGTTCGTAACCCTAAGACAGGAATATTAAAACTTAGACACTGATACAAAAAAAAATTAAGACACAAAATACAAAAACAAATTATGCATACAAAATCGCAAAAAAAAATATTTTAAGGAAAATGAAGATTTACAATCATATACAGTAAGGGTATTCCCTGAATAAAACTAACAGGGAAGGTAGAAATATAAAACCTAGAAAAGGGGCAGCTCGAAAGAATATATATATATATATATATATATATGCGTGTTTGTGTGTCTGACATTCTAAATGTCAAATTTTTTATACTATTCTGACACTGTAAAAAATTATAATAATCTAGCTCTACAATCATTATTTTACTTCATATCATAATTTTTAACAGAGAAAAATGGTAAAAAAAACGCATGGCCATAAGCTCTTTACAGTTTCGTGATCTTCTAGCAAATGGTGGATTATCTATACTTTCCCTTTAATTTACTTTCGTTTAGAAAATTTCTATAAACTATTTTGTACTACTCTGTTAGAAAGGTTGATAGGTCATGTTACATGTGTAGAACTTGAATCAGTTTAGCTGTTCAAGGCGTAACTATATTCTCTGTGTAAGGAAGGTATGAAGTGGAAATATTTGGAAAAGATTAGGGTGTTGTTGGACGAATGGAGTTAAAACATCTTTCAATTACTCGGCGCCATTTTGAATATTCAGTAAAAACAGTTGGGTTTCGTTGACCAGAAAGAGATAACTGTTATACCATAACATCCTTGTTTTCCAGATTTCTTAACCTGCGTCCCAGCTGTTCTGTAGTATATCTAGGAGTCATGTGAGCCAGTTTTCCGTAACGAAGACATCCTTTTCCTAAGCACATAGCTGTCCTGTGCTTTGTCATATTCAAATAAACTAAGCTAAACCAGATGATTCTACGAGGTCAGGAGCAAAATAATTTGCGATTACTTCTAAGTGTAATTAAAAAATATTTTTGCCTATCAAATAGAGTTGCCGTACAAGGAGTTTCTGTGCATGCTTTGAACATATAGGCAATTGTAATTCTATTTCTATTAGTTGATGGTAATCTGACAAATCTTATCTTTTTAACCCAACAGAAAACTAGATTTCTTAAAGTTTCCCTAATGTGCACGTTATGTTTACTATACAATTCAATTTTGTTTCTCTTTCTAATCATTAAAAACGTATTCCGCAAAGAATTATAGCGGATGCAAATAAACCGAGAAAGTAATCTAACTGCTTTTATAGATTTCGTTTGTGAAATCCAAAAATGCTTGCATAATTTTGTTTCCTTAAATTTATTGTTCTCTATTCCGGTCAAACGAGATTATACTTCATATTTTAGCATTTGAAAACAGGAAATAGTAATCTAAAATTGCTCAAAAAAGGAATCTCTGTTTTCCCTCAATCCCCGTTTTCCCTGAGTCTCAGTCTACAACTTTTTCCTGTTCCTCGGACAAAAATCCATCGGAAGGGACATCATTTTGAAAACGCAGGAAACATTAAAAAGGCCGTGACAGACCAGCTGAAGGCCATTTTAGTTTTGGAGTTCCAATACTGTTATAAAGAGTGGAAGCAACGTCTCGAGCAATATGCGGCTTCCCAAAGCAATTACTACTTCGACAAAGATCGAGTGGATATGTAATTTAAATGTAAATAAAAGTGTTCCTCAAACATTTTATTACCTTATAGAAAGACTTTGTAAGATTTATCCCAATTTTATTAACAGTTATTTTAAGTTATGCAACTGTCCTATCTATTCTAATTTCAGCTTACAATTTCCTGCCAGAATCTAATTTCAAAAACGCAGTTAATGCATGTGAGTAAGAGTACTATTTAAGTCGATGCTTCACCGACTTCTAGTGAGAGAGTCTGATTTTCCTGACTAGCGCACGTTTTCCATTTGTCTACATTCTCTCTTAGCTACTACGCTCGGCCATACTTTAGGCCCTTGCTTGGCTTCGCTGATAAAATTAATATTTAGGGGCCAACTACTTAGATTTCTGATAGCTTCGGCTATACCTTTCAGATAGCTTTAGTTAAGCTTAGTTTAATTTAAATTCATAGCTATTTAAGTTCGAGCCCAAATAGAGGCTTTGTGTATACTCCAAGTAGGAGTTCATTGTATTTATTCTGAAAACTAAAGGGTAGTTAACCCTTCTTAAGTCTTACGTGTTTTGTTCACACACTTAAGCGATTATTCGCTTGTTAGTGTTCGTGGGGCTCTAAGACAGAAGTTTGGAATTAAATAAGTAAACCCCCACAACCTTTTATTAATACTAGTTAATTAATACAATAAGTTATCTAAGATCCCATCTCAATTTTATTTCAAAAGCGTTTTAAGAAGAAACTGAAAAAGAATTAAATCAAAATCTCAAGGCTTGGAAATTGTTAGCTTCCTTTATTTTAATTGTTTTAATACTAATAGAAATTTTCAGTTTATTTCAATCTTAGTTACAGAAGCAAATACGTTTCATTCCTGTGATTTAAATGCTGTGACTTTCATTATTAGCTTTAAGAAATCGTTTAACTTTGAGAATAAAGAATTTCGTTTCTTAATTTAGTGGCAAAGACCTGTTAGAGAGCAATTTTAATTAAATCTTTTTCTATTAGCTTCATATATACTTCAAATGAGTAAAATAACTAATTATTTTGGTCAGAGATTAGTTATCATTAATGTAATCATTTACAAAATTATGAAATGATGCTTTTTTGATAGTTTGGAAATTTGTATTTTTATAGAAAACAACGTGTTTCTTTAAATGTAAAGATTTACGTGTAATCTAAAAAAGTGCAGATTCTACAATTTAATACAGAATTTAATATAAAAAAGCTGAATTAATATTTGTGGAACAAAAGTGGTCGCGCTCACTTAACCAAACCATACGATTGAGTTAAACGCAGAAACGAAACTGAAAACTTAATAAGCATTCAGTCCTTTTTTAGGAGATTTGTCAAATAACAATTATTTTGCTACAGTTATTATATTGGTTAAGATGTAACAACGGCGGCTATCTCAGTTAAGTGAATCATAATGAAAAATAACGTGAATACCTTTTGCATTTAGCCGATTACAATATTAGAATTCAAGGTAAGAAAATCTTCCTTGGAAAGGTTTTATTTAAGTTGATAAAGAAATAAAATCCCCAGAAAACATGCTAAAAAAGGAAGAAAGTCTGTTGATCTAAGGAAAATTTTCTTCAACGTAAGGATATAAATTTTATTCGGTGCTCTCGGAGGTGATTTGATTGTAATACTGCTTCTGTAAATACTTCTATTGCAAAACTTCGAAATCTCATTCTAAAAGTTATTAATCCCACCTTCAGCACACTAATTCTAATTCAGAACCCATTGAATTATCCCAAAAATTTGCCTAATACATTAATATTAGTATACGAATAACATTAATATTAGTAATATATTACCTGTATTATAAAAGTCTTGTACGAACTACTCGTTATCGTTCCAGGGCACTCAAACTCCATATGCCACTTTCTGTTTTAATTATCAAATGTGTCTAAAATACGCTTTAAAGAAATGCACGCAGTCAGATAAATTTTCTGTTCTTTTCGACAGTATTCAAAATATCGTCGGCGAGAAATTTTTCTACATCACGCAGAAATTTACAGCTCACAAACACGCACTGAGATAATCCTATATTTTTTCAATAGTTATACGGTTCTAGTGTGAAGAAATTAAATCAAAGTCGCTCAGGCCCTCTTAGAGTAACAAGGGAGTTTTTGCTCCGCCTGATATATTATGCAAAATCTTGAGAAGTTTGTAAATAATCTTCATTTTTAACTCTTGAAATGAAACAGAAGGGTGCCAGTTATTCTTACAATCAAAACACCGCTCCATGTAGGTATTTAAAATAACATAATTTTAGGTTTTAAATTCAATGTAACGTAGTCGGAGACTATACAAAATAATTTACTTACGCTGGCTCAATAGTTTACTGGCGCGTTTTAACGTGGGATAGCGAAATGGGTAAAGCCGGGGTATTCACTGGCAGAGCTAGGCAATATAACGTAAACCGCAGGCGACGATGCCAAAAGCTGTAGAGAACCATTAGAGTAAACATTAGGGTGAACCGTTAAAGAACATTGACTTGAATACTAAATTAACTAATTTGCATCCTCTTGAGGATTACAAAAAAGAAGAAGTTATAGTAAAGATTTTAATCATAATAATTAGTTAATTAACATACAATTTTCTAAATGGTACACTTTAATATGTCATAACACTTCCTTGTTTTTATATGCCTCAGAAAAATCAGTCTGTCTATGAGTTTATAAATAGTGTTTATTAATAAGAGATATTAAAGAATAATTTTAAGTTGCTTCCAGACAACTAAACTACTCTTTTTCCAGCTTTTATTCTTGATTTAAGTTCAATTTTAAAATCTTATGTTACCGATATTAAATATTTTAATCGGTTTTCTCTATAACATGCTTCTGACATACATTCTGTGTCTCTATATATAATCTATAAAGCACTGAATAAAATATGATTCCCTATATTGACAGAACCAGCTTCAGGAAGAAAATAGTTTTTCAAATCGTGGAATGTTAAATACCGGCCTTGGGTGTTTTATAGCAACCAACGATTTACTACTTGCATAACGAGCAATTATTTTAACAGTCGAACAAATATCATTACTCTCTGCTACTCCAAAATATTTGCTTCAACTCTGTTACTTCTGTTTTGCACCAAAAGTTTTGCCATATATATACCTATGAAAGAATAAAAATATTTTTGCCATTTAGTTTTCAGAAAAAATAATCTCCTCCTGAGATAGCATGAAATATTACTATTACATTTTAAAAATTAATTAGAAGTTTACATGCATAATTAGAAGCGTATGTAAATAACCAGATAAATAAATAAATAAATAATTTGGGGACATAATTCGTTTTGGTACATACCGAGTATTATTCATTAAGTAGGTTTTCAAAGGCCAAGCGCGTAAATTTTGGCAAATGAAGAATACTGGATTCAAAAATACGTTCGTAATAAGACGATCCAAATACACATTTCAAAAACAGCTCTTTACGTCACAGGACTCTGTATTTATTCGTGTATGAGTCATTAAAATAATGATTTCGTATGAAGGCTGAGTATTTATATGGCACGCGATCGAGTTGGTAAATTATACGTCTTTTATAGAATTATAGCTGCAGTTCTAGCCAAAACCTCTGGCAGAGATCTGAAAGTTATGTTTTTAAATCAAAATTCGGAAAATGGAAAAAAAAACTAAATATTTTTGCTGCTGGTGTGAAAAAAAATATTCATTAGTTCATGTAAAAGCATAAATTAAAAAGTGTAAAACAATTGCTTTAAAATTTCCGTTTCCCAAGGACAAATTTTACAATAAAAGTTGTTAACGTCTATTCTTCGTCCTGTTACTAGAGATCGATATATTGAATTCCTACTAAAATCTTACTTTCTTCTTTATTTCTCATGTTTCTGAGACTGAATTTGGAAGAACTTCTGCATATTTTTCCAGGATATCTTACATCCGAATCCGAAGTTGTCATTATCTTACTATGATTATATTATGATTTACGTTTTGAAACTAAAAAAATCTTCGAAGTGGTTCTTTACTGATTAAATGTAGTAATATTATTATAAAAGAGAAGAAATAGGATTTATGGAAGTTTCTTTAGAGAATGTTATCTTGAGCTTACATGGCAAATACAAAAACCAAAACTCCCAAACAACCAATATGTTTTTAAAGCAGTCGAATCTCGGCTGCGTCAAATGTTCAAAAGTTTTTATGTCCATCTAACAGCTGTCTTCTTCTTCTTGCATGACTACTCAGAATATAAATATGGTGTTTATGATCAGCATGATAAAGCTGCATTTTCCAAAGTGGTTTAAAAAGATAACCATAGAGTGCTTCACTGGCGTTTACATGGCATTACATAAATAGTATTTGTAATAATTAATAATAAACACTGTACTGGCCCCAACTTCATTTTAAAATAAATAATTTTGCTACAGAAACCGAACAGTCATAACGATATATTAAAAGCAAAATCTCTTTAACTGTCTTCACATCTAATATGCAGATCAAAATTCATTCAAAATATGCAGATCAAAATTCATTCATTCAGTACATTCAAAAGCTTGGTGAACGAGGTACATTTCTGAGTATTTTATCCTTCCGTTTTTTCAATTTTCAAAATTTTAACATTTGCAAAGGAGTTATACAAGCTACTATAGTGTTAAAAAGGAACACGTAATATGATTAAAGATTTAATTAAACACTAGTTGACTTGTTGTTATAATTACCACTTGGTTTATTACATGTGCACAACTTCTGTATGTCGATTTAAATTTAAATAAAAACAGATCCACCTGGATTTTTTCCATATATTTTCGATGAGATTTATTTTTTAGAGACTGATCTTATACCTTTACGAAATTGATTACAGATAGGATATAAGATAGTCAATTTATTCCTTCACGCTAAAAAATCTCGAATTTGTTACTATTGTAAAACTCTGTTAGCTGTTTCTGTATTTGCAAATAAGTTACGAAGATGAAGTGATTATTCAGTTCTGCAAAAAGAACAGTCGTAAGTATTATTAGCTTGGGTTTTATGTTAGCTAAAAGCTCTCACTTTGAAAAAGCACTCGCTTGAAAAATTTAATTGTTGTTATATATTTCTGTGAGAGTGATATTTAGTCCTGAGAAATTCTAGTCAGACAACAAACGTGGTAAAAAATAAGAGTATACTTACATGTATCAGAGCGTTCTCAAGGCTCTCACAGAGCATCTCTGATTTGGCGCTTTATATTCCTTATATTTTCTTATAAGATTTGATCGCTTCGAGATTTGATCGCGCTTATAAGATTTGATCATGTCGCTTCGGAGCGGTTCGGAAGGGCAAACTCAAGGCAGCCCTGAAACTTACCTTAGCCTACTCAAATAAGCACGGTAGATTGTTTTACATCACTACGCAGATTAGATCGTTTGGAGATATTATTATGTAAGTTTTTAGAAATACAAAGCAAAAGACTCAGATTTAAAAAATTTACAAATACAAGACGAGAATTTTCCTTGACTCGCCGAAATGTAAAATCTGACGCGCAAGGAATATTATTCCTATAAAACTGAAGATAAGATTATACCTAAGATCCACAATATCACACCGCATTTAGAGGATATGTGCTAGATGGATATTCTAAAACTGTTATTAGAGCCTATAATAACGCTAATATTGTAACTGCCCTATAATCTGTAGGGCAATTTGTAACAATCATTGATTGCACACCATCTGGAAGCTTTAGATGAATAATTTGCAGTGACTAAATAAGGGAATTAACCTAGTTGGAAAAAGCGTAATATTGTTTATAAGCTGTGCTAATAAATTTATCACATTATAGCCGCACTGTTTTCGATTCTCATAAGTTCTCATTTCTTAATACCTTGTGCCTTAAAATTCGAAGAGAAGCAAATTCGCATAACTGTAAGCTTTTCCCTTACTAATTGTGCATTTCTGTGATGGCACCCTAATGTAACATTATTTCTCATTGTAATAAATTCTGCTTTCTAAATACCCTTGTCCTAAAATCTAAGTTCAATAGACCTGATAATATTCAGCGTCATAACCGTGTATATAATTCATTGGAAAGTTCGTGAAATTACGAAAACTTTTATTTGATTTTATTCATGTATCCTAACACAAAGATCATCGAAACGGTTCATCGAAACGTGCTGCAATCCCGCAATATTATCTGATGTTTAGAGAAAGAAAAGTCACAGTGAGAGCAAATCAAGAGGAGAAGGAAGATGTTCAAACATAATGATTGAATTCCAGTCTAGGAATTCAGGAATAACTAATATTATTTGCTATGACGCACTGTCATCATATAATATCCTCTGCGGCCTTCCAGCAAATATAATCGCACACATTGTTCACCACCTCCCACTTAAGCGTACTAGAATATTTTTCACACAGTAAGCTGCAGTTATAGGTTGCTGCCGGCTAGACGAGATAGTAGTTAGTGACGCTGACTACCGTACCGAAGGGTCCGGCCTAAAATTCCGAAGAAGGCATGAATATTTGTACGTTTAATTGTGTCTCTGCGGCAAGAGGGTACTCAAAATGTATGGCGACCCGAGTCCTCTCGAGAGTCTGGTTGATAGTGGAAGAAGGGTGGAAGACCTTTGGACAGCCACTCCTCCCCGGTTATTCCTTCTCGGAATTTCAAACTGAGGCGGAAGCTTAAGAGTTAGCTATGTACAGAAATGCCAGCATACAACAGAGATACTACAGAGAAGTTGACGTAGCTTCTACCTTTACCTGCTATGCGCTGCCTTTGTAACACGAAAAATATTTTGGAATAATCTTTACGCAAGATTTTCTCTTTGACAACTAAAATCATGCAAATAGTTGTTTTTCTTAGTCAGTCATTTTTTGCTGTATTTCGTCAGTCAGTTGCTTGCCCTCATAACCAAAGACATCCTTCTCTTACATATTCTCACCCCTCTTTCAAACCTATTTGAATAATGCTAACCGCTACATCATGAACTCTAGTGTTGTCAGGAAGAGAGAACTGCATGAAATCATGAACCTTTTGGTCAGATTACGTATTTTATATTCAGAACAGCAATTATATGGAATTTTGTTTGCGTTCTTATTGTATCATAAATATGAAATAATAATTATTAAATCTGGATTTGACTTGGCCAACAAATGTATTGCAAACGTAATGCAATTAATCAGTCGCATTCATATTCAGTGCTCAGGGTCTTATGACAGTTACAGGAGCTACTCGTAAACTCTTCAGCTCTGGTCTAGATCATGCACAAAGCAGAGAAAGTTGTGACTGTACAGTGTCTCTGAGTGACGGAGGTACCTTGAAATCTTAAGATCCTAGAGAACTCGTAGGAAATGAGAAGGAAGAAATAAAGATCTAGACCAAAACTAGAATATACTTTGTCTTAAATAAATAATGCAATATCTTCTTAATAACTCTTCTAATTTTAATAAAATATTCCAACGACATCTTTTCAGACAATTTATTTGTTATAGGATTTAAAATTTTCTCCCACAGGATTTTATTTTATAAATAAAAACGAGCTCTTTTAAATACCGGAAGGGAGAATAACTTGATTCAATATCCTCAAACTGCCGTCCAACCGGGATAGTGATTAGCGACGCTGACTATCGTACCGAAGCGCCCGGGATCGAATCCCGGAGAAGGCATGGATGTTTGTAAATGCATAGTGTATGTGCGACATGGGAGCACTCTAAATATTCGGCGAGCCGAAAGTCCTCTCGAGAGGTTAGTGGCAGGGAAAAAATTGAGAACGGAACTGAGCGAAGTCGTACTGTCACCTATATCGTGCTCGGGGCTCTTGCCAACGACAGACTTAATCTTGCTCTTCTTGCCGTGATGAATATCGTGGGCTTGTTCTGATGTTACTGTCAGAGAAGTGAGATCTGTCACAACGCACAACACACACATCCTCAAACTAAAACCAAACAGCAAATAAAATGATTGATTTTCAGTATGCTAATTGATTAAATAACTATGACATGCTTTCTTGCATCATTTTCGAAATGAAAGAATGCTTTTTTTATTATTTTAATATTATGAAAATTATGAAAATTCTTAAAAAAATGTATTCATATCTGATTCAGGAATGAGTAACTTCTCATCAAAATTTTAAATCCGAAGCCTTTCATAACTAATAAATTTTACTTATTTTTAAAGAAGAAATGCATTTTACCGACCGTAGACGGGCTTTAGCTCTTTGAGATTAATCTAATACATAATATTTTCGTCTTCAGAGAGTGAAATAAAATTTGAGAACGTCTACTACCACTCTATTGTTTTACGCTTGTATAATGCGTTTTAATGAAAGTGGAGCATCACCATAATTATGCAGCTTATTACGTGCTTCTGTAATTAACAGTATTAAAGTACTGGAAGCTGGAGAAGAAAACGCATTAACACTTAATGTGAAAAGTCATGTTGTTGTGTCACTAATCGCTTTATTTCGTGCTGAATCTAGTTTCGTATTTTGCAAATTTCACATGTATATTTCATTTTCTTCTTTCTTCATTGAATTTCTGGCGCATTTATTTCCCATTAGCATAAATCTTTCTGAATAAAATAAGTGCTTCGCTTGCATTTTCTAAGACAGTAAGTGATATCTCTTTTTACAATTATGTCTTTAATACTGTTTTGTGAGTAAAAACTCACCATGCTTTCTCTCCTGATCTTTGATTATATTAAAAAATGATTCCAGTACGCTTCCATTCTATCCTTTTAAAACGTGTCAAAGATAATAAAAGCAATCGTTCGTTTCAATAGGCATGGAAATTATTAAGACCATTTTGTGTTAAAAAATTATTTGTTTTTCCATCTGTCGTTTTCATTCACAGTACAATGTAATCGTCATAACTTGATAATAAATTACGTAATTAGGTACTGGGATGATTTGTACCAGTTCTTACTAAGAATAAATTATTTATCACCGCATGAGGTTTCCATAAGAGCATTTGCGAAGAAACTGCCACAATAAAATCCTTAAATTAATCGCTGTCAGAGTCAACCAGTAAGGTATATGAACGGAAAAAGTCTAACAATTTCTTCCATTTAAGAAAGAGACATCTGTCATATTCCAGCTTTTCAGATCGTCAGCTTTCCTTCAGTAATATGCAAAAACAATTCCTATTCGATTAATATATTTCTCTATAGGATTCATTCTTTTAATTCAAGATTTGTCACATAATTCTGAGTGGTGACCTATTATGAAAGCCATAATTCCTAATTCACTATCGCCCAAAAACGATAATTGTTGTAAACAAATCATATGACTAGAAATAAATAAGAGCAATATAAAACTTCAAAAGCAAAAAAAAATTAAAGTTCTCACTATTCATATAAAGCTAATAACTGATAAGGTTGGGAATATTTAGATTATGGCAAAGAGTCTGAAGGCTATCTCCATAAGAGGAAGGATGCGTTTGTGTAGAACTTCTTAAGGGTGATTGGATCATATACCCCTTACACAAGAAAACCATGAAAACTTCCATGCAGATAGCTCCTTGGTCTTAGTTTGGATCCGGGTCTAACTACCAGTACTAAACGATTTTACCGCTCGTCAGCTGGTGGTCTACAGATATGACTGATGGGGATGACTAACAGATATGGCTGATGAGGATTAACAAAACTATTTGAAGCTAAATTAAATCTAAATTTCATGCGAGGCTTTGTTCTCTTTCTTAGTTTCATTATTAGTGAATGTTTTCCTTCGCTAATATCTGAACTGTATATAATATTATAAATATATGCAAAAATAGCTTTACCATAATACAAACGCTTTTACATACGTTGCAGTAGTACTTCCAGTGTTTTAATGTAGTAGCATATAAATAGATTACAAGCAAATAAGATCAACTTGTCAATAAAATGCAAGGACTGTGTACCTGATTTCTGTAATATTTTTTTTTTGAAAACGAATCTAATGAACTGAATTCATATGAAACGTAATACGCTTTTTTTTGACAAATGGACATCGTGTAATAGAGAATGATGCAACAATAAAATGGCGAGGGCTTCCCTAACATTTCTCAATTTTTTATATCAACGCTTTATTGGGTTGCAAAATGAAATGACTGAACCATAAATACTTGAAAAAAATAAGACAATAGAGCAGTAAACTTCTTCAATAACATTAATCACCAAAAGCATCAGTACACTGCTAACAACAATAACAAAAAAAAAATAAATAAATAAATGGCTTAATCACGTTTGAAAAATTCAGGATTTGGGAGATGATGATAGTATAATAAAACTAGCCGATAGGCACTATGAGAATCATTGGAAAAACGTTTCTAATACAGAAGAACAATTCAGTTTACAACTTAAAAGAAAAGGAAATTAATGCTTTAAATTAACTAATGAAATTAATTTATTTGAGATTTCAGTTTACATTTAGCAACAGAAGTTAGCAAAATGTTTCTTTTGATGAAGACAAGTAAAGCGATTGCAATATCACACAGAAGCTAATCCATTTCAGTTCGATTTTACGGATGAACTGGAAGATTATATTAAGTTTCTTAGGGATAAAAGTCCAAGCGGCTACTATCTCACCTATGCATGGATAGATGTCTTCGTGCGTGGCTGTTTGAGAATTGGCTGGTTAATTGATTATGGCAAAGATCTAGTACCTGTTTAATCAAAAGCATACTTTAGTGGAGGACGTTTTAAGGAGAAGTGAATCATATTGAGTTACACAAAAGGAAAACCACGAAATCCTATTAATCTTATCTGAGGAAAACAGAATCCAAGTATTTGGAATCGAGCGGTCTTATCCACTCTATTCTTTCGTGGGCTATTTTATTTTGAGGGCAACTGGATAGTACTCTAGTCAAAATAACAAAACTGCTCGTGAAATTAGCACCTCAAAAATGAAACACAGAACGAAACAAGTAGTGTTCCAAGACTATACTGCTTTTGTTAGATTTAAGTTCCGGATGATTTTGGAAGCAATGTTGTTGATTTAGGTCAACAACATTACTTTCAAATTGATTGTCAGATGATTCTCAGATGATTGATTGTCAGATGTACATTCATGAAATATGCTAAATATTCGACAGAAAATTTACAAGCTTAACTTATTGCGTTACGTGTTCCTCTTAAATCTTATAAAAGAAGTATCATTTTGTTTTATGGCTATTAAAATGACAGCGAATTAATCCCACGTAACAGCAAAATGAAAAACTTAAAAATAAAAGTCGATATACATTGGACAACATTGGACTATCCAAATGTGATGAATTGAAAAGCTGTTATCTTTCCAGAAAATAAATCGAGAATCCCTAAATTAAATTCTTAAGGACTCTTGCTATGCCTAAAAGAATAATTGATGCGCAAAATTAAGTACAGAAATTTCAAACGAAGGATGTAGAGTTAAAAGATATATTAGAATATTAGAATAGTAACTGATTAGAATATTAGAATATTAGAATAGTAACTGAATCAAGAAAGTAGTAGAAACTGAAAACATGAATCCTATTCTAAATCAAAGTAAGAGCTTTCATTATTAATCTATGATTATAGATAACATTCACAAGCCAGAAAAAAAATATTTCGGAGTTAAGTTTAATTAATATGCAATTCCAAAACGTCCTTTTTTAATAAAAAATATGTTTTCAAAGATACTACTCCAAAGCTCGAATTAGAAATTACGAATTCGAATTATAAGTTAAATAAAATTACGTTCTTATTATAAATTAAATAAAATGTATATTATAGACAAAATGTAAGGGGGTCAATAAAGTAAACCATTCTTTTAAAAGGGGTAGATGCAAGTGAAGATTTGGGAATCCCTACTCCTGATGTTACAGTGAGACACCCCGATTTTCTACGTTATAACTCATATACTAGAAACTGGACTGTCCTGTACGTAACGTACTATAGTTTCCTCGATGTCCGTAGTACGTGCTGATCATTCCCGACTTGTGTTAGCTGTCTAGAAGGAACGCGTTTCAGCTAAACAGTGGTGTAAGCTTGAAAAAAGGTTACGGCTGGAATTAGCCCCATCGGAAAACGTTCTTCGTATAACCGCTGTGTAGCTCATGCAAATCGGCTAACTCTCCTTTCCTAGTTTGTAAAATTAATGTTAATTAACCCATTATCTTATTACATTATCTATATTATCATTTGTACTATCTTCAGTCCTATCCCGTACGCAAATTAACCACGTGGATATAAGAACAGAATTTTCGGAAGTTAGACAGAGCAAAAGAGTTTTGGCAGTGACCTTGACAGCTCAGAAATTTCCGCGCTCAGCTTTGATAATATTTTAGATCAGGATTAGCCTTTTTCTATACAATTTTGCTTGCTTAATAAAATTAGTTTGAGCCAACGCTTGATAGACTTTGTTTTGTGAATTTCAGGCATTAAATTACTTTAAATTTTAGGTTGCATTTTATATTAGTTTAAATCCCACAAACAACGAAGATTGATCTGTTGGTACAAACCGTGTTTTTGTAAGTTAAAGCTTTAATAAAAGGCTTGTTTAAACTCTCTTCCGAGTTGTAGTTGCTTTAATAGATGGGGCAATAGTCGCCAGATAGTTTCACTAGAGACCAAGCCTAGTTAATAAGTAATTGGTTCCCTACAAAGACAGACAGGAGTTTTCTGTTCGCACGATTTTTTCCTTTCTATATATATATATATTCCTTCCAATTGAATCACGGAGCACTAAATGCTAAGTGGATAAGAGAGCTGAGCACTGGTACCTGTACATAGGTTCAAATGGCGGCAAGCAGTTGACTACGTGGATGTTTTCGCGGTTATTCCATGTATAATGCGATTACGATCCAGTTTCTTTACAAGGCTTTCCACAAAGGCATCCTCTCTTTCGGCAGACAGCTCTCCTGTGCTTTGCCTTAATCAATTAGCCTACCTCCACCTTAATCAAAGATTAGATTGGATCATTTAATTAAGTTAAAGCGCAATAAAGCTCTCTGCCACGTTATATCCCTGTTTTGATCCAGAGCAATTCGGGAATGGAGTCCTAGGGTATCGTATATATCTCCCTCTATGATAAATCTCTGCAGATGATTTTAGGAGCGACGGGCTTTATGTGACCTTTTCTTCAAACACACTACGACAGAAATGTTCATCCTTTAAACTGGGATTCGAAACTTAAGCTACCGCGTCGTAGGTAGTTTCTGTTAACCGTAGCTAATTGGACGATACCTAAGCGTGGAGGCAATGTTTTATAAATTTTCGATTTCACTTATCATTTAATTTAACTCTTTTTAATAACAATTTTTGTTCAAAGTTCAACATAAGGTCTAGGAATCATTTATACTGTCCAAAGGTTTTGAACAAAAGTCTATATGGAAAAGATAGTAATAATACGGCCTCACAGTATTCCATGAACTGGTTGCTCTTCAGACAAGCGCAACCAACTGATATTATTTTTTGCTATAATATTTTTAATATATCATGTAACTCTTAATTCATTTCATGAAGACTGAGAGTAAATAAAATACTGAAATCAGCACTTCAGCTCAGTACTGAAAATATAATTTTCACTTCGCAGAAATGGATAGCTAATTGTTAATATTTTGCGAGAAATATAAATAGAGATACGTTACTTTTATAGATTCAGAAAGAAAAAGGTGCCGGAAATATAATAATAAAAGCGGAGATAAAATCAGATTTCTATCCCACCCTTTTCTACGTGATTTCGACTGTTCAAGAAGCCTCTAGATTAAGATAGATGACTGCTTGATCGGAAGCTATGGGGAATAAATGGAGCCAAGAGAATTCCTTGACATTCCTTCCGGCATGACTTTCGATGGGAAGCTGATGTGATTAGATTGCTATGGGGAGCACCTAGTACGGGGGTGATAAGAGGAGATAGGGACTGTGTTTTTATGCGTGATAAGACAACTCATATAATCAATCAGTATGTTGATTATTCACTTTGAATCCGCTTTGAGAAGCATGGAATATGATCTAAGTTACCCTAAATTAAAAGGATAATGTTAGAAAAGTATTGATGAAGTTCGTAGGGACAAAAAATCACTTTTAACTAAACGCAATTCTCAGGCGTATTGTATTTGCCAACCGCTAAAGAGGCAGAAGTGCCTGTCAAAAGAAACATTTAATGTAAATGAGACAGATGTAATGTTTGGAAAGTTAGTGCAATTAATCAGTAATTTATTTTAACATCCATATATAAGGTATCAAGTTTCCTAAGTGGAAAACGATGAAAATTTACATTTGAACGAAGACCAAACTTGTAAATGTATTTTAGAACCTTTAATACCAACGCATAATATAAGTAACTGCAGGTGCATACAGGAACATAAGAAAATATCAGGACTGAATTTTAAACATGTTGTACAGAGTATCAAGTAGCACGTTTTATCACTCTCTATGTTTTCTTGTGATACTTTTCTGTGACTTTAAATAGTATTTAATGTAAAGGTTAAATTACTTGTAATGTACTCTCGTTGTATAGTATTCTTTCAAAACTGAATCAGTAAAAATTTATGTGTGATGAGAGTCTTATTTTTGAAACACTTTATCTGGAAAACTCTATTTTCCATCCCTCTTTTAACTGTTACCTATTGAGACCATTACATGAACAGAATGAATGTATTTAAAAACAAAGGCTGAAAATAACTAAAAAAACTAATTTAAAATAAGCCATATCGAACAAGAACATATGGTTATTTTGACATTGCATTTGAAACAAAAGCTAAAATTTTGTTTAAATAGTACAGTTGAACAATAAAATAAAACATTTTTCGATAAATAAAAAAAATCCACTCAGAAAGCGTTTTCCTGTAAAATTTGGTCATAACGGGACATCATGTTCATTATAAATAATCTACTAGTTAGGTTAGGGAATTTCATGGAACAATAAATGAAATTTCAATAGAAAATTCTATCCGTATATGAAAATAAATCTTAATTGAGTTATGGCTTTATTGATGAGTTCTAGCAGGTATTTTATGTTTAACGTGGTTAGAGATTGCCTTAAATGTATTTCAAGCATTATATTTTATTCTGCATTATATTAAGCAGCTTTGGAGCTATAATGTGATAAGTTTCAATTCTAGCCTTTACTTTTATCCATATTATATAGAACTATCCTAAAAATGGATCACCGTTATCGACTGCACGTATCTGGCGGAGCCGATGGTGTAAGTTCCATTTTCCTTCTATTATTTTATTCGTCACGACGGCAATCCGGAGACTGGTGGATAATTGTAGTTCTATGGTAGTTATGAAACTTCTTGACACAAATTTAATTATATATTTGTTCAATATTCGAAGTCCTCTTACTCTTTTTTCAATATTGTTCTTCTTTAAAACCTGAGCTTGAAAATGTAAGTGATTATAGTTTTTCTAACTATCGGTATGATGTTAAAGCCGAAGATATGATATTAAAGCCGGAATGATATTAAGCCATTGCTGTACACAATGGGATTAAAAGCAAACCACAAACATTTTTTATGAACGGACATTGGAGAAAATCACTTTGAAATCACACCTTTCAAAACGTGTGTAGTAGTAAACGGTGACTGTGGGAAAATGAGTGTATGGTATTGTTTCAATTGATTACGACGACGTACACAATGGCATCAAAAAATGTCTCTTGGAAGACATTTTAAGAGATACAACTGCATGGGGCGAAACTACGAAAAAGCCCATAGAGCCAGCTCATTAGCTGGGATTCGAACGCTGGGCCGAACTACCAAGGTGCAGTGACTACTCGGTTTATGACGGGCCTATGTACGATATTTTAAAGAAATAATTTTCCTTATTTTGATATTACGTAAATTATTTTTATTTGCCTTAATTTTTGTTTCCACTGTAGGAAAGCTTTCTTCTCAACCACTCTTCGTAACTTTTGTCAGTATTGTACATATTAACGAAACACGCCTGCAGATTACACTTGTTTTTGTGTGAGGTGCTTACGAATGACCGAGCGGGAACAATCGTGGACTTCTTTCTTCTGTATACGCTGGCTATATAATGTTTTAATATTTTTCGTATACGCAACATAACTACAAGCCAGTCCTTTTTAAAAGTTCTTGAAAAATGAAGCTTTCCTAAGACAGATATCACTTCAGTGCTTTGACATAGTTAATTATCTAACCTAACTTAACCGTTACAGTTTGCATATTTTGCTTGCATTTCCAAATAACAAGACTGTAACTGCAATGGGGACAGAAACAGTTAATTAAAAAAAATTAAAGCATCAGGAAGTTAAAAAAACACTCAAGTTTATGTAGTTTAAAGCACATATAGAATGCTCTAAAAATGTAGTCTTAGGCTTTATTTTCTTAAATGGTGATCATAAGTACGTACTTTGAACTACAAAGTTTATTCTGATAAGGCAGCGATTTTTTTAAAACGGAGTTAACGGTGGAAAAGGGAGGGTTCTATAAATATAAAATCAGTTGTTTGTCTGGTGTTCTTATATCTAAAATTTCAATTACGTAAATATCCACTATGGTTTTATAATTTAAATAGAGATTCATAACTTTACCTGCAGAATTGTGGGATGGGACCGAAATATACTGAAACTTACAGAATGTTTCAAGCTAAAAGTCCGGGAAAAGAGTAGGTAGAGTTAACGTCTCTCTCATAACTAAACTCCGTTTCACTCATTAAACTCTACAGAATGCATTACTGATGGCTCCATCATCGTCTTAAATCGTCGTCCATAAATGTTATGACACAAATAAACTTTTCTGACGTTCAGAATAGTTAACGTTTTCTCAATTATGATATATGAGCCGCATGTAAAATCTAATAGTAGAATATATACCACTGTTACTAAAGCTTCGTGACTTATATTGTACTTAATTTAAAGTTAAAAATATAAATAAGGAAAGGGAATTTTCGAAGATCTATACAGATCAAGCCAAATTTGTAACTAAAGTATATTTTCTGGGAAGAAACAAATAATCTGCATACGCTAAAAACATACGATGGCGAGATATTGCAAAGGACTTAAAGATATTCTTTCTATGCGTCCTTTTAGCATAGCAATCAGCACATTCAATTGACAAACAGGAGATCTCAGGTTAAATTTTTGGCAAAGTTTTCAAAATTATTCTTCGAAAAAATTTAATGGCACCATATTGTCATAAGACAACTGTATTTGTGTTTTTATTCCATCTATTTTAAATCAAATAGTTGAAATAAATGTTAAAAACTGTAACTAAAATAAATACTTTGCTCTGCAGAATGCTTATAATATGTATACATTTATCTACATATCATATGTATTTATATAAATAATGGGAGATCATCTTTCGATATCTGCTATGTAAATGAAATTCATTCCCGTACGATGTTCAAACTAATTTTCTTCATTTATTCTAAGCATTCTTTCAATTTCCATAACAATGAGAGTTTAGCTAAATTATTTTTGAAAGCCTGAAACATTTCAGCTGCTACCATTTCCCAATACTATTAACGCAAGTGGTCGTTAGAGTGGTCGTCTAGTTTCAACCTCCCTTGGCCATGTCTAGTGTTATACAACATAAACAAAATTCTGCCTTTCTCTTACTTTAAATTTTCTTGAAAATATTTTTCTTGCTACTGACCTTAATAAAAATACAAGTAATTTTCTTGAGCATGCTTTTCAGCTTTGACAATTTTAGCTTTCTTGTGTAGTACAACTTAGAAATGTTTTGTTAAATCCGTATTATACAAGTCTAGTACCAAAATGTTTACTGTTTCTTTACTATTCTTAACTATTACTGTTACTTTACTATTTTTTAATTTTCTTTACTATTCAAATAAAATTTCCAAGGAACTAAGTACAGTGCAACAGTAATTTTTGATCTTGTCATAACTGTTTGTAAAATATGTGCAAGTAAACGTAATAAATTGGACTTTTACGAGAATTTTGCCTTTGTTTCTTAATTTCTCTGATACAAAAGCAAAATTCTCTTCTTAATACCCTAAGATTCAACTTTCATAAAATATGTTACGATAATAGAGTAAATTTTATCTTTAAATAATAAGAAAATAAATTTTATCTCTAATAAAAATTTTACATTGGAAAATTTTTATTTATTTTTACATGACGAATAAAAATGTATGATAAGAGTACTACTACATACGCTGTACCATATTGTCATGGTACAGAATTCGTTATTACCAAATTGGTATGAAACATAATTTAGCTACTTTAGTAGTGTGTAAGAGGTAATTATAACTCTCATGCATAAGAATGTATCATTAATTGCATTTACTGTCATCATAGCACGATATTATACTATGGATTCCCTCCACAATATTCAAACTATCGAATTTTAATTAAATGTCGTGCAAAAATGAGTTATTAGGTATTGAGTCTCATACCGCAGTGCTAGTATATTTAAGGATGTCAAGCTTTACTGTAGACTTTTGCTCCAAGGAAAGATTGAAAAAAAACTGTCTAATCGTCAACTCTGCCGTGTTTCTAGAAGATCATATTTATTGATCAAATTAAATGGAGCTGACACAAAGAATTCTGCTAACGTTTTGTGAATTTATTTAATAAGTTGCAAAGTTTCATACATTGAAGACTTCAGCATCGCCCTTGCTTCTCTCCCAAATGAGAAAAATTTTTCTGCTCTTCAGAGAGAGAGACGGGTTTAATAATTTAAAACTGGCAGCTGTTTATACATTTTGCTTCAAGTAATATCAGTAAAATGTTTCCCGAACATCATGAAAGTCTGTATCAATATCTCTAAAAGAAGACACGTAAAAAGTCGTTTAGAAAAGAACCAGTTTCAAATTCTGCAATAATATGTCTTTGCTTAATGATGGAATAAAAACTTAGAATAAATGCTAACTCTACTAAATTAGAAAGTAAAACTTAGAATAAATGCTAACTCTACTAAATTACAAAGTCCAGTCACATTAATGTGACCACCTGTCAAAAGCCAGAATAACCACCTTTCGCAGAGCGGACTGCTGCGAGACGTGCAGGAAGAGAGTCACATAGGTCC
The DNA here is from genome assembly GCA_000611955.2 of Stegodyphus mimosarum. NCBI lineage: Eukaryota > Metazoa > Arthropoda > Arachnida > Araneae > Eresidae > Stegodyphus > Stegodyphus mimosarum. The sequence goes on from KK113483.1 coordinate 103,540, forward strand.
CTGAAGGTGTTCTCTGGGATGTTGAGCCATGCCGACTCTAATGCCGTGGCCAGCTGCGCTAGATTACGCGGTTGAGGATCCATGGCGCGAACAACTCGATCGAGATGGTCCCACAGATGCTCGATTGGGTTTAAGTCAGGTGAGTTTGCTGGCCAGGGGAGGACGGTAAACTCATCCTGGTGCTCTTCGAACCACGCACGTACACTGGCAGCTGTATGGCACCTCGCATTGTCCTGCTGGAAGATGCCATCATCCTGAGGAAAAACAATGCGCATGTAGGGGTGAACATGGTCCGCAAGGACAGATGCGTACTTGTATTGATCCATTGTGCCTTCCACAATGATCAGTGAACCTAGAGAATGCCAGGAAAACATTCCCCAGACCATAATGCTCCCGCCTCCAGCTTGGACCGTTCCGGCAATGGTTGCAGGGTGGTTCCTTTCAGAGGTTTCACGCCTTATACGCCAACGTCCATCTGTCCGATGGAGCATAAAACGCGATTCATCCGAAAACGCAACCTGTCGCCACTCAGTGGACGTCCAGCTGCTGTACTGGCGTGCAAATTCTAGCCTTCGCCGTCGATGAACAGCAGTCAGCATAGGTGCACGAACCAGGCGTCTGCTTCGGAGGCCCAGACGCAGCAATGTTCGCTGAATAGTACTTTGGGAGACACTTTTGGTAGCCCCTTGGTTCATTTTGGTGGTCAGTTGCTCAACGGTAGCCCGTCTATCTGCCCGAACGCATCTCCGCAACCGTCGTTCGCCTCTGTCATCTATGGCCCGTGGTGCACCACATTTGCCACGTCGCTGATTTTGGACAGTCCCATTTTGCCATGCACGGTACACTTTTACCACGGCGGCACGCGAACAGTTCACAAACTCAGCCGTTTCGGAAATGCTTCCACCCTTGGCCCGAAAGCCAATGATCATGCCCTTTTGGAAGTCGGATAAATCGCTTCGTTTCTGCATTACGCCAACGATTGAAATGTTTTCCGAAGCCCTCACACACCCTTTATATACGCTCAACTGCACTGTGCTGCCACCTGCCTTCTGTGATTGGTTATTTAACTCTGACATGGAAAGTACGTGGTGGTCACATTAATGTGACTGGACTGTGTAGAAAGTAAAACTAAACTAAACTACAATATTTCTATTAAAAAGGGTTTGTTTACGGATAATGTTTGAAGAACAATTTTAGTTAAAATACTTCATATTCATCGAGAAACTTAATATAAGATGTTAAAAACATCTTTCATTGTAATTACAATAATGTTGGAAATGTTTATAAAGTTATGATTTAATTATAATATAGATGTATTGTATAGCAATTAAATATATTAATAAAAATTAAGTAAAATATGTAAACTGGTAAGAAGTACATGCATTGCTTTTCAATGGCCAGTTATGTACGAAGCCTATAATTTTAACGTTATGATCTCACGCAACGTCAAATAGCAACACCGATGAGAAACGGCAATTTGCTAAGCCGAATTGCTAATAAATGTCATGGCAACGTAACATAACGGAACGTGAAAAACGGAAACGCTAAACTATAGACATTTCTAACAATAATATAATTTAATGAAATACTGCATGAATGAATGAAAAATAAATGATTTTATAATTATGCATGTTAGTTAATCGCAACAAATACTGCGTTTTTACTAACAAGATTTTATTTTGAGTTCCAACCTAACCTACTTTTCTCATATCCCATACAGACAATCTCCAATAAATCATTAAAGCTATACAAATTAAGAAGTGGATAAGTACAACTAAAAAAACTAAAACCGCTTTACTAGACTGATTACGGTTGCTTTATTATCCGTTTACTAGGCCCGTTGTATTTCGTGAAAGTGATTTAACTGGGATTTATGCCTAGAATTTAATTAGAATTCCAGAGAAAATTCCATAACGTCCAGCAAATCTCTGAATTTTGTGCATAATCTGATTAACCTCTAACGTGAATATCATCTAAAAACAAATATTCTCTAGGTATAAGTTCTAAGTAACCTTTATCAGGACTTTTTTTTTCATACTTTATCAGGACTCATATTCCTTTTTATTTGTTTGGCGAACATAATCGTCCTGACTGAACAGTGAGTTGACTGCAAACAATGTCCTATGGAGTAGCAAAGACGACAAGATGAGAAGGGTTAAAATTACCCTTTATTTTTTTTCACATTTCACAGTCGCTCCCGCACTCCGGGATACAAAGACCAACCACTTGTGGTCTGAACGTAAAAATATAAGACTACTAACTAACTAAAATTTAAATACGAGCTAACTTTTAATTTTTTACACAGATGACTAACACTAAGATTAGGCTTTTCAATTACAACGTCTGTAGTACGCAAACTGCGAAAAACTACAATACGTCTTTATCTTTCAAGAGGATTAAAACCTCTGCCCTTAAGGCGTATAGTAACTGAATTCATGTGCGCTTGCTGCGTAGAAACCTTTCTGTCAATTCGCTATTTCTTTTCTCAGAGGTACTATGACTGCGGCCATTTCTTCTCGCCCTCTTCTTACTGTTAGAATTTCCATCTTCCTCCTGTTGGAGCCGCTCGTGACCTCTCTTTTCTGGTCGGAGGAATATCTTCCTTTCCTTGTAACCTTCGATCTTCCATCGGGGGGCTTTTCTTTCCTTGTTCATATCTTTACTTGTGGCGGACTCTGGCGGTCGTTGTTCCTGTGCCATGTCTTGCGATGGTACCTGCCGTGCCGGATCCTGCAAAAGAGCTTGAAAGGTTTTCATTTTATCTCGATTGTAAAACGGCTTGATTTGGTCGATATTTGCAGTAAATGTTTCAAAATTCTTGGCTTTTAAAACTACTACAGCGTGGGTTACTTTTCTATACTGTATGGCCTTTCAAGCCGTGGGAAAAATTTTGCTACTTTGTCTTCTGCCGCTGAAGAACGTTAATGTTTTAGCTTAAGTACTTCATCCCCCACATTATAAGTTACTTCCAGTCTTTTCATATCATAGCAAAGTTTTTGTTTTCTCTGTGATACTTCAGTGTTTTCCTTTGCCCCTTTATCTAATTTTTATATCCGCCATTTGAAATTCAGAAGTCCTTTTTTTAACATAAAACAATTTGTCCAGTGGGGTTATAAACTTCCTGCCTAAAAATAACACAGCAGGAGTTTTGCTCATCGTGTCGTGTTTGGCGGTCCTAAGGGCGAAAGCTGATTCATTGGCATAGTTATCCCAGCTTTTATGAAAATTTTTAACATAACTACGAATCATTTTAACTATGTTTCTGCTGACTTGTTCCGCTAAATTTGATTGCAGCCGATGCGGGACCATTTTTAAATGATGTATGTCCAGTTTTTGACACACGTCTTAAAAAATATTGCTTATAAATTGAGGACCATTATCTGATATAACTTTTAAAGGCGCCCTGTATTTTAAAATATATTTATTTAAAATAGAATCAGTAACTAATTTTGCAGAGGCTCGTCTTAGGGGAACAATTTCGGTCCATTTACTAAAATGGTCAACCATAACAAGGAGATGCCGACTTTTATTTAACTGACTTTTCGGGAAAGGGCCCAATAAATCGACGCCAATTATTTCATTTAGAAATTCTGATTTAACGCTATTTAAAAACCCGGCCGGAGGGAAATTAACATAATTAACTAGCTGACATGTTGGGCAAGACTGGACATACGCCCTTGTTAACTTTTGCAATTTAGGAAAATAAACTGCATCGCGTACGCGTTTGGTGGTTTTCCGAATACCACCATGAGCTCCCAGGGGTGAATCCTGCAATTCCTGGCAGAGTCCTATGGAGTAGCAAAGATGACAAGATGAGAAGGGTTAAAATTACCCTTTATTTTTTTCACATTCACAGTCGCTCCCACACTCCCGGATACAAAGATCAACCATTTTGGTCTGAACGTAAAAGTATAAAACTTCTAACTAAAATTTAAATAAGTGCTAACTTTTAATATCTTACACAGATGACTAACACTAAGACTGGCCTTTTAAATTACTACGTCTGTAGTGCGCAAACTGCGAAAACTACAATACGTGTTTAGCTTTCAAGAGAATTAAAACCTCTGCCCTTAAGGCTTACAGTAACTGATGGCAAGCTCGCGTGAAGACTCGTGGCAAGATGGCTCACTATCTCTCCTACGCTCTTGGCAAAAAGCCGCAACTTCAATACTTAAGCGTTAGCGAATACAATTTGCATAAACATATTCACGCGTTGATTCTGACCAGAAGTGGAAAATAAGAGATGATAGTAAAGTTTTAAGAAGTTAAGTTATCTTAAGTTTGAAACTTGACATCATTTTTTTTCAAAGATTTTTATTTACCGTGCAGGAAGTTTTATTTAAATCTGGATCTGGATAAATTTAAATTGCTGCAGAAGTTTAAATTTCTTGCATATGATATGGAATCTCATTTACACAAAGGGAGATTTAAATGAAATGAATTTGGTATTTAGATTATTTGTAATAAATAAAGTGAGATAAATACTTTTAGTGCTGTCTAATAAATTATATAAATTATGCTTAGTTGTGGAAGATAGTAATAAATTTTAAATATTTATAATTAATGGTATGAAATAATTTGATCACTATATTCATTTACTTTTAAAATAGTTTAGTTAGATTTTAGAATACGCTTTATGCATCAAGTAAAGTATTATTTCGCCTTGTCTTAAACCTGATACTGAGCAAAATGTTTTAATTCATAGATATCGCTTTATAATGAATAATATGTGTCATATTCATTAGTTATTCCGAACTAACTGAATAATATATTAAATTGAGCCAAAACTGAAAGTTGTATATCATCATCTTGATCACTGAAATTGATGCAGTTTCATGAAGCTTCTTCAATAGCAAAAGAATAGTTAATGCTTAAATCAACACTTGCGATGACATCCAAGACTTAGCATACCTAATAGCTCTTTGAATTGTTTATGTGTGAGATGTATAAGCAAGTTCAGAGTAATTATGTTTTCCCTCATTTTATTCACCTGCGTTTCATAAAAATGCCAAAGAAAATCAAATTTTTATGAAACTCCCTTGTTATTTCACTGACAGCTTAACGGGAACGTATTATGATTGTCTGAAAATTTATATAAATGCAAAATTTCATTTGCTTAAATATTTGTGTATACATTAAATTCAATTTTCATATCATAGTCATGATATTCGCGTAACAACAACTAATATTTTAACAGAAGATTTTGCACGGAGAGTCAAAGTGTCAAATTGGTAACATCCCACTGTTTAAAATTTGATTGCCAATCGTAGTTATCATTTCTTATTACGTAAGTATTGCAGATGATTTACAATAGGTTGTTATTTCGACTGAATTAGCAATAATGCTGAAGTCAAATTCAAGTGTTGTCATTTAGGCTTACTTTCGGAATTGTGAGTTTTTAAAGTGTAAGTAGTAATTAAAACGAGGAATGGAACACTGGAAGCGTCGAATCCCGAAAATTTTGAAATTCGAGATTCGAGAATTGGAAACTGTCGAATCCTAAGCGTAAAAGGCATTCTAAGTTTTAATTCAAAGCTCCCGAAAAATTCCCAGTCACCATAAACAGTTAGACTCTATTGAAAACGTCCATTAAAAAAGAATGCGGCTGGTGCAAGTCCAGTGGTACTTGGATCACAGTATTATCTCATGTCAACCATGAGTGCCATATTGTTTCTGTATGTCATAATTTAAGTGAAATCTAACGGAATTTTCAAGTAATAGGTGCGTTGCGTTTTCTCTAGACTAACTCTCGAATTATCTCTACAATTCTGAACATAAATATCCTCTGCTACTAAATCCTGGATGTTTATAACCAGTCATGTCATAGTATGTAAATGCTATATCACACACTGGACTCCAGTTGTCTATCAAATTCAATTTACCGAATTTTTTTTATCTTCTTAATTTTTAAAAAGTATATTCAGGATTCTTTTTTCGTTAAATGCAGATTTCAAATAATTTTGCTTTAATTAAAATTTTTATTCATAAACAGAAATTCTTTTTTTATCTTTTTTACTATTCTTATTTGAAAGATCTGAGAAACTGGAGATTCTAAATGTCTAAAAAACGTTTGCAGCCCAAACTTGGAGTCCGGTTAATTTTAAACATGTGTCATACCAATAGTTCAGACAAAAGGTTTGTACTTAAATTGAAACCCTAACTCATATTTAAAACACTGTTAACCAGTTTCGGTTCACTGCAGTATTGGTCTGTTACTATAATTTCATTTGATATAGTTGCTGATAGGACTTAGTCCCATGTCTGGCATATAATCCCTGGAAGAGCCTCTTGAATAATCACGTGCGAGACAGACTATATTTGTCGTTAGCCTAAGGGCCTGGACACCAGTGGTGACAGCACGACTTTACACCCAATTCCATTTCGATTTTAACGAAGAATAAATCTTTTGCCGTTGACTGGACAGCTGACACGAAATTAATGCTCTCAACATTTAATATCCAACCAGAGGCTACACGCGGTCAAGACTGATATAGTAGCCGAAAGCATTTATTTAGAATGTATAGTAATAGGTTACTCTATACCAGGGGTTCTCAACCTTTTGACTAACCGCGTACCATCTAAATAAAAAAATGAAAAAGCTTTAGTACCACCGCTGCATTTTACAATGATTATTTTTCAATTTTCAATAATATATATATACCGATTTGCACAACCCGTTGGCTATTTGTATTAAATATTCACACATAAAAAATATCAGATTAAAAATCGGTTACCATTTTAATTATCAAAATTTAAGTCGTAATACTTAATTCTAAACTAACTTAATTCTAAACTTTAGTGTGAAATTTGGGCCTATTTGAGAAAGGTCAATTCCTTTATATCTGGGCTTATTTCATTTAGTTTTAACAGTAAATTAGGATCCACTTTTAATTTTGTTCTGCATTTATTTCCCAAATACACTCACTTCCAAAAGTTAAGCACGGAGAGGAAAATGCTAATATCCGGAATCCAATCAGAATTGAAGAGGATGCAATTCGCTGCAGAGGTAGATGGAAGTATGCAAATATGTTAGGTAACAGCCAATCGCGCTTTCATGTCAAGAAATATGCAAAAAAGGCAGTCTTATAATAAGCCAGCTTTATGAAGGGTTACAGAAGTTGATTGTAAGTGCCGATAGAAGGTGTTTAAAACTTTCGTACTATTTGTTTTCAAGACATACGTGTTTCTATGACTTACAGAAGACGAATGGAAGATTCGGAGCGCTAGCGTGCTGTGGGGCGCATTGAAGCAGGACAGTCGATCACAGATGTTGCTCTTTTCTTCGGCGTTCATCATTCAGTAATTTCACATTTACGGAAACAATTCCAAACCCCACAGACAGTTGTCCGAAGGTCCGTAGTCGGTTGCCCAAGGGTTACAACCCCCGCGGAAGATCGATATATTGCTATTGTAGCCAAGCGGAATCGCAGAGCGACCTCCACACGTATGACATCTATGGTTACAGCGTCCATTGGTAAGGCGATATTTGCAGCTACTGTAGGCCGAATATTACATATGAGTGAACTGTACGCCCGGATACCTCGAGTTTGTGTTCCTCTATCCGTCCAATCAAGAGGGGCACGATTACGGTGGTGCCGGGAACATGTCAATTGAAATGTGCCTGACTGGGGCAATGTCAGGTTTACTGATGAGTCAAGATTTGCTCTGCAGCCAGATGGCAAGCCTATAAGGATATGGCGTGAACAACGAACACGCAATCAGTCCCAAAACATCACGCATTCCGAGGCGGAAGCATTATGGTGTGGGCAGGGATTTCATTAGGATATCGAACCGACCTGCACATCTTTAAACGAGGTTCTTTGACGGCTGTCGGGTATGGAGATGAAGACCTAGAACCCATTGTGAGATTGTACGCTGCAGCAATTGTCTCTACTTCTGTTTTAATGGACGATAACGCACGTTCCCATAGAGCTGACATCGTCTATGACTACCTGGAGAGTGAAGGGATTGCGCGTGTGGCGTGGCCAGCATATTCACCCGACCTTAATCACATTGAAAATCTTTGGGATGCTCTCGGCCGTGCTGTATCTTTACGTTTCCCACCTCCAACCATTCTTATTGAGCTGGAAACTGCTCTACAAAAAGAATGGCGATTGCTTAATTCTGCGGTGATTGACCACCTAATTGAAAGCATGGTCACAAGGTGTAAACTTTGTATACAGATGAGGGGGAGATCACATACCCTATTAATGCTAATACCCTTCAAATTTTAAATCGGAGAGGAAAATTTCTTCAAAAAGATGATTTAAAACTTTGCCTTTGGATACACCCTACTTTGGAATATAGAAAAAGCGTTTCATATTCACTGCTCGTCATTTGGCATAAAATCATAAATATTCTTGAAATTAAAGTTCGGCGTTTAACAAAATTAACAATTTTTGTGGCTTGATTCAAAACGATTTTCAGGTTTTCAGGGTTTGTTTTGGTTACTACAACTTCACGATCAATGGAGCAGTGAGTAAATTTAGTTTCAGGGGCGAATTCCTTTATTTGAGAAATAACGCCGCAATGTTTTCCAGTTTATCAGTACTTTCATCCAATTGCAATGCGAAATACTCACTGTGTTCCATTTTTTGTATAAGTATCTTTTTTATGGAATTAGCCATTTCATGAATTTGTCGACTTTAGATCATTTGATAACGGAATATTTTTAGGTTCCTCAGCAGCTTTTTCATTGTAATAATAGTAAAATGATATCTTTAACTTCTGGTAATATAATTTTTTTCTCGAATAACGTGAGGCTGCCCAATCTTGACAATTCTTGCTAGGTAACTAGCTTCTAAAGCTTTTTCATTTGAAGTAACGGAACCTCTTATTACTTGTTTACTGTTTTTGAACTCCGGTAGTGTCCTCTTAAAATAGTCTTCAGATTCATCCTTTAAATTGGCATGTTTAGATTCAATCACTGAGATTGAGGGTCCAATTCATCAAGTAAACCCAAATGATAAATAATTTCGTCTAACTGTGAATCGTCTTCTAACTGTGAACATCTTCTAACTTTGAATCATCACTTTTCCGCTTAGTGAATAAAACGGATTATTTTGCTAAATGAGTGGCTATTTGACCTTGAACAAACCTCAAATCGCATAAATTTACGAGTGTTGACAAAACTTAAGCAAGATATTGGGGTATTTAATTTTGTGTTCTTTGCGTTTCACCTATTTTTCTCTTGCATACCACCAGTGGGACGCGTAGCACCGGTTGAGAATCGCTGCTCTATATGAATATAACCTTGAGTATTCGACATTCTACCACTGCTACATTATAGATCCCAATAATTTTATAGTGAGAATTGTAAACTTAATGATTTTTTTCGCTTACAGGTAGTTAGATAAATGTGACAAATAAAACCGGTTCACTGGTAATAACCAGTACTTTTCTTTCCAAATCACTTATTGCAATTATAAGAGTAAATAAAATAAAAACATTTATTTACATTATATATTTGTATAAATTTTTATACATATTTCAAAAGTAATTAATTTTTTAAATACATCATACAAACAAATAAATTCTTAGAATTTCATTAAAATTTATATTTATATGTGTGTGTGTAGGTGTGTGAGGTTGTGTGTATAGAGAGGAGAGAGAAATTTTTATGTATGGGGTTTGGGGTTCCACCGTTTTATTTCTCAGTTAAATGTAGGAAATTAATTTTACACCGATAAGCGAATAATAGCTTGAGTGTGTGAAAAGAGATTTTAGACTCAAGATGGGTTAATTAACTTTATTTCTCAAAATAAGGATAAACACAGTCATCTCCTATCTCAGAGCGTACAGCAAAGCCTCCACTTGGGCTTGAACTCAAATTAATAAGAATTAAAGCTTAACCAATGATTAACTAAAAGATATTGCCGAAGCTATCAGGATTCTAAGTAGTTGCCCCTAAATCTCAATTAAGTAGGCGAAGCTTATCAAGAGCCTGAAGTACGGCCGAGCGTAGTAATAGCTTAGAGAGAGACGTAGCCCAAAGGCAAACGCGCGCTAATCAGAAATTCTGGCTCTCTAATGAAGTTCGAGTCGCATGGTGCTGGCACCAGAGTGCCTGGGAATATCATTAGTAGGTTTCTAACAATATGTATACAAAAAATAGCTTACATTAAATTAATAATAATTTTTTTATGATAATCTTAAATGGAGCTGATGCTCACTAGAGTAAAAAATAAAAGAAGATATATACAATATTTACAAATTAAAGTCTCTACCTCAGCATTGGTAATTATAATTAAATGTGCAGAAAGCCGAACGAGCTGGTGGTTCTGAAATAAAATACAGAATTAAGCAAGGAAAGGTGCGCACTTTTGGTGTGACAAAATAGAGGTATAAAGGTTACAAAAGACAATTGACTACAATAGTTCATCTATAGAAACACAGGAGAGAGAGCAGCAGATACAAAGAGGCACATTAAATACAGAGGAGATCGAATTATGGCATACAACCTTTGAGTATCGCCATGGGGCGATGGAATTATTATCGTCATATATATCATAACTATACAAGGTGATGGAGGGATTATTTAAATTATATAATCCATCGAAAAAACGTCTGGCCAGGCGAACACAGAACGACCTGACCAGTTCAATTTTTAATTCTTCATGAATTTTAGCATTCCTAATGTACCATGGGGCACATACAATCTGTCTCAGAACACAGTTCTGAGCTGTCTGGAGTTTTGATCGTATGGACTTATTAGAATACGCCCATACCGGGCATGCATAACAAAGAATAGAACGCAACATGGTTTTGTAGATAAGCAACTTATTATCTATAGATAAAACACTGTTTCGAGCAATTAAGGGGTTAAGTGATGCTTTACGTGCTCAAAACGTTTCAAACAACGTGTAATATGTGGGTTCCATGAGAATCTTTTACGGAGGATCACCCCCAAATAAAGGACTTGCTTGGCCCAGGGGATGGTCTCTCCATAGAGTTTCAGCTGATTTGGAAATTTTTCATTTTTGGTGAACAAAATTGCTGTGGTCTTGTCCACGTTGATTTTGACCTTCCATTTGGTCAACTAAGTCTCAAGTAATTGTATGTGATTTTGTAATCGTTGGATTGCTGAACCAACAAATGCAGTTTGAGTCAGGATCGCAGTGTCATCAGCATACATTGCGAGTGTAGTGTTGTCTGTAGTGGGGATGTCGTTCACGTAGAGGTTGAATAAAGTGGGGCCCAAAAGGGACCCCTGGTCTCTAACGAAGTCAGTGAATCATCGACTTAAATACTACTCTTATTCATTTGCATTAAACGCGTTTCTGAAAATACAGTCTGGTAGGAAATTGTAGCTGAAATTGGGAGAGACAGGAAAGTGTAGTAAATTAAAGTAACTGTTAATAAACTTCGGATAAACCTTACATCGTCTTAACCACGAAATATACTACGTACCACGAAAGTGAGAAACATGAAGTCTTTGAGTGAGAACCTTTACCCCAAATGTATGAAAATATTAGATTTCAAATGTAAATAAATAATTTTTATTTGTCGAAAACCAGAAGCAAGCACAGAACATACTTTATCCAGTCTCTGATTTCGTAACTAAAGACCAGTTTGTGTATTTATACAGACCAATTTATAAACTATACGCTTCGAACATTTTCTCAGATTCACTTGTTAATCTAGTAGCTAGTAGGAAGTCGTATGCTGCATTTTTGGATATATTTTCTTATTTTTCTGACTGAAAATGCGCGAATTCTTTGTTGATGACTTATTTTAGTATTTGTTCTAATTTTTTCTTCAGAGTTGATTTCTTATAGGATATTTCCGTTCCTTCCTTAATTAAGAATCAAAATTATTATCTTACAAAAAAATAGTAAGAAGTCGAAGGAACTGTTCTTAGGTAATTTTCGGAATCAAAGTCACATGTATTTCTGTTAATGTAGTAACATTTGCTTTACTTTTTATAAATGCTTTCATTCCGCGATATTCTCATAATTGAAGTTTTTTTTTTGTTTGTTTTATAAAACATCCTGCAATTTAATCATTTCACTACCTGAGATCTATTCGAAAAATATTATAGAATATCAAAATAAAAAATTCGTCTAAATAATATTGTTCTTTTATACGATGTGACAAAGCATTCTTAAGTATATCACTTACTTGCTTTAATTCATTAGTTCGCGAAATTATCAGCCCCGCCAGCGGCCGAAAGTTAAAGTCTCTGAACACTGGTATTTCGTTTCGAGGCTCTAATCTCTGGGAACGGGCTGGCTGCATGGTCGTTTCCGTGGTTTTTCCTATGTGTACCGTTTATACGAGACCGTTCCCCTTAGAAAGTCATCCAGTCGTGAAGTAATGAGCTTAAGTGTAACGTCAGTCACAGCTGAATATACCAAGCAACAACATCTGTTAGTTATATGGAAATTTTCATCAGGTTTTAAATCTATGAGACTTTGATACAAGTTAAAACCTTCGATATTATAAGATAGCCAACAAACCATTCTTAGAACTATGTTCCTCATTTTTTTAAGCGTTTATGTAATACAATATCGATTTTTTTGTTGAGGTGAGGAATATGTTCCCTATTTTTAGTATTTTTGCGACTAGAGAATTCATTTGTAAATTCTGCAAAGAATTTAATTGAGAATAAATACCTATGTTCTCATTATTTTCAAACATTTCATCTTTTTTCGTCATTTACAACAAAAGAAAAGATGCATACGCCTCATATTGATGTGTGTTATTTACCGAATTAACAGTAAAAATGTCGATTTACCGTCAAATCAGTAAACTACTTTACCGGTGTAATAACCACTAACTGCTACTATATACTAGATCACTAAATTTCATAATTTTTGTATACATCGCATTGTAGTAATTAGTAATTTTTAAAATTTTGTAGTACAGGATTTTGAAACATGACATGCCTAAGATCCTTAAACACCATAATGCCTTTTGAATGCAGAATGTTAGATTCGTGAACATTGTGTCTATTTAAATTAAAGTGAATATGCTCTATAATACGAGAGAAATTGCAGTTTTCCCTTAAAAGGAAATTTTGGAAGGTAGCTATCCCATCGCGAATATTATGAGAGATAGCTAAAAAACATCAATAGCAGGTGTTAATGTGTCACTGATTTTGGATGAAATAATGGTCTATATACGTCATTAACGTGAACAGAAGCCGTGAAATTAACGTCCCTCGGTATCCGATCACAGCCATAAGTACGTTAATAATCGCATGTCGGACATTACAAGGCGGATTCTAATTTACTAATAGAACTAATATGAGTCAGCAAGGCACAGTTTATTACAGTGAGAAATTCACAAAGCATGATGAAATTAATGTGTAAAATCACTAATAATTAAGCATTTTCGATGTGTCCACTATTGGCAACAATATATGACTGTAATGGAGGTAGAACATCTTGTTGGATTTTCGACAACAATGCAAGTGTTAAATTTTAACTTCTATGCTGTAAAATAACTTGGAATTATTTGCCATAATAACTGTCGGTTATCCACAGAAGCTACAGTCAATGCTTGGAGAATTATTAAGTATGGAACTACTTAAATACTAAACCGAAAAATTAAGCTAGGTGGTAAAACTTAACATAAACTTTATCAGTCATGATTTATGAATGTACAAAACTATAACAAACTAAAGTCGAGGTATTCTTGTCAAACTTTGCAACAACGGACTGCTCGATTTTTGGCTAAGATTGCAATGGGATTTCAACAATACCTTAATTAAAATCTACAATACATTGAGATAGGACTGGAAAGCTAACATTCTTAACCTTTCGTGACCTCTCTCAAACTTTCTCGGTTGTATTCTCTCAGTTCTGTAAGCAATTCCACAGGCAAAGAGGAAGAATTACGAAAGAAGCATAATATCTTCACGGTTAAGATTGCATCCTACTTTTAAACTACTCCGCTTGCCATTCAGTTTGCAAAAATTTCTGGTATGAGTGAGTATCGTGACAAGCCAAGGACCACAGAATAGAAATTAACTTAAAACTAAATATTGGAAAATAGACGATAGCTGCTTAAGGAGAGGTTTGCTTTCGTAGAGGGCTTTCTATGGAAAACTGGTTCTTATTCACGTTACACAAGGAGAAATCACAAAAAACCAACCATACCGTCAGCTCGTTTGTCTGGAATCAAAATCCCAACGTTCAGCAGTCTTAATTACTCGGCCAATGATGCAACTTATTAAATCTTATTCATAACTGTCACAGCGTTCCTTCATACGTGGATAATGCGGGTTCATAGATCGTTTAATATCTAAGGATGGGAAGCTGTAAATCCGGAAGTTCATGTAACCTCGCATTTCAGGCCTTCTACTGAAGTTTTTAATGCAGGTAGTGCTTCATTTTACACGAAATTGTATTGCTTTACAGCAGCTCTCGGCAGGCTATGACCCGTGGATTACTAAGTGATGCATTTCATACTTTCAAGTGACCCACTTGAGTTCCGAAAATAACGTATACTACACAAAAATAAATTTTAAAGCATAAACTGGAGCACTTGAAGAACACATCAAAAATAAACCGAAACTGAGTAATAACAATAACATTTTTATTTTATTACAAAGTAGCATGTAACGAACATGCATTTTTATTTTTAAAAACTACAATTTGTAACACAATTTCAAGGAGAAATCGATAAATTTGGCAATACTTGTTTATAATCTGTATTTCCTAAAAAGCTGGCTTTGCCATTTTTTTCGCATTCGTTTCAACTTATAAATATGAGCAAATATTTTCACAAATGAAATCTATTTTATGTAAGAACAGGAAATGTTTAACTACCTAAAACTGTCATGGTTGTATTCGCCTTAAGACAACTAACTACAAGCCAGACTTGACTAATTTGACGTCACACGTTCAGCATTGAGGCAATCATTGATATCGAAGAGAAAAATAAAGTTCATTTAGTTATGTTTGTTTCTATAATAATCAGAATTATATTTTTATTTTTTATGTTTAAAGTTTAAAGAATATTGTAATTATTTTCCCAATAAAATCGATCTTAGTATTCACCAAGAACGGCTGTTCTAAAATTAAAATATCAGACCTCAAACGTCTTCTTAATACACACATTTTGGATAATTTTTACCTACAGACAAAAAAGGTAGCCGACGCCCTCTCAATACATTTTCTATTTTTTTCGATATCTCTTATAGTTGCTCAAGAGGCTAGCTAAATTCTAGAATTCACCTCTTGAAGTGCTGCAGTCAGTCTTCTATGACAGAGCAAGTCCAGTTTACTTACTGCAAGTAGACACATCTTCTAGAACTTTAGCTTTCTGCTTCAAACGCTATTTCGCATTCAAGGCGATTGTTATGTGCCCGGTATAAGTAAAGAAATTAATATTAAAAAATGAAACACACGTTCTCTGCTTCATAGAAAGGAAGTGAAACTTTTATTGGGATACTTATTTTGTCATCGTCATGGACTGCTAAGTATTACCGAAATGAACCGCTTTCCTGATTCCGTAGCTAGATAAATTTTCTTTAATTATTAAATCTTGGAATCAAATAAATTTATGAATAGGTATACAAGCCAATAAAGAAATAACTAATTTTAAATTCGTTACCTGAAATGGAACTGGGAGTTGAAAATCACTGCTTTCAGTATCTGCCAGGATATGGAATGCAGTTATAGAAGATATTTTCTAGCCTCTTACTATTTGCATTGCGAAGTAACGCTGTGTAGACTGAAATCTTCATCTCGCATAGGCATTTATTGTACCTTGGTTGAAGTTCCGTAATCTTTTACCTTTTTTGCAAGCGCAATGATGGTCAACTGCTAGTACGCTCTTAGGCTCTCACACTTAGACCCAAAATAAACTTAAATTGGCCCTCTGGACTAAAAACGTTTGCAGCTACATTGTTTCAACTGATTTTAGGAGTTTGGATGATTTTCCTCAGGAATAGGATGATGTTCTTAACATGTTTTGTAAAAGAAGCTAGAAATTGTTTATATACATGATGGCAATGTTCAAACTACCATATTTTACCAAAAATCACCACTGCCGTGTACCGTGTCAAATCAGTAAACTACTTTACCGGTTTTAATACTGCTGCTGCTACATTCAATTTACCAGTTCTGGTTAGGAGATTATGGCGCGCAAAAAATGAGTTTTCTTGTGCTAAGATATTGATAGTTTTTGATTATTTGTTCAATTGTCAAACATCTTCAGGCTATTTGTTGTATTTAATTACGGTTCCTTTGTTCATCGCCCTGTTTCAATCAGCAGAAAGTCATCAGCCTAAATTTCTTGCTTTTTTATGCTGACTGTATAAGAGGCTCTAAATATGAGCATGTGGTATCTTACAGACTGTTTATGCCAGTGGCTGAGAGTACATCAATACCCTGAGTACTTCAATGTCCTGGCTGAGAGCACATCAATCT
>KK113483.1:119933-140062 GCA_000611955.2 Stegodyphus mimosarum
ACTGTAGAATCAACATCTCGAAAGGACTTTATACTCATCAGATTTTGAGAACTTACGTTCCACAAAAAAGAAAGTATATACTTACAAAGCATCGTATCTTCTCCTGTACCTATGCCCAACTATTTGGCAATCAGCTTTGCTAATGACCATACTGTCCAGAGGATTATGTAACTTTAGCCTTTTACGTAGTTTCATTTCAACAAGTGGAAACCTAATGGATTTTCAATAATAATTTTTCTGCCTTTACGACTAATCGCTTCAAACGTTAAACACCGTTAAGTAAAAAATGTAAACTGTATAAACAAATCATTTTAATTTTATAAATCTCTCTTGCGTATAGTAACTACAATAAAAGAAATGCTGCAACTTCCCTTCAGATAACGTGCAATTACGAAATAACTCTATTTAAAATAACAATAACAAATTAAATAAGCATTTACAAAAATAGGATCTAGCTGCCCTTATCCTACTTAACTTCTAAAGAAATCTGATGTTATTCTAATTTCAAGTTTTGCAAGTAATTTCTGACAGCAGCTAAATGAAATCCTTCTTTCGTAGACAGAACAAAAGAAGAATAGCAAAGGGTGCAGGCGATCGTTAACTCAGCTACAAAAAATTTAGAACAGCCAGTCTACATAAATCATAAGCCCGCTTTTTCACTGCTTTCCTTTGTTTGTTACAGATCCAACCATTTTTCTGTTGTAAGCAAACTCGTAGTGGAAGCATAACAAGACGGAAAACTAAAAATGTTAATTATTTAAAATACCAGTTTAAGTATACTGGAAAAGTAAGGTAGTTCAGTGAAGCAGACAAAAAATTAGTTATCATAATGTGGCTTTTAGACAAATCAAATATACATTACACCCAGAAACTATCAAGGGATACAAAAGAGGCAGTTTTACCCTGTCTCTATTGTTTCAAGGAATTTTTTCTGTCTCTCAGTGCAGAGCTACATGTACTCAATATGAGCATCAAATACCGAGTTTCCTAAGAATACGATTACTCTAATATTTTCAGTGTATTTATACGAAGAACAAAATTAGCAATTAAAATTAATTAATGCACTAATCTTAAATTTGCGGTCCGCAGTTCACAATTTCACCTGACCCGCAATAAATTTGCATTTTGTATTTGTACATATATGATGCTTATAGTTTTAGACAGTTATAGACAGAGCTCATATGCTTGACTGTTATTGAAGACGTCAAGCTACAGATTCGATTAATAATTTAAATCTTACTTTTCAAAAATGAAATACTCTTAATTACCAATTTTTGCAATAATTGCTTTATTTGCGAATATATCATACTTGAACAGATGTGTTTGCAGATGAAAATTAACAAGCTTAAGAACAACAGAGCTTGTTTGACCGATGAACTTCGACAATAGCTCAAGAAGATAGTTTCTAGAAATTTGATCCAAGGCTACAAAGTTTATTAGAATTGAAATGCCATCAAGTGTCAAGTTGTAAGAAGTAAAGAAGCTTATAAATATTTGCATAATAAATATATATGTATTTTTCACTATGCAAAGAAAAATGAATAAATAAAAAAAGAGATGTCATTATTTATATTCACGTTTTGTTCCACTTGGAAAGTTTTCAGAATTTGTTCATTTTTAGTTTAAATAAGTTATTTCGCGATTACCTCTATAAGGTATTTCTCCCGCCTTCTTCGCATGCCTTCGTGGTGTAGTGGGTAGCACCCTCGGTGTGTAACCGAGAGGTCCGTGGTTCGATTCCTGGCGAAGGCGTTGCTCATTTTTCATTCTTCTGATTCCGAAATAACCTAATGACGCTACACTAGCGCTCTAACTAAAAAGCTGGTGGCTGATGATTCTCCACCACCGGAATTTGGCGAATGGGTCCCCAAAACACCAGTCGCCCTTTAAAAGGGGGAAGTATATAAGGTATTTCTCCCGCCGTCTTCGCATGCCTTTGTGGTGTAGTGGTCAGCACGCTCGACGCGTAACCGAGAGGTCCGTGGTTCGATTCCCGGCGAATCGTTGCTCATTTTTCATGATTTCTGCTTCGAAATAACCTGATGTCTCACCACCTCAACTTGTTAGAATTTCTTAAAATTAATCTGAGTTTGAAAATTTAATATTATTTATCAGTACATTTCAATTACAATGTGTAACCAGTAGGAATTGCTTTCGGGTACTCACCCTCAGATTTCAAATTGGAAATAAATAAAAATTTGAATTTTTTTTATTTGCATTAATATTATTATTGTTTACGTATGTTTTGAAAAATAATTAGTAAGTATATCGACATTTTAAGGAAACAGAAAAAAAATTTAACCGAAAGAAATAGTCTTAATTTTAGCCTCGTAAAGAAGGAGAAAAGTATAAGATTAAGAAATAAAAAGTTAGTATAGAAGAAACCATTATAGAAAATAGACTTGAATGTTATTGAAATAAATTTTCAATTCAACGACGCTTCAAGGAAATTAAATTTTAAAAGTAAAATTTACAAACATTTTAAAAACTTACTTGCAGCATATTACACACCTAGGTTATGCGTAATCCTAGGTTACAAAATGAGTGGTATCAGCATATTAGGAGTGAGTACGGTGCAAAATATATACGTTCACTTTTATTTTCTTTAAAAAATTTCCGCCCGTCAACTGGTTTTATATCATGCATTCGGTCGGTATACCGCTTGAGTTAGAGACCACTGACGTGGAGCGTATAAACATACTGGAAGGCATTTTGAAGGTTTGACAGTTCTCTCTTTTCCAGCTGATAGTGAAGCGTTGACGCTTGGAACCATGTGACAAAGCATGAACTCCGAAGAAGAAGTTGGCGGAATTTCTGAAAGGGCAGTGTAATGATTCGGAACGAAATACCTAATGCCATCATGCTGATGAAGATATTAAAAAGATAGACTAAAGTTAACTGAAGATTAGAATTCGAATCCATTATCAAAAGAGAAAGCATTTTATGGAAATCTAATGGCAGTAGATTTTTCATTAACTTGGCATCGAAAAAAAGAAAAGTGCCTTTCTTGAAGTGATATTTCAAAGGCCATCTATTTTGACCAACTTTTAATAAACCTAAATGGAAAAGAATCGTGTAAACACCCTAAGGCCTCCAGTATATATGAAATAACAAGTAACAAATATTAAATAAACAGCATCCTTAAAATTTTAAAGAACGATCTGCGAGTTTCATTGATGAAAGAGAAAATAACACAGAAATTAAATCCGTGCAAAAAGCATAAAATTTGGTATTTAATCGAATTAAAGAATGAACTTCAAATTCTTATCACATGGAATGAAAAAAACGTGTTTCTTCTTCTGATAACTGCTTGGGGAAACAATACGGAGTGAAAAATTTCTATCGATATAAGCAACTCTTAACTCTTTAATAGCTGAATTCCTTTTACCTTAAAACCTTAAAACTTCTATTCTTCCCTTTTTTAAACTCATATAATCTTTATCCCCTATTCCATTATTAAATGAACTTTATTCGTTTTAACTACACTGCCCGTTTACTGCAGAATTTTCTGAACGCTCCCTTTCTAGGAATGTGTTTTGCGGCATGATTTCTGAGTCTCATTTGCTTACTACTGACAAAAAAAGTAATGACAATCATTTGAAAAGCATCATCCCATAGTATTATACATTATACCAATTCCACTCTCTTCGCAGCAGCCGAGCGGTAAAAACGCTGAACACTGGTAGTTCTGTCCGAGGTTCGAATCCCGCGAACGGGCTGGCTGCATGGGCGTTTTCGTGGTTTTCCCCATGTGTGACGTGTATACGAGCCAGTTTCCCTTAGAAAGTCCTCCACGAAGGCATCCCTCCCTTTAGGTAGATAGCCCTCGTGTGCTTTGCCATAATTGAATAACCTAATTCCAATCTCTTAAGTTTCTTACTGTTTCGCTTTGACCTGTCTTCTGTCACCAGTCAGTGTAGTTGACTTTCAATTTAAACATTATACACTTCACCTTCTAACTTGTTTTTTTCACGGAATTGCTGAATCATTAGATAATTTTTCAATCGACTGGCACTATGAACTAATAACTAGATGAAAGATATTTCAAACTACACTGGTGAAATAAATTAAGAGAATTTTGATATTTGATGTACTATCTCCAGAACTACTGGACAGATTTTAATAAAATTTGATGCGAACATAGGTTGATATAATACAAATAAAATAAACATTCAATAGTTATAATAGGCACAGATGTTCCTGTGTAACACTCTTGGGAGTCTGAAGGTCTGAAACAGCGGTTGCAGAAGACACAAAAGAAATGGTTTAATAAGGGATATGGTCCCCTCTTACAGCCATACAGGCCTCGCCGAGTGATGTCATACTGGAAATAAGTCAGTTTATCAGTGCCTGTGGCAATTGGTCCCACTCATTCAGCAACGCTGTTTTCAGTTCTTGGATGGTTCTCGGAGGGGGGATTCGAGTTGCAATTGCCCTCTCTATAGCGTCCCAGACATGCTCTATAGAGTTGAGGCCTGGAGATCTGGCTGGCCAATCCATCCGGCGAATATCCTCACTCTCGAAAAATTCGTCGACCAGAAGACCTTTAAGTGGCCTCGCGTTATCGTCCTGTAAGATGAACTTTGTGCCCACTGCACCCCGGTAAAGGCGAACATAGGGCTCCAAGACCTCACACCAGTCACAGAACCTCTGTCAAAGACGTGAAGAGGTGTCCGCCCATCCAACATGATGTCTGCCCAGACCATTACAGCGCCACCGCCATAATTGTTGATTTCGCGGACATTGGAGGGTAGGTAGCGGGTTCCTGGCTCGCTCCATGTGAAAGTAAGGCGAGAATCGGTGTTTAGGCTAAAACGGGACTCGGCGATGAACAGAACGGTCGCCTATTGCTTCGTACTCTAATTACTATGCTGCCTGCACCATCCTAATCGGACTCTTCTGTCCGTAGACGTGAGCGGGACGCAAAAGCGGGTCTTCTGGCAAACAACCTTCTCTCATTTAGTCTTTTGGAAACAGTCATCTTTGTTACACGGGTTCCTGTGGCTGCATACAGGGCCCGAGAGAGCTGAGAAGCTGTAGCCTCTCTGTTACGCCTCGCTAAAATGGAAAAATAGCGATCTTCTCTGGCCGTCGTAGCCCCGGCTTTCTCTCGATAGATCCAATATCCTGGAACTGTTTCCATAGGTTACACACGACTCTGGGCGTTAAATTAAACTCTCTGCATATCTGGACTTGCGACTGCCTGCCTCTTGCCTCCCCACAACTCGTCACTTTATTCCACAATCTAAACGTTGGTGGTTACTTATTTTTACTGTTCCGATGTGAATTTAACTTATTGCTGCAAGATCACACCAAAAAATTCGCCGAGGTGTGCTAGCGAAAGCAATTCGTCTTTCCCTCCACGCGCTTATAAAGCCTGTTCTGCTGGCTCCGCCTACACACACGTGTACGCTTACGTATTTGCAATACAAGATTTACATTTTTATCTACACTCACGTTTGTGAAAATTGCAACACCATGAAGGACTTACGCGAGTGAGCTGAAATTTTCAGGAAATGCAAAGTAGCGCATGATATGCAAATGATTAGAATTGCAAATCCGTAGCGCATGCGTATGCTGAGCAGCGCCCTCTGAACGGCTGATGGATCCGAATAAATAGACGGCTGTAGCGAGGCGTGTATGGTTATCGGTGGTTATCTGCTAGTGGTAAACGTTAACTCAATCTGTACTTATGCCTCGTCGACGAAAGAGAGCGAGATTTGAACAACTTACAGAGTTTGAACGAGGGAGAATCATCGGCCTTCGTGAAGCTGGATTGTCGTATCGTGCAGTAGCCTCTCGTGTGCAGCGTAACAGCAGCACAGTGATGCGCGTTTGGAAGCAGTGGACGGACGAGTGTCGGACAACTCGGAAATCCGGGAGTGGACCCCGAAATGTGACGTCAGCTCGCGATGATAGACACCTGGTCCGCATGGCGCGGACGGACCGTACAGCTTCCTCTAGACAATTGGCAGCACTGTGGTCAATAGCTACAGGTGTTTCATTGTGTGCTTCATCAATTCGTAGACGTCTGCTGCAGTGTGGACTGCGCGCACGGACTCCTTTATACAGGATCCCCCTAACGCACGACCATCGCCGCCTGCGGCTACAATGGGCCAATCAGCATAGAGACTGGCGTGCTGATTGGCAGCATGTCGTGTTTTCTGACGAATCCCGCTTTAATTTGTGGTACCATGATGGCCGCATTCGTGTCAGACGCTATGCCGGTGAACGCCACCTTCCGGAGTGCATTATCGAACGCCACAGTGGACGAACACCCGGAGTTATGGTCTGGGGCGCCATAGCATATCATAGACGATCTCAATTGCTACGAATTGTGGGCAATCTGAACAGCAACCGGTATATCCGTGAAGTTCTACAGCCCGAAGCTGTTCCCTTCCTTCAAAGCTTGCCAGGCGCTGTATTTCAACAGGACAATGCCCGCCCTCATACTGCTCGGATTGTTAAATCCTTCTTTGCAGCGCAGCAGGTACAGCTTCTTCCTTGGCCTGCGTGTTCCCTGGATATGTCGCCAATTGAACATGTGTGGGATGTCATTGGTCGGCGTCTTGCTCGTGATCCTCGTCCTGTTGCGTCTGCAGACGAACTTTGGGTACGCGTACAAACGATATGGAATGCTCTTCCTCAGTCAGACATTCAAACTTTGTTTGACTCCATGCCACGTCGTGTAGCAGCACTTATTGCGGCGCGTGGTGGCCACACAAAATACTGATTCTGATCTCTTGTTCTTGTTTGTTTGCTTTGAACATTTAATCATTTATTTGTACCACTACCACTCAACTGTGTATTAAATTGCATTCAATTATGACGATTCCTTCTTGGTGTTGCAATTTTCACAAACGTGAGTGTAGAAGCAGTGGTTTTTCCATCAGTTCAGTTCTTTTCATACAATTCGAAAAAATATGCAAATTCTCTTAATTTATTTCACCAGTGTATAAGACGCGAATCATATTGTTGACCTATTTTAATACATATATAACCTGCACGAATGTAGAGATTTAAATTAAGTTCTTGATATATATCAGTCGCTACAATTTTTTTTGTATTAGTCAAGGTCCGTCAATGCCTTACATCAGTGATGTGAAACTGGCGGCCCGCGGGTCTCATACGGCCGCTGAGTTAATTTTTTGTGGACCACTATGCTCTGAAATAAAAACGAAAACAGAATAATACTTTATGAAGAAAATAGCACCTACGGGAGATCACGGAGCTCTCGGTTCATCCCAAGAAAATACCAAAAAGTGTATAATAATAGTATATTAATATAATTTCCAATGCCCCCTCATATATAGCTGTATAAAAAGGATTCTTACGATGGTCTTTTTGCAAAGCTATTTTTACAGCTGTCTTTGAGAAATTTTCAGCTCATTTATAGATGGAATTAATTGAAATTTAGTGAGACTCTGAAACAAAAATTCTGTAAAATGAATATCAATGAATTTTATAAATAAATGCCTACGTGTTTCTCAGAAAGTAGCAAATTTTTCTTCATACTAGGTAGTACGTATCAATGCAAACAATTTTTCTCAGTTGTGAAAAAGAACAAGTATTCAACAATATCCAAGTTGTAGAGTCATTTTATAATTTTTCGATGCCAGAAAACTGAAGAAAATCCGCTATGTCCTCTGCGGGATTCGAACTCAGGATCTTCCGATTACGGACGTGCTTCCAGTTACACCACAAAGGCTTTAGGAAAGGAGGAAGAAAATACCTTGTAAAGTTAACAGGAATTCATACGACTTCTGAAAATCCCTACTGCGAGTAGCATGTCTCCAGACATATCTGAAAGCTAGTTGCAAAGAAACGATTTCAGGTATCAGGAAAGAAACAATATGTATCGATCTACAACGAAGATTTCCTTCTGTTCCTTCTATTTTACGAAGAGAACTACAGTATTAGGTAAGATTTCATATGTTTATCACTCTTTAATGCATCGTTTAAGCATGAAAAAATGGCTTCTGTTTTCCCCTTGTGACCTGCACTGCTGTAAAATCATGACTATTTGGCTGTCTTAGTACTGAGTTTGACACGCTTGCCTTACATCATTATTCTTCTCCCTTAATAGCTGTATACGTTTGAAATGCTTACATTTTTTTTGTTTGTTGATTAATAAAATATAAACTTATAAAATATTTCTCCCGCCTTCTTCGTATGCCTTCGTGGTGTAGTGGTCAGCTCGGCGCGTATTCGAGAGGTCCGTGGATCGAGCATCTTCGAGGGCATTTTACATGTCTCCTGTTTTCAAAAACATGCCTGATGTCTCTACAGTGGCGGCCGACCAAAACAAAAGGTGGTGGATGATGATTTTCTACCACCAGGACTTGGCGATTGGGTCCCCTAATCCCCAGTCGTCCTTTAAAAGGGGAAGTATATAAGGTAGTTCCCCCGCCTTCTTCGCATTCCTTCGTGGTGTAGGGTCAGCACGCTCTGCGCGTATTCGAGAGGTCCGTGGTTCGAATCCCGCTGAGGGCATTGCTCATTTTACATATCTCCTGCTTAAAAAATACCTAATATATCTACAAAGTGCTTTTAATTTTATTTTATACTGAGTCGTTATTGTGAATTCATTTACTCCATTATCTACTAAAATACATTTCTCTCTTATCAGTTAATTTTAAGTGAAACGACTCTTGTGTGAAAAACCTTTTAATTTTTTCTTGATTCGTTCATTTGTTTTTAAAATTACTCCAGTGATCTTCCTTGGAATGAAGAACTTTTCAGTCATTCTTATATTTCTCATATAAACAAACATAAAACCTTAAAGTAGTTTATTTACACACTCTCCTAGAAAGGTCGCTTAGAAGCCAATAAGAATGAAAGGTAAATTTTAATTGAAAATGTCCTCGGAGAGCAATGAATTCAATGTAACGTAAAGAGACTTTCGCATCTAGTAACGGTAGGAAATGACCGATAACCATTTCATAAATTAATAATAATTATTAATTACTCATTCCTTAGCTGTAAGAGCAGTTACGAAAAGCTATAAATAGGAAACATTTATTTTAATATAGGAACAGAGATAAGGAAACCTTGCGCAAAAGCGTGCTATCTCTTCCTCGACACTAAATGGCTGTGCGAAATTGCGATATTACTGCTCCTTTAATCCCAGTTATGATATCCCATCGTTCTGTTCATTTACATCTTTTCCAAATGCAATGAACATTCCAGAAAACTCTCTCACTTGTTACGAAATTTTAATTTGAAATTATCACCTTAGTACTGCTTTAGGTGCTCACTTACAGCAAAAGTACTTCTAGGAAATATTTGAGTTCACTTTCAGTTTATTTTTTCTCACAGTTCTTTTACTTCTAAGCGTTTCACCAACTTCCGACTTAGCGTTTTAGCATGCACGTCTAAACTTACATTCCGAAATTCATTAGAACAGAACAAGAACTGAGAAATCCTGTAAGAATGACAAGTAATTTTTTACTGTTATTGAAAATAATTGTAATATTCTCGCAAAGAAAATGTAATGCATAATCTTCCGGTGCGAGGGTTGTATTAGTATCCTCACATCTAAAAAAATCCCCTTGATTCTTAAAGCGTGTCATCATATTTTTAAATGACTGTGGTAAAATTTGTCTATTTTTTTCGCACAAAATGAGGCTACTTCTTTTACGTTGATAGGTTTTTGTGAAATAAATAACAACGGACAGTAACACCCTAATACATAAATATCTTTTTTCCGTTAATTGCATTTTTATCTAGATATGTCTAATATTATGCCTTTTAATTTTAATTTAATTATTCAGCTACAGACATTACCCTCTCAAATTAGTTGTAGCTCTAAATAGTCGTAATTCGATGACAAAAGACGCAAAGTATTCATTGCTTTTGCATTTCTTAGATTAACGCATCATAGATTAAAAGACGAAGATATCATAGATTAATTAGTTTTGAAGACAAATTGTATTTTCTCAGGTCGTTATGCGTTGCGCATTCTTTTCATTGTCTGGACTTGTTCCGAGGAGGGAAAAAAACCTTACAGGGAATTAAAATATTACAAGAGATTTACTATAAGCATGTGGGTGGGGAGATTTCTTCATTTTAATACAAGTGGAATATGTAAAATTAGAAGCAAACATGCGTCAAAAAAATATTTTTAATCTGAAAGCTTTTTACTTTCCGTGAATCACTTAATAAAAAGATTTATTCCGGTAATATTCTCATTGTAATCTAAATCGTTACATTTAGTTCAAAGGCAAGGAAAAGAGAAGCAAATTTAAAAAAAGTAGCTCCACCCGAAAATAAAGATAATTTGAGTTTATGATGTTCCTTACAAAATAATATTTGCTGGAATATAAAATTTGCTCACTATCTCAAGAATACTTAAACGAAATCTCTAGAAATCATATCACGATACAAAAGAGCCTCGCAATTGCTCCATGAATAAAAAAGCAGACACCATTTGCATAATAATGCAGTCTGGTTTAAATTGTATGTTAGGGGATCTAGGATGATTCCTTTGGCATTTCCGCGCTTTTATTCGATACACCGAGGAAGACGCTGACAAATAAATGCTAATACGGACCTCCTAGTCACCGACGTATTGTCCATTATAGGTTGTAAATGTCCCATAATTCCGAAAACAGTTTTTCTTTCGAAGCACAAATGTTCTAAGGAACAGAAAACTCCCAATGTTTGCAGTTTGCGCTCGCAGAAATGAATAATCCTAAATTTCTAACGCAGAGAGAAGTATCAATAAGAATCTATCTTTCAAAGTTGGTATTACTGACTTCATTAAAACAAACTTGTCAGATAAATTTCTTGTAACTTCTAAATTTAAAAAAAGTGAATGAAATTGCTAAGCTTATTTCAAATCTGTTCCCGAGATTTAGCGATATATATATACTCATGAGCAAGAAAGATCACAAATCTTGACAAGCAAAATATATTCTCACAATAGCTTCAGTTAATCAGCTCTATTAGTTGTTTAAATGTAAAATTCTGTACTAGAGATTAATACAGTTATGATTTACATATAAACCAATCAGCAGCCATATATAACCTGTAGAAACATTACTTATTTTTTTAAGAGAGAGAAAAAATGAGCAATGCCTTTGCCGGGACTCGAACCATGGACCTCTAGAATACGCATCCAGTGTGCTGATCACTACACCACGAAGGCATGCCAAGAAGGCGGGAGGAATACCTTATATACTCCCCCTTTTAAAGGGCGACTGGGGATTAGAGGGCCCAATCGCCAAATCCCGGTGGTGGAGAATCATCATCCACCACCTTTTTTTTGTTCTGGCGCCACTTCTAGAGACATTAGGTTATTTCGATGCTAGAGAGATAACAAATGAGCAATGCCTTCGGGGGGACTCGAACCACCAACCTCTCGAATACGCATCCAGTGTGCTGACCACTACACCACGAAGGCATGCCAAGAAGGCGGGAGAAACATATATATTCCCCCTTTCAAAGGGCGACTGGGGATTAGGGGACCCAATCGCCAAATCCCGGTGGTGAAGAATCATTATCCACCACCTTTTTTAGTTCGGACGCCACTGTAGAGACATTAGGAGGATACTGAAAAATGAGCAATGCTCTCTCCGAGACTTGAACCACGGACCTCTCGAATACATACCGAGCGTGCTGACCACTACACCACGAAGGCATGCTAGGAAGGCGAGAGAAATACCTTATAAACCTTCAAGCTAATTTTTATTATTATTATTTTTTCCGATCTCCATTTCATTCCTGAAATCCTATAACTTGAATATGTAATGAAAGTTAGACGTGCATGCAAAATAAAATTTTTCTTTACAGAATAATAACACAATTTCGCTTTTACACATTAGATTGAGAAGCAGAGAGACAAATTGACGTTTTTACTAAATGCAGCCCTTTGTAGCTAATATCTCATCACAAAATAAATTCTAAAAAAAGGAGTTCGTTACTTTCAAAAGAAAAGTTCAGAAGTGCATCGAATATCTGATAATTCATCTCATAAAAATCTGACATGCATAGTTATATGATATCATTGTTTTAAACTACTTGATAATGCAGAAATTCTCAGAATTATCAATACGAATGGTCTTTGAAATATACTATAACGTAATTTAATAAATTAGGAAATTTTTATGTCGGGAATTACAAACAGTGTACTTCAAATTATTGCTAATGAAATGTGTCAAAACGCTAGAAAGCATTTGCCTAAGAGAAGAAATGCCTTCGTGGAGACCCTTTTACGGAAAAATCATTCATGTCGACATTATAAATTGGAAGACCACAGAAACACTAGTACAGCCAATGCGTTTACCGGACTACGACGAATCGAATTACGAGTGTCCAGCTGTCTTAGCTATTACCCAGTGGTAGGCAAAATGACCTGCTCACTAAAATATTCGATTCAAATGAATTTCTTATATTTACTAGAAAAGCATCTGAAATCTTAATCTTGTAGCTTGCAGTAATTATTGGATATAGTATAATTTGCGCAAAATAGGTGTTAATATCATTACACACGTTCGGAAATATTACAGAGCGAAAATAATATATCTGTTCTTATTTTTTATATATAGAAATCCCTGCTCTTCTGGAAACTCTTGAAATAAGGCTATTTCAGAGCAAAATGCTAAAGTAATTTGTGTTGAAGTTTGCACTTTAACGGGGAAATGTGATAGATTATTCACTTCCAATTTTCTGAATTTATGGCATATTTTGGCACTTCTAAAGGTGCAATTTCACGGAAATGCTCAACTGCAAAATACTTTTCCACATAAATTTGTACTTTTTTTAAAATTTTATTTCATATCTTTTTGCACATGCTTTGTGCTTAATCTCATAATAAGAAAATGTAGCAACAAACATACTTCATTGTCAATACCGCCTTTTTATGTTAAAATCTTGTTATCAGAAAACAGTTAAACACCCCATAGTTCCTTACATATAATAAATGTTCCTTTTTTTATCACTGTTTGTTCAAGTTGTCTTGGGTTGTAATAAACATAAAGCAGAGTATCTTACAGTACATTATATTGTTCAATGTGTATCTAGGTTCTGGAGGCAGATCAATGCAAATTTACTTCTAAAACGCATCTGATTGAAACATAAGTTTTTATATACTATAAAAGACTCTTGCTCTCTGACCCAAATAAATATCTGAATAAACAGACAAGAAAATTATAAAATGTTCATCACTTAAATTTCAATTTTTATTACAATATAAAAGTGTTTGTAATTCATTCACCTGATTAAGAAATAATAAAGGAATATTATGTCAGATATCGAAAAAGAGTTAATTATATGATTTCGTAATTCAAAAAATTTGTTTTCACATTTGTCAAGAATGTTAAGCATCGACAGCGTACAAATTATAAAATGGCGAAGGGTGTTAGGGGAGGAAAAGGAAAAAGGGTGTAAAGAAAAGAGCAAAAATATTCGCTTTGCTACAGTAGAAAAACAAGCTGTCTATGATTTTTCGAACGCTTTCTAAGCGTGAGTTAATAATATGTGTACACTTGACCATCTCCGTGGTCAAAAATGTCTCATGAATTTAACTTTCCCGGTTTCATTTTCTAGGGTTCAATAAATGCATAGTGTATTGAGAAAACACTAGTGGAACATGTGGATGGTTAACAGAACGCTGAATGAAGCGTACATGGAAGTTTATTAATAATTCACCATTTCCCTTAATTTCCCTTTATTTGCTTAAAATAAAGATATACAATCGGCCCCTTTCTCGGGGCGCACAACAAAGCCTCCACTTGGGCTTAAAATATAAGAAATAAGAATTGACTAATGACTAACTAAAGTGGTTTAGCCGGAGCTAACACAATTCTAAACTAGTTAGCCCGTAATATTATATTAGCCAGCGAAGCTATCAAAAACCACGTAATACGGCCGAGCGTAGTAACAGTTAGGAAGACGTAGCCAGAAGGCAAACGCGCGCTATTCGGGAATCCGAACTCTATTTCGAAGTCAGTGAAACTTTGACTTAAATACTACTCTACTTCTCATTTGCATTTAACGCGATTCTAAAAACTCATTCTGGTAAGGAATTGTAAGCTGAAGCTATCAAAAACCACGTAATACGGCCGAGCGTAGTAGCAGTTAGGAAGACGTAGCCAGAAGGCAAACGCGCGCTATTCGGGAATCCGAACTCTCTTTCGAAGTCAGTGGAACTTTGACTTAAACACTACTCTACTTCTCATTCGAATTTAACGCGATTCTAAAAACTCATTCTGGTAAGGAATTGTAAGCTGAAGGCTAGAAGAGATAGGAAAGATGTACTTAATTAAAATAACTGTTATAAAATTAAAATATACCTTACAGCACACTAAAAAAGTTTTGAACTATCAATATGTAGTTTCCCTTAGTTTCTGGTAAGTTGGGTTTTTTTTTTCGGGTTGAGGTTTTAACTAGTAATAAGATAATTAGTAAAGTTTCATAATGAGGTTAAAAAGTTCGCTGTTTTAAAGCATTGTCGTACAAATATCGATGTAAAAATAAAGTGCCTGCAAATCATCAAATGATAATAACATTTAACATTGCATAAATGCATTTTAATTTTTACTAATTTCTAGATTTTGAAAGTTTAAATTTCCTTCTTGCCTCGTCAGTAAAAGTTTATTATTTAATGCAAAAAGATGAAATATAGAAGCAAAATATTACTCACTACTTCTTACTTATTTTCCCCAAACCAATACGCGAAAATTTGCTTAAAATTTTGTATAGTCAGAAAATGGATGTGTGCAATGTTACCGTCATAAAAGGATTTGTAGATGCTTTATTTCCTACCACAGTATTTTGTACGACGATGCTTTAAAACTGCGAAAGCTTTATACCACTTTATTTTCTTCTATGATGTTTTAGAGCTGCGATGCTTTCTTCTTGCCTTTATCCCTCCCACGATGTTTTGTATGACGACATTTTTCGGCGTGTTGTTTTCTCCGCTACATTATGATCCTCGATGTTTTCAGCAAACACCTAGTATGTTACTTACGTATGCCACGCTCTAACACCATATACTACTACAACTAATAAAAGTTGTTTCTAATGTTACATCTTTCCGAAGAATCTTTTCACATTGATTATCAGTGCACCTATTTAGGCGTTATTTTTTCAATATTATGTCAGAATGGCAGTAATTTTATCGTGGGAAATAATGGGAGAATTCTCGAAGAACTCACAAAATAAACAAGAAATTTTAAAACGTAGAATTTACATTAATAACTTTGTGGCAGATGATTCTCAGTAATATTTTTAAAAAATTTTCAACTATGTAGAAGTAACACAGATTCTTAACACATGAGTAAATATTACACACTGATTAAATTGAAATTTATATTTATTTACAAATCCTTCAATATCTTGCAGTATATACAACGCCGGTATATGAAACCAAGCGTGCCATAAGTGAACGTAGTAGTTTTGGATGTAGATAAGAGTTAACAGAAGTTAAAAAGGAGAAGCTATCATAAAGACAGAGAGTTCCATGTATTTCGAATGCACCAATACTGTAAGCAATAATAATGTGTCTAACACAATTAATTGTGATACATCTACTTAAATACCTTACTTTTCGATATAAATTTATACTTTTTAAAATTTTATTTCATTTGCTTTGTGCTTAATCCCATAATAAGACAATGTATTAATAAACGTACTTAAAGAATATTTACACGAAATGTGGTATTGCAGTCGATCAGAACAACATATTCGCTAAATTAAGGAAACTGTAATATGGTTTCACACGAGGGGAAATCATATCACTCAATAACTACTTTGAATTTACCTGTTCAAGGTCGTATGACAAAATCCTGAGAAAAACAGAACACTGAAGTACGCGAGCTTATCGATGTATTTCCTATCAAGCATTAAAAGCGTAAAAGGCAGTTACGTCGAAATTCTCACTGTCCTTCATGCAGCATTAGATATGCATATTAAATATATTTCTTTGATATGAAGTTGTAAAGTCATTGGGTTTTTCGAAGCTCTAAAAATATGCAATGCTGTCGGCCGGATTCGAACACCAGACCTCCTGCTTTCTCGCCGGGCGTGCTATCCAGTCACACCAAAAAGGCACTAAGTAAGGAGGGAGAACATATCTTTAAAATAAGTGGGAGAATTTGCCTTTATCCAGAAAGTCTTTTGTACACAGATGTGTATTAACGTTCTTGAGAACGCTTCTAATACATCAGCAGTGCAACATAGGAACATGCCAGTAGTAGTAGGTGATAAAATAGAATGTCGAAGACTCGTCTAAGTTAACAGTTTATATATACATTGAGATGCTTAACCTAAATTAGAATAACTGAGGACGACCTTTAAGCTGATGAGTAGAAAGAACTCTTCTGCGTATTAACTTCGAAGGGGGCAACATTGTGCAACTGAAAAATAACTGATTGTGGATTTTGTTTTGTTTGTAGCTGCCCAGACGGTTCAGTGGTTACTGCGGTACCAAAAGGCCCGGAATCCCGGAGAAGGCATAATTGAAACTGTTCGTCCCTTCGTAGGAGGCAACGGTGGCCGCCACAATAAAACGGCCACCACTTCTGACCCTAGAAGCGGCCAATGCTGAATAGGTAAGTGCCCACCATTGGATAAAAAAGAAAAGAAGTTTTGTTTGCATCATACTGATTTTTCATTCCAGAAATTTATTTTACGCTCATATAATCTCAATATAGTATTTCGACGTTTACCTATTAGGCCTTTTAAATAGCGCTACGTAAGTCTGACTAGTCATTCATCCTAGGTTGTGCTGCTTGAATGAAACGTATAAACAATTAGTAAGCTTTTAAAAGTTATTTGCCAGGTATTCCGATATTATACTTGTTAAATCGAATACTAAAAACTGATAATTCTCATTAGTGTGTAAGATCTCGTTGGCCCGACTTGTCAGAAACTGGGGCAGTGCCTGCTACTATGTGTGAATTTACACAGAAACGTGAGAAGGGATTGTAGCCCTTTTTTTATTTTATCTTTAAAATGACAAAGGCGTCTACTTGATGCTCACAAACTGCGCCAACCCGGCGGTTCAACTCAAACAAAACTTAAAACTGAATGTAATGAATATCAAAACACTACCGACGAGGCTCTGAGATCCTAAACTAACCGCGTTTTTAATTACCGCCGAGATTCAGCAATATTACTGATTAAACAGTTGAAAACTAGAACTTCTGCAAAGCTAGGCACACAAGCCGACACGCGCCGATCTAAAATCTATCGAGCAACCTTACTAGCGTGACTTTAAAGCAAGACTCTAACACTCTGGTTTCGTCTATTATTTAATTCAACTAACTTCCGCTAAATTTGAATAAACTGCGAGTGCTACTACAATTTACATACTCTGGCACGGGCATTTCTAGGGGGAAATGAAGGCTAAACAGGAAAGATAACTTATCTTGAAATAAATGTTAGTTAAAATAAATATAAACCCTATATTTGCCCTTGCCAGAATACTGAACACTTGGAAGCAGGTCCTATAAACGACCTGTTGAAAAGTTTCAACATTCTAACCTGAAACTCAAGAGCCCCGTTTACATAAAACACACTTTTGGCTATGAAATTTTACAATAACTTGAGTCGCTTTTTACAATTTCTTCGTGCGGAATCCTCTCTACTGTCGTTCTTTATCATGCAGTCTTTTCTTCCTTCCAGGATCTGGAAGGAACAAGTATGAGTATATTGAAAATACATTATGATTTACACTTTCTTAATGATCGGTAGCATTTTACTTTTCGATGATTTTCTTTTTCTTATTTAACTGTTTATTTCACATTCATTCATTCTTTATACAAACTTTAATTTAACTTGCTTTGCCCTGGTTATCCACTTTGTGTGGTGTCCAACGGGAATATTTCATGTTTTTGTATATCAACACTTCGCCTAACCACAATGATTTGTTAGAATTCGATCAACCAACTATGACACACCCTAGTCCATCATACTAAAACTCGATGAGCTCTGTTTATCATTCTTAAATCAAGTGTAGGTGGAGAACCCTAAAAACGGCATTCATTCTAATCTTCCCCCTCATTCATCTTTTCACATGCAGGCTTTCGCTCCAACGCATATTTTATCTTCTGTTTAACATTTAGCATTTACTTTTAGCATCTAAAATTTTATGCTTTTAGACTAAATTCTACTTTTACATAGCTTTCAAGTATTTACATATCTTTACAAAATTCTAATACATATGATTTTTGCAATTTACAATAAGATAAACAAGAAAAAAAAATATTTTACTTCACGCTTCTTCGCCAAGCTGGCGGTCCTGAAACTAAATTTTCCATTAATGCATAAAATACGAAGCTATTTTACATTTGGCCAAATTTTGGCTTTAACATAACCAGTCTTTCGACCAACATGAACTGCTTGTTCTTAGACATTACACTTTAAAGAAACTTTTGCTTTGCTTTAGCTAAATACAGTAAAACAAAACTAAGTCTCAACCGAGACACATTGACTTCTTTCAACACATAGAAACTTCGTATTTACACATAAACAGTTCAGAACAAAAGAAAAATTTATAGAAGGTTTAACTTATCTTTGATTTTTCGATGCTTGGAACTCAGTCATCCTTTTTTCACAAAACTCGGTCCATGTCAAAGAATTCATGGCAGTCTTCGTCTTTGACTTGTTCGGCCCTCCACCATGGTGCCGTTTCTTTTTTGACCTCTGTAAGCCGGCCTTTTGGGGTGATAATATCAGAGTTCCTGTCTTTTCCTCTCAGCACGTGGATGTCTGTTTTTGGCGACCTCCGGTCTGGGTTCTTGCTTGAGTTTTCTCTGCTGGTCCAAATCTTTTCGTTCTTCTTCTTGTCTCTTTTTTCGCAGAAACGGCGGCCTTGTTTGTCTTTGGATATCCGGAACTGGACGCGGTTTCCTTGCCACGGCTTGTCTGCTGCGAGATCTTGTTACTGGTTTTTTTCTCTTGCTATCTAGCAAGGATTCTTTACGAGACGTTGTTGCTCGCTTGACCTTTTTCTCTGCTGGGGTCTGGAGATTCTCTTTCCTTCTTTTCGGGATCCTTGAATAACTTGTAGAAGGGCTTGGTTCGTCGGCGGTTCTCTGCTTCTTGGGTGGCGGAGCGGACGGCCTTACTTCTGGACCTTCCAATTGTTGGGAACTTGAATCCTGCAAGAAACTTTTGAGCACTTCAAAATCATTCTTCTCGTAATATTTTTTTACCTGGTCGGGACTTACTTTACAGGTTTCTCCTCTCTCGTTCTTAAGGTATAATATGGCTCCCTTGATTTCCTGAATAACATAGGAACCTTCAAATCTCGGAGCCAGTTTTGCGGTGAAGTTCTCTGGTGCATTTGATAAACAAAATTTTCTTTTTAAAACTTTGTCCCCCACTTTAAAATCTGCTTCACGTCGCTTTCGGTCGTAATAGAGCTTCTGTCTGTTTCTTGCCGTATCTGAATTTTTAACCGCCTCATGAATAAGTTTTTGCACGTCTTTTTGCCTGAATTCTTGTTCCCTTTGTTGAACAAAGAATAATTTATCTAGTGGTGTTATTAACTTACGCCCTAAAAATAATTCCGCTGGAGTTTTTCCAGTGGGGTCATGACTTGCTGTTCTTAACGCGTAAGCTAACTCATCTATGTATCCATCCCAGGTCTTGTGATGTGTGCTAACATAACTTCAAATTATTTTTACAATATTTTTATTAACTCTTTCCGCGATGTTTGCCTGTGGTCTGTACGGAACCATCTTGATATGGCGTATGCCAAGTCCAGAGCAAATGTTCTCAAGAATTTGGCTAACGAATTGTTTGCCGTTATCGCAAATGACTTTTATCGGTGCACCGTACTTGAAAATGTACCTGTGTAAGAATGCATCTGCAACTGTTTTGGCTGATGCACGTTTAAGTGCAACAATTTCTGTCCACTTTGAAAAATCATCTACAATTACTAACAGATAACGATTTTTATTTAACTCACTCTGGGGAAAAGGCCCAAGGAGATCTATGCTTAATATTTCATTCGGAAATGTAGCGCGAATGCTATTTAAGTACCCGGCCGGGCTGTAATTAATATCATTAATTAACTGACATTGATTGCAGGACCTGACATACGCAGTTACTATTTTGTATAATTGCGGGAAATATACCGCCTCGCGTACCCTTTTTATTGTTTTTCTGATCCCCAAATG
>KK113483.1:140253-167497 GCA_000611955.2 Stegodyphus mimosarum
GATGACTGGCCTATACTCGAAGTTTTCGTTTGTTGATTTAGTATAAAACAATAAATTATCTATTATCTCATAGTTCTGTGCTCTACTTCTTATTGCGGCCATATCTGTGTTTTCGAAATTAACAGGGTCTTTTAAATAAGCATAAATACTTCCGAATTCAGGATCAGCTTTCAATTCAGCAATAATTGTCTCTCGAGAATCTATGATTTTGCGGCTATAATTTCTGTGTTTCTATTTTTAAATAAACGTAGTCAACGAAAGTTGTCATTGTAGAATTTGTAGCTCAAGAAGTTTCCTTGCGCTCCACTATCCATGAGCGCTTCTACCGGGACTTCGCCGACCAGAACTTGGATGACTGGTAACTAGGAATTCTTTACCACGACCGTGTTTAGATATCTTCTTGAGGGATTTTGCGAAATTTCAGGGGTCTGGACTAGCTTTTACAGGCCTCTCTAATCGTTTAAAGCTTTCTTCTGACCTTCAGTCTTCTGGGTACGCGGACGGTTTTTTTCGAATTTCTTCTTCGCGCTTTGACCTTCGTTCTTCGGTGAATTGGCTTGATAGCTCTTTCCTTCATAAGAGTGTTTCGTCTTAGCGGTAGGTTGGTTTGAGAACTGTTTTCGGGAACCTTGAACCTCGCTGCCCCTCTAGATTTTTCCGCTATTCGTCGGTTTTGGAACTTGACCGCCAACTCGAAGAGTTCCTGCAAGGAGCTTGGATTTCGGATTTCCATAAAGTCTTGGACAACAGGTAGTAATCTGGGTAAAATTAATTCAATCACCTCGTTGTCGGGTTTCTTCCCATACAGCATATTTACCAACTTGACTTTTTGCAAAATGAACTGCGTTAAATCTTCGATGTTACGCTGATAAAAACTGTGAAGTTCAGCTTTCAGCTTTGCTCGGTCTTTCACTATGGGGAATGCTTTTAACAACGATGCTTTAAAATTTTCAACCGTGTATACTTGGCCTCCAAGTTCTCCAAATTTTTCCAATGTTTTTCCACCATAGAGCGGCCTGTCCTCTTAACGCAGACGTACCGATGGCAACTTTTTGCCTTTCGGGCAATGGATACAGCTGGAAATGTTTCTCTAGGCCTTCTAAGAATATCGCCACAGAATTTTTTCCGTCAAAACTGACGGTTGGCTTGATAGAATCCCTCATAGTCTGGATTAAATATCCAAACCCTTCCAACTAGTTAGCCATAAACTGTTCTTGAAATTCTACAGGAGCTTCCACCGAATTATCGGCCATTTGAGTTTGTGAGATTTTCGGGCGCAAAATGTAAGATCTCGTTGCCCCAACTTGTCAGAAACTGGGGTAGTGCCTGCTGCTATGTGTGAATTTACACCGAAACGGAAGAAGGGATTGAAGCCCTTTTTTATTTTATCTTTAAAATGACAAAGGCGTCTACTTGACGCTCACAAACTGCGCCAACCCGGCGATTAAACTCAAACAAAACGTAAAACTGAAAGTAATGATTACACTGGTGTGCAAAAATTAAGGACGAAGTCGAAAAATTAGCATATCAGCTGAACGAAGAGGCAGAGCGGACAGAAAGACCAATCAGGAGATTAAGTAAGGTCATGTACGGTAGCACATGCGCAGATATGCAGGTAGACGTAATGGGGAAGTGTCTGAGTAGTATAAAACATGTTGTCGGTGTAAGATCAGTATTTCTGGCAAAGAGATTGCACGCCGTATAGCAGTTAAAATCACACCGAGTTGCTGCCTCAGCGAGAAATGGCGAATAATCAATCTGTTAGACGACATCTGGATGCTTTTGCCCGAAGTCGAATCTTTGGGAAGTTGGAGAAAGGCCGCAGTGTGACAAGTGTGGCTGCAGAGTTCGGAATTGCTCACAGCATCGTTTCACGACTTTGGAGACAATTTCAAACTACAGGAACAGCTATCCGGGGGTTTAGTAGTGGTCGTCCACGAGGAACCACACCCGCAGATGACCGGTATATTGCCTTACAGGCCAGAAGAAACAGGCGGCAGACAGCGGGAGAAATCGCTAGACACACGACACAGGCGACTGGACGACCGATATCGCGTTTTACCGTGGCCAGAAGACTGCACGGTGGTGGTCTGTTTGCACGACGCCCTGTACGGTGTGTACCTCTAACGCCTGCCCATCGGAGAAGGCTTTCTCTGTGGTGCCGGGAACACCGGAATTGGAGAGACAATGAATGGGGACGAGTACTCTTTACAGATGAGAGCAGATTTAGTCTGAGTTGCGATTCTAGACACATACACATCTGGACAGAGCGGGGAACACGCAATAACCCCTTCAACATCATCAAAAGGGACTGTTTTGGAGGTCGCGGAGTTCTCGTTCGAGCAGACATAATGCTTGGTAGCCGGACCGACCTTCATATCTCCCAAGGAGGTTCGTCACCTGGGACTGCTATTGTAACGAGGTTCTTCTTCCTTACATGCGTCTTTTCACAAGGGCTATGGGTCCTCAGTTCCTCTTCATGGACGACAACGCTCCACCTCATCGCACAGTTACTGTCGAAGAGCTGTTGGAGAGTGAAGATATTGAACACATGGATTGGTCGGCAAGGTCTCTGGATCTAAATCCCGTCAAGCATGTACGGAACTTACTAGGGAGACCCGTGGCAGCACGTAACTTATCGCCAGTAACGATTCCGAAACTGCGATTGGTGCTACAAGAGGAACGAGCAGCAGTGTCTCAACAGCTCATTAACAACCACATATCCAGCATGCACAAATGATGTGAAACCTGCCTAGCAGTCAGGGGAGATCATATCCCCTATTAAAGACCGGATGTTTCTTGCTGGACACCCATCACAGGGATGTTTCGGCCTTCAGTGGCATTGCGCTCCATATGCTACTTTCAATAAAGCTTCTTTTTATCCCTCTGATTTCTCTTTTAGTAAGTGTTGCTTACATTACTCATGTCCTTACGTATTGGGGATCTTACGGTATTAAATGTGTTGATTTGGAAAGCTTTTGTACAAAGTTATATTGAAAAAACCGTCTCGTCCTTAATTTTTGCACACCAGTGTAGATGAACAAATATCAAAACACTACCGACGAGGTTCTAAGATCCTAAACTAACCGCGTCTTTAATTACCGCTGAGATTCAGCAATATTACTGATTAAACAGTTGAAAACTAGCACTTCTGCAAAGCTAGGCACACAGGCCGACACGCGTTAATCTAAAATCTACTGAACAACCTCACTAGCGTGACTTTAAAGCAAGACTCTCAAACTCTGGTTTCGTCTACTATTTAATTCAACTAGCTTCCGCTAAATTTGAATAAACTGCGCGTGCTACTACAATTTACATACTCTGACACGGGCATTTCTAGGGGAAAATGAAGGCTAAACAGGAAAGATAACTTAAAATAAATGTTAGTTAAAATAAATATAAACCCTACAAGTGTATTCATTCTCTTTTTCCTGTATTTTTAAAAAATGCTTTTAAATCGTTTGAAATCTTATGTTTCGTCTTGTATTGTAAAGATTTTATACCTTTTGCTCTAACCTTAAAATTATGACCAAACACTGAAACTTCTCATAATTACAGTTCAAACTCCTGCTGTTTCTCATCTACTTGAGGTTGTACATAAAATTATAGAAAATTTAATTGAAAAGTCTTTTCATTGAGAAGAGTCATCTGAAAAATTAACAACTAATACGTTACACAGAAAGTAAAAACATTTTATTGATAAAACATTTGCACTACGATGATATTAACTATAGAGTATAATTAATAGGCAGCTATATAACTTAAAATAGATTTGTAGTTCAAGGTTTGAATAAAATAAGGTGCGAAAGTGATAGCAATAAAAAACACGAAACAGTGCTTACAACTGGATTAAAATGTGAAAGATTATAAAGCAAATTTTTCAATAGCCTCATCACTTTTTTAATCGATATGCCTATGCAACAATTCAAGTATTTTGGGGGGAAAGCATGTTAATAGCATATGTCTACTCAATAATTCAGTTGATTTTCAGACAACACTTTATCTTTTAATAAATCCGAAGAACATTTTTAAAGGCAAACATACATAAAAGCAAAAATGCGTAAACAAAAGAAAGTACGTTTAGGAATAGAATTACGTGTCAGTCTTTTTAATAAAATTGACTGTAAACCCTATTCTCGACAAAAAGTAGGCTATGAGCGAAAGTTTTTAGTAGTAAGGACTAGTAAACGTTATTGCTTCTTACTCGTTAATGCAAGCCACTGAGCAAGAAAAGGTTACAAATAAAATTTTAATTACGTAAAATGTAAATATACACTATAGAATGCGATTAAGCCAAATCATTTCAATATTAAGCATCAAAAGAACTCAGTCTGAATTTATACTTGATAGGAGGTAATATTTTAAAGTAATGAAATGAAATACAGTTGTCACTAAAAACATCTTGAAAATGAGAAAAAAAAAATATTTCTCATGCCTTTGAAATAGCCTTTAAAAATAACTTTTGTGATGCATACTAAAGTTTCGTTTCATTTACGTGTTTACACTTTATGAAAGACTAGATCTAAACTGGAATAAATTAAAATTAGATTGAACTATATTATTTAATTTAGGAAACTCAACATGGCATTTATCTGCATAAACTCGATTACAGTTTTGTCAAGAGCAGCCCAGAGACTAAAGATTACAGAATTAATGTATGGGATAAAGAAAGAAAATTTAAACCTGAAAGTCTGATGGTTGTCTCTAAATTAATGAAATATTTCGATACAGAAAAAATATAAAACAGATGGCATAAATACCAAATATGAATCTGAGTAGTAGAACACATTTTCTGAAACAGTTTTGTCGCTGATTTTATCTAAAATATGTTTAAAAACTTAAACGAAAAGTACGTGTTATACTTTGCAGCAGTTGATAATGTTTTAAGTATAAGTAGCAAAAATATAATAAAACAAATTCTTAGCATACTTTTATTTTCATTTTCATATAACTGCATTATATAACAGAACGTCAAATTACAAGAAGCAGGGGAAAATGTGGTTAGTAATTTCACAAATTATGGTTATTTTCACTTAACTATTTTCCTAGATCCGGTAAATATAATTTTTACATTTTATTTTTAAAGGGAAGGGAATTTAAAATTGCATTTTATTTTTAAAGAGAGATTTTATTTTTAAAAGGTAGCCCATAATGACATAGATTGATTCTCATTTTGACTTTAAAATGAGAATCCAGTTCCACATTTCTAAGCTAAACTTCCCTACCATGGACTGAAATTTGTTATAGCACCATTCTTAACACTCTTTTAAAACTCTTACTTCTAAAAATTAAAGTTCGT
Organism: Stegodyphus mimosarum; assembly: GCA_000611955.2. Classification (NCBI taxonomy): domain Eukaryota; kingdom Metazoa; phylum Arthropoda; class Arachnida; order Araneae; family Eresidae; genus Stegodyphus; species Stegodyphus mimosarum. The sequence continues at coordinate 145,553 of KK113483.1, forward strand.
CTATTTGGTGATGAAACGAGTTGCATTATCGTACTTAACAACAGGAGACAGAAAACAGCTTATATGGTATTTTATAAGTTCAAAAAGTTTAGTGAATGACATAACCGATGAAACGAACTAACATTTTCAGGCGACAAGATATAATACATTGAAAATCTCTGGAGATAACTTATATTTAAAAATTTCTGGAGATAACTTATATTTAAATTCACAAATTATTTGCATTTTACTTCACTTGCAATTCTTATAGCACGCTTGTTGCTTACCGATAGGCTATTGCATAAGACAACAGAACACCGGTTCTTCATTTCGATTCCCAGTGAACATAATAAATATAAGATATTTTATAGTTTTACTTATGCGTAACGTGAATAGGAGTCAGATCTCTTAGAAAAGTCTTCCATGAAGGCCTCCCTCCTAAAGCAAGTAGCCTTCCCGTGCTTTTGTTATAATCAGTTTTTCAGGCAACTTAGAGGGTGATTTCCTATTAGATTTTTAAATTTTTTCGTTCAGTATCAATTGACTACTTACTTGTATAAGTTGCGTATTATGTATAGATCTTAAGAACGCAACAGCATTTTGCATCTACTTGCAGTTGATAAGATAGCAGCATATTCTTCAAAATCCCTTTTGCTGCGTTATTGCCATCAACTATTTTTCAAGTCAATCTCCGAAGCGAATCTACTAGTTCCTTTAAGGGGACAGTGGACGATGATTTAAGCGAAATCGACTAAAAATTCGAAAATTTTTTTTTATATGATGATATTCTATGGTTTTCACTCTATCGTCTACAAAAACCCGCTTGAGTGTAAAATTATTTTTAAAGAAGTTATAAGCATTTGAATATATGTGTTTACTTTTTTACTGACATTTAAAGGGACATTTAAATGGCTGTACAATGGTAAACAAACATTTGAGAAACGTTATTTTACGATTTTTTAATTAAAGGAATTAATACTTTTTATTGCGAGCAAACCATTGACCTTAGCTGTAACTGTAACTACTTTCTGCGCGTTTGTTTACATTTTTAAGCGTTGCTTTTTAGCTTGTTAGCGTTCGTGATTTCTTTCGTCAATTATCTTTGTTTACGTTCTAAAAATGTGCTTCTAAGGGCTAGAAGGTACTGTTGATAATATTTTATTCGTGAATTTAGTATTTTGATTATACTGGTAAATTTGTTTCTTTTTACGTGTGCTATCATAATGCATGCTATTAGCAAGCGGTATCGTCAACCGAAAGCAAGACGTTCTAAAAAAACTCGTTCATGCTCGAAGAATATTCGTAGTAGATGGTCATCTGTAGATGTTGTTACGGCAGAAAAAATTGCTGACACTGAAATAGAGGATATGACAAGTGGTGAAATTCTAAAGCCAAACTCAATTGTAAATACAACTGCGAGTGTAAGTGCAACTAAGCTGAAAACAACTATTCAATCTTCAGCAAATTCTAGTGAAAATGGTAGTGAAAAGAGTTCGTATATTTTAATGAACAGCGAAATGTGGTCATCCTTGTTGCATAATGTTAAATGTGATGAATGCAATAATAATTCTTTAGATGTAATTTCAAAGGGAATGTTTGGTTATTCAACTAAGATTGAACTCATTTGCAAATTGTGTAACAAGGTGTTTAGTTCAATATTTTCTAGCCCACGTGCGAAGGAATCTAAATGCTTTGATGCAAATAAAAAACTTGTAAATGCATTCCTAAAACTTGGGAAAGGTCACGCAGCATTGGAAGTATTTTCTATGGCTATTGGTATTCATTCAATGGACAAGAAAACGTTTTCAAAATGTTTGCACAGTTTATATGAAGAGAAAAAAAATTTTAAAGACGACATTCTTCAAATTGCTCGAAATATAGTGCGAAAGAAGCACGAAGAATTAAATGTCGATCTTTTACATAAATCAATTATTGACATAACTGTTTCATACGATGGGACATGGCATAAGCGTGGTCATACGTCACTGTACGGTATTGGAGTTGTTGTAGATGTTTTGACGGGACTTGTAATCGATTTCGAAATACTATCAAAGTATTGTGCCGAATGTGTCAATACTAAAAGGGATCTGTGCACAGATACTGCTGAATTTAGTATTTGGTTTGAAAGTCATATTCCTGAATGTTGTGAAAACTTCAAAGGATCGTCTAATTCAATGGAAATGGCTGCAGCGGAAATTATGTGGAAGCGATCCGAAAGTTGCGGTTTTAGATATGTCAATATGCTTTCTGATGGTGATGCAAAAACTTTTCAGCATTTATCAGAACTAAATGTTTATGGCCAGGATACAAAACTGTCAAAGGAAGAATGTATTAATCACGTATCAAAACGATTAGGGACTAGTCTTCGAAATAAAGTCAAAGAGTGGCGAGCTAAAGGTGTGACTATCGGTGGTCGTAAACAAGGTAGTCTCAAAGAAGAAACAATTCTTAAATTAACGAATTTTTATAGGAAAGCAATAAAGGATAACATACCTAATGTGCAAGATATGAAGACTGCAATTTATGCGACTCTCTTTCACTGTTCTTCCACAGACGACTTGCCCAGACATAATAAATGCCCAATAGGTGTCGAATCATGGTGTTTTTTTCAACGTAGTATTGCCAAAAATGAGAAACCTAAATCTCATTCAATGATGAAAACTAAACTAACAGTAGACGTGTTATCCAAAATTCTTCCAGTGTATCAAAGACTAGCTAGCAATGAACTTTTAGCAAGATGTATATCTGGGAAAACACAAAACACTAACGAGAGTTTACACAGTGTTATTTGGAAAAACTGCCCGAAAGAAACATTTGTATCAAAGAAAAGACTTGAAATGGCTGTTATTACAGCAGTTAGTGACTTTAATTTTGGATGTTTAAATACATTAAGTATAGAACAGGAATATATAAATTCATGTTCAATATCTATTGCACAGAGGCGAGATAAACGTCGTATAGACCAAAGTGAAAAGAGGTGTTCGAATGAATATAAGAAAAGGCGAATTACCAAAAAAATATGTAAAACAACTAAATATAATGAAAATGTAAATAAGGAAGGGAAAACGTATGGTGCAGGAAGTTTTTAAAGTGATTAATAGTTTTAAAATGTGTTTAGTTGTTTAAAAATGTGTTACCGAACGTGTTCGAGAAAATTTCTAAAGTAATTAATTAAAGTCATTTCTTAGCATTCTACAAGTTTATTAGTCGAAAAAATATTTATGCATAGATAGAACAATATTAAAATATTGTATATTAAATAAAATCATGTATTAGGATACACTGAGAAGTAAGTATTAAAGGTAAGTGTAAAAATATTCTTAAATTGTATTTTTCTCATAATGAAATTTTCGTCATTATTACATCTTCAAAATGCTCCATGCGCTTTAGTTTATGTTCAAAATGATTGTAATTTGTAATTTAGATTCGTGTTTATACATGTAACAAAAGTTGGTATGCATTTTTTAATCCAAATTAATAAAGGGGATAAAAGTCCAATTAAAGTGTATTAAAGTGTGAAATTTTGTCTAAAATTTAGGTATATGTAAAAGAAATATTAATTAAAAATCAACATTTTATTCGATTAACTAATTAATACCAAAATGTGTTTTTAATGCATTTTTAAATGAAAATAAAGCAAAAGTAAAAAGAAATAGAAAAAATTAAGACTCATGGAACATTTCGAAAAACATTTAAAAATTAAAAAGAAATTTTAAAAAATTTAAATTTTAATAAGCCAGAATTTTTTTTCAAGGGTATTTGATATAATCATGTTAAAATAGACATGCATTCAAAATTTCATATCTCTATGACAATAATTAAAAAAAAATTTTTTTAATGTCCACTGTCCCCTTAACTTCTAGGTACTCAATGCAATGTCTTCAGTCACCACAGTTTTCTTTTAAAAACTTTAAATATACACAAGCGATTCAAAGGAACATATTTTCAGAATGATAGACATATATTTGAGCAATCAACTCATATTGCACTTCGGAATATTTGCCGTTTTTTGTTTGTAAACTCTTTCTGCCATTCCTAAAACGCTGTTGGTCTCCACTCGAATACTAACATACCATCAGCAGTGAAAGAAAGTTAATGTTGACTTTAACTCTCCTTAGAGAGTCATTTTGAAAGGTCGGAAATATTCCATGTTTCTTTTAACAACATACTCTTAGTTAAGAAAAATATTTCTTGGATTTCTATACGTTCAGCAGAGATCTGTGTCAGTGTCTCTACAGATTATTTACGTTCAAAAGAGAATCATGTATGTTCAGAGTGGGAAAGTCATTCATACGCATTTCCTAACACGGAGTGTGATAAATGCAATTTTAATTTGCATCACATCTCTAATGTTGGATACTTACATCCTTTAATTAGGAAAGTTTTCTTTTCCCTAGTTCTGTCTCAATAGAAAATTAAGGCAGAAATTTCTCAGCTATCAGGTGCATTCGAAATTGTAATTCCAAATTAAATATTTTATTTACTTCACATATTTTTTTCAAACATGTCATATAACGCCGCTCAAAGATATCAAAGAAAAACTGCAAGCCTACAGAAAATAAAAGTTTCCTACATTTCGGACAACATGCTTTATTTATTGTTCATTTCGAGAGAAGTTAACTCGCTAAAAAAAGGTTATTCGTTTTACCGTCTGAGAAATGCATTAAGGTCTAGTTCTCATTTTATGCTAAAAATGGACAGCTACGTACTATTCTTTAGTTAAGTACACCAGACGTAAAATCTTTAGCATTAAGTACGGAAAAATGTAATCAAGGAGATAATATCTGAAAATGAAATTATTGGTTTGTTCGTCGTTTTCCCATGTTTCTACTTTTGAAATTATCTAATGTGGAAAAATGATGTCTCTTGAATTTTATTTTTTATTGCGTACTAAAACTGTTCAAGCTTTTTAATGCATTTAAAACGAGTTATTTTTGTAATGATGTTTCTTGTAAACATGTAGTGTTTGTATCTTCGGTGTTTTTCGGATTATAGAAATAAGGATAAAAAAGATTCGCGTCTAATTAGCGTGGAGCCAGAAAATGAAAGTATTTCACGTTCTCACGTTATGGCTAGGAATTAATATCAATCCTCAGTAACGTCTCAAACCTTCTGCTTCAACGTTATATCCATAATTTTAGCCTTAAATATTTGATTTTTTTTCCTCTGTAAGCATACATGTTAACCTTTTTTAATGGAAGAAAAGCACGTAGAATTCACATGTAAACTCAGACTCGAAGAATATTTGAAATGTAATATTTGACTTCAAAGCTTATAAAGTATTTTCTTCCTCCTTTCTGCTTGCCTTCGTGGTGTAACGGTAGCACACTCGGCGCGTATTCGAGAGGACCAGGTTCGACTCCCGGCAGCAGCATTGCTCTTTTTTATGTTTCCTGCTTCAAAGAAACCTAATGACTCTACAAGCTTTATTATCTTTTAAAGTGACAGTTTCTGAACATTTAAGATTACTAAGAACATTGTTTGCTAGCAACGCTTCAAGAAACATAAAAATAACTACATTATCTTACATACGTGTATTTTAATTTTCGTTCCCTTATCTTTATTTATTCGGTAGCTTAGAATGCAAAAGAATATAAAATGTTCTTACACAAGAATTTAATTTTTATTCTAATTTTAAATAAATAAAATAACTAGATTTTTAAAATATATATCACAGGTATTAAGTTTTACATTACTCCTAAACACGTAAAATCTCATTTAAGGAATGTTCTTAGTTTTATCAGTAAAACACATACAAAAAAGATATTTCATTGATCTAAAGCAAAGTAAATCTCAGTTTAGAGAATTCACTTATTTCTTCCATTCTTTTCATCAACATAAGAAGTACATGCGATCTTCCAATTTCGTGGTACAAGCACATGTTTTCAAAACTCTTTTTCATTCTAATGCGTTTCTGGAAGAAAATGAAATGAACTTTTCTTAATTTACCGTTACATATTTTCTGTTATCATAAAAGTTAAAAATGATTACAGCATTTTTTACAATTATTATAGAAATTCTTGTTCTTTTCCCGTCTTATAGAAATTTACAATATGCACATACTGTTTTAACCTTGTTATTTTTCTCTTTTTCCTTGTTTTGACTCCGTTATTCTGTTTGTTATTAAAGTATAATTTTAAAAGGAGTTTTAAACGTTGGTTTTCTCAAAGTGATATCTATCAATTCATCATAAAGACTAAGGGGAAATGCTAACAGATTTTAAGTGCCTTTTAGAATATCTCTTTTACTGAACAATCCAAATATCATGGCTTCTATCATACAATGTGGAATACTTCTAACGGTGTCGTTATCTCATTATAAAGCACTTTAAAAATGTCTTTTGATGGTGACAGATGTTTCATTAGCGACTGATTTAAATTTTTAAAAATAAAAATAAAATATTTTGTTTTAACATATCACAACATATCAAACGTTGTGTTACGTTAAAACGTATGGAACGTTGCGTTCGAAATGTTCTACGAACCATTTTCGAACTCTGTGGTAATACGGCTTAGCATATCATGCTGAGAAAAGAACTTTCTAAGTGTTACTACCTCTTCCATGAAGGGTTGTACCTTCTCTGCATTAACATCTAGATAAGAGACATTTGGTATGAGATAATCAACCAATGGTTCCGCTGTAAAACATTGTCCAAAGCCTTTATATTTCCTCCATATATTTGTTTTTGTATCATAGGGCACCGAGATGCTAGCAGACCTTCAAATAAATAGCACACACATTACTTGGTCGACTTTATTATGCGTACAGGAAATGAATACGGAAAATATAAAATATCCTTCCAGCGGTAAAACTTTCCAATACTTACTTCTATTACATGAAACTGAAGGTAATGTATAATTTCAGATATAATATAATAATATTATAACACATATCAGTACTGCCTACCAGTGGCGAGCGGTAAAATCGCTAAACACTAGTAGTTCCGACCTGAATTTGATTCCAGGCTAACGGGCTGGCTGCATGGTTTTCCCCATGCGTAACAGGTATACGAGCCAGTTTCCCTTAAATCGTCCTCCACGAAAGCATTCCTTCCCTCAAGCAGGTAGCCCTTGCGTGCTTTCCCGTAATTAAATAAACCAAACCAAACTATTTATAAATACTGTCAAGTTTAATTGATACATTATACAGAATACAACATTGCCAATATTAAGGAAATTAATAGTAAAATAATAATCTCAAATATAGTTTACGTTACTGTTGCTGTATATTTTCTCTTTCTCTTAGATATAAGAACGGCAGGTATTCTGAAGTTTTATCAAAAATTAATGGAAAAATAGAGTAACGAAAAAAAAACTTGAGTCGTAATGTATAGCATCATGTCCAGTTCCAAGGAGTAACAAAGCGATAAAAAGTATATTTCCCATCCAAACTTTGCGTAAGCAATGTAGCATCGGTGTGCATCGTACATGAGTATTTAATTCATGGTCAGAATTAAAACTGAAAGCTAGTATAGCCGAATCATTTGTATTAATATCATATCTCACTATGCTAAAGCCCATTCTCACTTTGACGAAACGTTGAAAATGCATTTACGTGCATTTAGATTGCTATAATCTGCGAATGCTGTATTACAAGATACAGAAACATTACTTTTATCGGACTGGGCTATTATTCTCCAGTTATGCAAAATTCAGTTTAATGATTTAAACATCCATCCATGAGGACCTTTGGACCGAAATTTGTAGGAATGACGAGAGCGGCCATCTTGGTTTACGTGAAGTTTTGATGCGATTACTACTATAATGAAATTCTTTTCTTTGGTCATTAGCATTAAAATTAACGATGAATTGTGCCTCTTATCTCGTTTCCTGGATCAGGTCTTTTGAAGAAATGACTTTAGTCATCTGTAACATCATTAAGACGTACTTTTTTGTTTCATTCTCGTCGAGCCACGTTTTGCTCAGGATCATCAAAATTAATTGTGATCATATTGCAAATCTCTATATGATTTGTTCTAGGTACTTGACCATTACGATTCAGCATTGTCAAAGCATCTCACGTCTGCTATTTTCCATATATTAATAGCGCACAGTATTAGTTTTCTTTTTTACTTCATTTCATAAACTTAATACGTGCTACCGTTCGTCTATAGTTCCTTATACATTTGCATACCGAAATGATGATCATAAACTTTTTGTACCTGAACTCTTCGAGTAGTATTTCGTATAAAGTATATTTGTTGTTTAGATCGGTACTGTGTATTTAGCTATTGAATTATTAACTTTCGACGAAGTAGTTCTGCGTAAAAGTTTAAAAAAATAAAATAAGCTTCGAGGTTCAGACCATAAATGCATTTACAGCGTAAACTGATGACTTAAAACGATATAAGTAACGTTATAAGGTATATCTCCCACATTCTCAGCGTGCCTTCGTGGTGTAATGGTCAGCACACTGAGCCGGTATTTCAGAGGTCCGTGGTTCGATCCCCGGCGAAGGCAGTGCATATTTTGCATCTCTCTTGCTTCATAATAACCTAATGTCTCTACAGTGGCGCCCGAACTAAAAGGGTTGTGGATGATGACTCTCCACACCCAGGATTTGGCGACTAGGTCCCCTAAAACCCTAGTCGCCCTTTAAAAAGGGGAGTATATAAGGTATATCTCCCACATTCTCAGCGTGCCTTCGTGGTGTAATGGTCAGCACACTGAGCCGGTATTTCAGAGGTCCGTGGTTCGATCCCCGGAGAAGGCAGTGCATATTTTTCATCTCTCTTGCTTCATAATAACCTAATGTCTCTACAACGTGTTATTCTTCTCAGTTTCCGATTCTCAAATCAAAACGAAAAAGTAAAGCTTTCTACGGTATGAATTGCATGGGAATGAGAATGCGGGAATTTAGAAGTAGAGAATAAATCCAAATTTAAAGATCTATATAAATTTTGAGACTCGGCGAATTATTTTACAGTTTTATTTTATAACATAACTCAAACTCTGCGCGACAATGAGTCGTGAGGTTACCAGACTATATCAACTCATGAAATCAATGTTTCGAGTAAACATATTGTCAAAGATTAGTAATAATGCCTAAAGCATAATAACCAATTCCTTCGATTTTAATGCTAAAGAATGTACTTTTACTTAATGCGATAAACACACCGCATGCAGATAGGAAACATTTTGACCGCTCTTTCACGTTGCGGGAGGACATTAGGAGATCAGCTTAGTACTCCCACGCGCCACGCGATTTTTCTCTTCGCCTCCTCTTATGCAAGGTTTCTTCCTGAAGTTGTGAAAGAGAAGATAAAATTTCAGCAGTTGTTGACAAAGAGTTCACAAAATTAGAATTACTGAAGCAAATATAGGGAAACTTATTACTCCATACACTTCTGACAGTTATTACTATTTCCAAGTAGATATTTTGATTTAGTTTAGACACAGTTGACATCCGTGATTATCATTTCTCTAACGCGACGTTCCCCGCAGATGATCCAAATTATCCGGAATTATCGGTAGTTAATCGAAGGTTTCATTCTGTAACCTGAAATTTTATTTCGTCCAAGTAATCTTGATTTCCAAAATTATGTTTCCTCAGTTAGAAGATATTTACCCTTTTATTTCTTAAAATGTATTTAACTCATATACATTTCAAAAACTAAATTCTTATTTAAAAATGGTAATTATTAGGAAACCAAATTGTTTTCTGAAGTAATTAGAAATATGATTAGAAAGATCTAGTTTATTACCACATTCTTACTCTTTTTCTAGTACTTCTACGTTATTTCTCCCATGATTAAAGAATACTTGCATTTTTTTTCGTAACCTATGACAATAAAGTAATGAAATGGCAAGGTTTTAATGTTTCATGATAAACATTTCTCTTAATTTCTCGTCTGTTAGTCTGCCTGTGGTACTGTTAAAAAGAAGTAGCTTCAGGTGTGTATGTGACATTGAAAGTTTCATAAACTGTTAGCTGAAGATCTCAACCAAATGAAGACCGAACTTAGACTCTCTCAAGCTGCTGATTTAGCACAGTTTTCAGTTCTGTAATATGAGCAGAATTAGATTTCATAGAATCAGATTTTGAGTAGCCACATCCCTCATTATTAGATTTCTTTTAAATGTTAAGTGAAGTTTACAGATAATCCTACTTCCCTGTTTGTTCTACTTTAATGTATCAAAACGATGCTCTTCCAGCAGAATTTTAGTGGCGAATACTGAGCAAATGTCATTCAAAACAAACAAGATGATAAGAGCTTTTTTACATGTTTTCATGGTTATAAAATTATTTCATTCATTCCTTTAATAACATTATGAAATAAATACAGTTAAAAATAAATATATTTCTAATTCAGAAGTGTAATTTGATTAAAATTCTATAAAACAACGTGCTAAAAATATTTCAGAACTAGAATTTTTTAAATGCTCCCAAGAAACCTATTCCAGCAAGGATTAGTTGCTAAAACAATTTTAAATTAACTTAAATTCAGTTGAGTCTAGCTCTTAAAATATATTTTTTGTATCGTAAAATGATAAAGAAATTAAATACATAACATAAATATCGCTAAAGTATTGTTTCAACACTTAATATATGCAGCTACATTTCTAAATGTCATAACTTAAGTAAAGTTTAACTACTTTGACACATTTTATTGTGTAGAATAAATTTTTAACAATTTTCTCAGAAATAAAAGAAGTTATGTTTTTTAAATTAAAATATTCTTTAAAATAAAGTTAATGCATTTTAACTTACGTTATGATTTATGACAAGTTTTAAGCTTTTAACATTTTAATTTTTACATATCCCATCAATGAAAAACTGACGAACGAAGTTAAAAATTTTGCATCTTCGGAAAATTCAGTTCAGCACAGCTTGCTTTCTAAATACGAGGATGCTAAGCGTATGTTCAATCCTCCAGTCTAACATATAAATAAATTTCTTCTTGCAATTAAAGAATGTTTCATTAATCGAAAAATAAAATTGTAGTAAAAGACTGAATAAATGTCTCGGAATTTGTTTTCTCCCTCTTTTAATAAAGACAATAAAAACTTGAAAAACTGCTGAAACAGTACTTTAAAACTTAAACGAGAAAATGTTGAAAGAAAACAAAATATCTATCTTTTTAACGAATCTGAATTAATAAGTTGATTACAAGAAATATCTTAGATTCCCTTTCTCACGAATAGTTATGCATGTTCGTCTAAACGTGCGCAGCGCCCAGCAGTAGTCCCGTAGCAGGAATCGGAGGGAATACAGTAAGATTACCTTTCTCTGACGCCCTGTCCCTTCGAGATTCCATCTCAACTTCAGTCGATCCGATTGGAGCAACACAGAGGAGAAAAGCGTACACCCACCACATGCTACTAAGAAGCCTCTCTTTCGAACTCATCTCAGTCTCCGTCTGAGGTTGCTCCCGCTTGACGTCTAGCTGGTATGCACTTTCTGTAAAGCCTATTCTGCTGCGCACGCGCAGGGTGGACATCACTTTCGAAATAAGTGCCTTATGTAGGGAATGGAATTAATTCCGACTTGATTAGGCACATTGGAATTAAGAAATAAAAGACCAGAATATTATGGTAATATAGAAATCCCAAATCATTTCTGGGATGCAGAACTGGTACGGAATTAAAATGATGTTTGATGGCAGAAATGCGGAATCCTAATTTTCTCTACAAAGTTTGCAGAACTTGTTACGTGTGGAGGCCAGAGGAAATTATTCATCAGAAATATAAGTTATTCCATTTGGATGTATGTAATATCCAGATTCCAAATCATTCCCTGGAAGAATTGATGAGAGATTAAAATGAGGGTTTATTCTAGATAACTTAAATTATGTGCAGTATAATATTGGACAAATTTGTTTCAAACGGAACCGTGGAAGAGTGGGCTTAAAACTGTTAATTATATAGTTCAGTATATAAGGTATTTTCTCCTTCCTTTCAGCATGCCTTCGCGGTGTAACGGTAGTACACTCGGCGTATATTCGAACAGGTTTAGGATTCGAGCCCGGCGAGGGCACTGCACATTTTTCACAATGCCTGAGTCAAAAAAAAAATCTAATGACTCTAACAGTGGAGCCCGAACTAAAAGGTAGTGGATAATAATTCCTCACCGCCAGGTTTTGACGATTGGGTCGCCTAATCCCAATCGCCCTTTAGAAGGGGGAGTACATCAGGTATTTTCTCCTCCTTCTAACAAGCTTTCGTAGTGTAACAGTAGCCCACTCGGCACGTATTCCAGAGGTCCAGATTCGAGTCCTGGACAGAGCGCTGCACATTTTTCACGTCACTTGAATGCGGTGAAATAACCTAATGTTAAAAAATAAAAAAATAACCTAATGATTCTACAAGTACATTTCATAGTGTCTTGAAATCTTATTTTGTCATGCACTAATCCTGTACTTTTTATTGCCGTTTTGATCTCATACCATGAAAAGATAAACAAAATCTCTTAAACTTTTAATCTAAAACATTTAATAGCGTAGTGAAGACTTAGAGACATCATTCCCTCATATGGGAAAAAAACTTAAAGCCTTTTATTTTAAGCTAATAATATTTGATATTAGAAGATAAAGTAAAATTTTACTGCTTAGCAAAAGCAGAACTTACTTATTCGATAAGCGGATATAGCTTCTAAAATGAAAAATGTTTCTTATAATTTTTCTTTTAAAAGCATTTTTTACATTTAATTATTAACTTTTTAAAGTGAGATATTTTTATCATTATTAAATCAAAAATATATTTCTTGAATCAGTGACTAAAAGCGATAGTAAAGTAGCTTCTAATGCTTGTGTAACTGCAATATATTTTAAAGTTTTTTTAAATTAATATGAATTGTGATTCCAAAATATTTTACTTGAATTAAGTTAGCAACACAGAAAAGGTTAGCAATTCAAGAATGTGATATAAACTGACATTGAAGAAATAGAATTGTGTAAGCATATCATATTAAAAATTTTCACTTTACTTATTATTTTTCATTCAGAAAAAAATAAGGTTTTAATTAAAAAAATAAAAATATAAATACATTTCTCTCAAAATACGTTTTATTTCGTTTAGATTAATGTTTTAATTTACACCGCACTTTAAGGTTATTTAGAAAAAGTTCTACATAAAGCGAATACATTCGTTTGGGATATGGAGAAAGTGAAAGGAAAGCTAATCTAAACATTCCTCGATTTCTTAGGAGGAAGCATGACATCGCAAGCTTTGATAAATGACTGGTTACTGGCAGGATTTCATTAACTCTGTTCTTCGCGCTAGTCTCGCATAAGTAATACTTTGTAGAAAACTAAAATTTTGAATTTATTCTTTGCTCTATAGACAATATTAATAAATTTCCAGCAAATTAGGGTTAGATAGGTATAAGCTGTTTAAATTGGTATGCAAAAGAAATACACGAGGAATAAATGTCAGAGAATTGAGTACATTACGAAGTTAAACGCAGTCAGAATATCGTATTAATGTTAGTAATTTAAAAACAGATTTTAAATCTTCCTGGAGGCTTTTTTAACAAATGTAAGTTTATCAAATCTGTTGATGAACCAAGTCAAATTTTAATATTTTAAAATGAAGTAAATTATTATATCAAAGCATAAAAACCAAACAATTAAATTGCCAAATTGATAAAGGAGGACTAAAGAAATAATGCAGATCTTGCATTAGAAGAGTTTTTTTGAAATAATGCAAAAACTGTAAAATCAATATCAAAGATGTTAACTGTGTGTTAAATGTTATTAAAAAATTTTTATTCAAAAATCTGAAAATATCCTAAACTCAGATTTAAGGGTATACTATTATAAGGTATTTCTCCCGCCTTACTCCGCCTTCGTGACGTAGTGGTCAGAACGCTCGGCGCGTATTCAAGAGGACCGTGATTCGAGTCCCGGCGAAGGCATTGCTCATTTTTTACATCTCCTGCTTCGAAATAACCTAATGTCTCTACAGTGGCGCCCGAACTAAAATGGTGGTGGATGGTGATTCTCCAACACCAGGATTTGGGGATTGGGTTCCCTAATCCACAGTCGCCCTTTAAAAGGGGGAGTATATAAGGTATTTCTCCCGCCTTCGTGGTGTAGTGGTCAGCAAGCTCGACGCGTATAGGAGAGGTCCGTGGTTCGAGTCTCAGCTAGGATATTGCTCATTTTTCACGTCTCCTGTTTAAAAAAATTCTAATGTCTCTACATTATCACAATATGCTGCACTGTTTTATACGACTGGAAATACTTAGTCTGCCCGTAAAATTCGTAGTCTGATGATATTTTTCTTCAACGGACAATGCTAGCGTAATACTAAAAAATTAACCGTATAGTTGCGTGTTTTCTACCTTCAGTGTAAATTTTGTTTTCGTGAAATATATATGAGGTACGAATAAAAACGTTTCAAAAAGGATTTTGTTTAGAGGCGAAGAGCAATACGTTGGTAGATTAATGGGTAAACTGAAATTTATCTTCAAGTCTGGGAAGAATGGAAAAGAAATTCATAAAATGTTGAGGAAGCTTTATGAACAGTCTACCATGCAGCAGTCAGCATCATTAAGTGAGTTAAACGTTTCCAAGAAAAGCCCGAAGACTTACCTGATGATTTGAAAACAGGGTAGCTGCCCTGTATGCTCTTTAATAAAAATACTATTCGTGCATATTTCCTTATGTGCAACATTTCTGATGGATAATTGTTATGAAGATTGTTGAAAAGTTACGTTTACAGTGTTGCTCCACCTAAACGAAAAGATGAAAGCGAAAAAAACTGAAAAATTGTTTTAACCATGTAGTTAGAAGGTATATTTCGATTAAGATTCAAGAGCCTTACCAATAATGTTTTGAGTGCTTTGAAGTATAAATTCGGAGAAATTCATCACGACAGAAATGATGGAATTCATACATTGAGAAAAAGTTATATTTTTCTAAACCTTTTTTTCATTATTGGTTTGGTTTGATGGAAAATCTTTGAAAATATATTTTGTGCAAAACAATATTTGCTCTATATTTAATGAATGTTTTCTATGTATAACTTCGTTCTTCGTTACATTTTAGTTTGGCTCTAGACATCTGTGTTTTAGTGGGCAATATTTACCGTTTAAAAATTACGCTTTCTCACTTGCACGAGAATTCTGTTAGGTTTATTTATAACTCTCATATTTTAATTATAAATGTGAAACAAAATAAGTATTATTTTAGCATATATAGGGAGTTTTCATTGGTCTGCTTTGTAAAAATTTATTTAATTCTGCATGAATGAAGATTTTCATCCTTCTGTTCGACGTTCCATATGCGTAGAATATAGAAGTAATTTCTTTCAGGCATTATAAGATTAAGAGGAAATAAAATTTATGGATTTTTCTGGAGCATAATTTTATTTTAAAGTAACAATTTTTGCTTAAATATCCTATTTCTTGTTTTCTCGTGTTCCAAGAAAGCACTCATTTCATAGAAATAGAAGCTTAATTTATAACGAAGGCGAAATTAAGATCATGTCAATAGCCTAGAGAATTTCAAACAGCATTTTAGACAATAAACAAACGGCAAACACATAGATTTCAATTTAATGTAGTAAAAAATTAGACTTGTGAGTCATTAATCTGGTGTTTACACGTCTTGTATGCTATCATGCTTTGTACACATCCCTTATCATAGCAACATTGTAAAGGTCTGTTCAATAGCTTTTGAAATCTGCAGAGTTTATTGAGGTAAGAAAGAAAGATCAGAAGTGTTCCTCTTCCTTGCTAATTAACTGCGGTGATTCAATTGAGATACAATCTTCACCACCTGCACCAAAATTTAAATCAAACGGTTGAGCGGCTGAGATTTGTGACGACATTTTTCTATTATCATAGAAGCAATAACTTCCCCAGTTATGTTGTATGGTATTATCTCTCTCCTTACGGCGCGTCTTCGTGGTGTAATTGAAAGCAGTATCCGGCTGGTAATCGGAAGGTCCGAAGTTCGAATCCCGGTTAAAGACTGCAGATTTTTCACATTTCCGGCTCAAATATGAACCTGAGTACGATAATACAATGTTTCCATCTGACATTACAAAAGTCATAACTCCATGGCCACGTAAAAAGCTTTTAGCATCCTGCAGTGTCACCAGAGCAGCTGCATTTCCGGGGTTCCACTAACTAAAGGTCCCGCAACTACTGTGATATCTTCTTCAGTCAAAGTATAAAACTTAAAATACTAAATAGTAGTGCCTAATTTAATTTGCAAAATGTAATAGACTTGACTACTGCACAAAGTCCTCAGAAACTACAACTTGAGAAATCTCCGACAAAGCAAAAGCTAATCCCGTTTCGAAACAGTAGAGAAAACACTTGCACCAAGCAAGAAGTAATCCTATTTTCACATTACTTAGCTTGAACTTCTACGCGCTTAATGCCTAGCTGCCGCGATGCAAATACTGTTGATAGTTAGCTTATTATATGCATATATTTTTTAATATTTTAATGATTAATAAGTTTTTATAGATTACTATAAATATATTGGAATTCAGCATTGCAGCTTTTCATGATCTAGAACATGCAAACCAATATCTAATCGCTACATAGCTGAGAATTTCTTCCTCTGAACATAAAATACGATATCTCTAATAACTGAACAATCTAATTTTCATTTTTCGTTAGTTTTTAATAAATACAAAGTATACGCTTGTAATTCACATTATCCTACTGCATAAAGCTTCCAAAGATTATAATTTCTGCGCTATTTAATTAACTTTATTACTTACTTTGCAACCGAACTGCTAACCACAGAGGTTATCTCAGTGTTTTGGATACGTCATTATCCGTTGCAAGTGTTAATTTTTAATACAAAAGACAGTTTTAAATTTCAAAATCAAACAGATTTTTATCAGCCACTAGTGGTGGATTTACAAACTTAAAGTGATGATGTAAATTAAAAGTTTGACGCCTCGTTAAACAAAATTTGCAGTTTGAGGTGATTTGCTCTAGTTCTAAGATTCCGACTAATTACAATAGCATTCTAAGTCTCAAGATTACAAACACTCGGTTCAGATCTGCCGTATGTAAGTTTTTAAAAAACTTGCCAAGCATAAACATTAACTCTTAGTTATCTGCTTCATAACTACCGTAAGAAAGCTTATTCAGTCTACACGGCACTTGGATTTGTGACGAATCCGAGCACTTACTGATCGAAGGGAGAAATAGGATGACAACAAAACAATTATCATTGCTTCTAAAATGATGATGATTCTTTACGTTTAAATCCTAAGTATCATGTAATACTTGTGGGATGATGACAAGCTTTTGCATAATCTTTTCGAAGCATGAAAAGAGGAAAGCACACTGAGCAGGTGACTTTATTTGATTTTTGAGATCTGTTGTGAGTCAGAGGTATCCTTTAATGTTCAAAATATCAAACGGTGATCAGTGACTGAATTCTTAATAAAAGAAGGCGTAACTAACGCTAGGAAATATTTATGAACACATGATTTCAGTCTTCGGTGATATAGCACTTTCCTACGCTACCGTCCAAAGATGTACTGACATATATAGACAGAAAACAGCCTCACACAAAGATGAACCCTTACCAGCTTACAGTGTGGATGTGTGATCACTGAAGAAAGGAAAATTATGTGACGTTCAACTGACTGTTTCACAGATTAATGCAAAAATGAACATCGGTGCTGGATTAGTGAAACAGTCCTGCATGAAAAGCTGAGGATATCAATATCAATTTATTTGATTATGGTTTTGATTTGGTTGGATTTAACTGATTATGGCAAAGCACTCTAGGGCTATCTGCCTAAGGAGAGGGATGCCTTCGTAGAGGATTTTCTAATTGAAAATGGCTCGTATACGCTGCGCACATGAGGGAAATCTTGAAGACACCCATGCATTCACCCTGTTCGCCTGGACACGAACCCAGGCGGAACTACTAATGTTCAGCAAATTTAATGCTCGGCCGCTCCTGAGCCGCTGAGGATGCGTCAAGAATCTTCACCAGATGGGAAAGCAGAATATTGAAGCAAGAAATGAAGAAATATTAAATTAAATGTTTTCAAGAAATTTCCTCCATGACAATTTTTTTCACAGCTAGTGACAGGAAATGACACATGGCTTTAGTTGCAAGATTCGGAAATGAAATAAGGTAATATGTCGTGGAAATACAGTAAATCTCTTCGACGCCAGAAATTCAGAAGATATAAATCGTCTGGGAAGATTTTGAAAACCATTTTAGTGAAGGTGGAACACTAAGTTTTAGTTATATGCCATATAATGCCACAGAAACAGGTGTTTATTATGTTAACCATTTATCCAACACTAGAATATCGTAAAGGTGGCAGGTCAAAACTGTAAAACTCAGCAGAAAAATGTGATGTCTTGCACGGCAACCTTCAAATAGACAAAGCTCAGATTTCCCAGACTGCTACTCAGCAATAAGGATTTCATCTTCTCCCCCGTTCACCTTATTTTTTAAATTGGTCTCATGTTACTTGCTTTTGTTTCAAAAATTAAAATGGCGTTCACGTTACAACGCCGATTCTAATCTGAAGGATATCATTGTGAGCTGATTTAAAGACTGTGATATAATATTCCCCTGCTAGAAACTGAAGCTTAACTAATCGCTGTACTAAGTGCACTGAAATCAAAGGGAAATATGTGTGTTGAATAATTTGAAGGTAGAAAAACGCTAGAGGGCGCTGTTGCCCATGTTAATGTAGAGAAGAAAGTTTGCTTCTGTGGAAGGCGGCGGCCTAAGAATACGTTCTGTATATAGTTCATTAAAAATAATGTAAAATGTATAAAGATGTATGAATCACTGAACCACCAAGATTAGATTTGAGAAAACGCATTACTACATGGTGCATGCGGCGAAAAGCTTTGATTTAGGAAGCCTTTGTGTGTTCAAAACAAAAAGTGGAATGAAGTTATCTACTTTCGATTTGGATTCAAGATGGAAAGTTCATATGCAAGGGACAATGGAATTCCAAATTGAGGTAGGGAAATCTTAAATTAATCATTTAGTGATTATTTGTAGTAAATTAGTAAATATTATTGCTGTCTTGGGTGTATTTAAATTAAATAAAATGGTAGATAAGTTAGAGAAATTGAAACGTAAACGTTCGTCATTGAGATCGTCTGTTACAAAGTTAATTAAACTGATTGAAGATAAATTAAAAATTGAAGTTGAGGAAAATTCGATAAAAGAATTAAAGGAATTGCATGAATTATTAATCGAAAAGAAAAATAAACTGAGAAAGCTTGACGATGAAATACAAGAGTTAATTGATGTTAACTTAGTTGAAGAAGATTATAGTTTAAGTGAAGAATATAGTGACAAATGTGTAATTGCTTGTAGTCAAATTAAGCAATTTCTAGATGAGGTTACCACAGTACCACCAGCGCAGAATTCCCAAAATTCTGATTTAAACCAGTCTAGTGGTAATGGAATTTCACAGATAAGTTCCAGTTCTAGTGGAAATAGTACGCTGAAATTACCAAAATTAATGATTGATAAATTTTGGGGAGACCCCAAACAATGGCATGAATTTTGGAATAGCTTTGAAACTTCGATAGATAAAAACGAAACGCTCTCAAAAATACAAAAGTTTGCATATTTAAAAACATTCCTAACAGGACAAGCTTCGAATATTGTTTCAGGCTTTGAATTAACAGAAAGTAATTATGATAGGTGTGTAGCTTCACTAAAAGAGAGATATGGGCGAAAAGACCTGATAATTAATTCATTCATGAATAAAATTCTCAATTTAGAAGCCGTTAAAAATTCTGCGAACGTAAAGGCTTTACGTAAATTGTATGACGAATTAGAAGTTTCGATACGTAATTTGGAAGCTTTAGAGGTAACTTCTGGCTCATATGGCCATTTACTAATTCCAATATTATTAAAATTAATTCCGGACGATTTAGTTTTGGAATTTAATCGGAAAAGGGGATCGAAAGATAAAGTTGAAGTTTCGGAGCTAACACAATTTATTAAAACAGAAATAGAATGCAGAGAAGTTTCAAATTTAGTCTTAAATGAAAGAAAAAATCATGCACCTCCGCGATTCGAGCAATCAAAACATGAAACTAGAAAATATGTAAAAAATACACCCACGGCTGCATTTCATACTGCTGTTAACCGAAATTGCATCTTCTGTAATAATTTGCACGAGTCATTTAAATGCGAAGTAAATGTTCCTGATAAATTAAAGAAACTAAGATCCGAAAACCGATGCTATTCTTGTTTTAAAAAATTTCATACATCAAAAATGTGTAGAAATAAAACTAAGTGTAATAAATGTAGCGGAATGTATCACAATGAATCAATTTGTACTAATAAATCCCCTGTAAACAAAAAGTCAGAACTAAATTCCGAAAACGAAACTGAATCTCTGACTTTGAATTCTGAGGAAAGAAATAGAGTTCAAAATTTAAAACTGATTACGTCTGTTCCTCAATGTAATAATAATAATGACTGTAATGCCAGGGAAATATTATTACAAACTTGTTCAGTTTATGCTTGTTCTAAATATAAATCAAAATTAACTAGATTAATTCTCGATCAAGGCAGTCACAGATCTTTTATAACGAAAAAATTGGCCGACTATTTAAAACTTATTCCAATCCGTTATGAAAGACTTTCTGTTTATTCATTTGGTGCAACTAAGGCAATAAATCATTCCTATCCGGTCGTTGAAATAGAAATTCGGAATTGGAAACAAAATAATAAAATAAAAATTGAATGTTTGATCTCGGATGTTATTTCCTCGGCGCCTATCAATGTACCTAGTAAGCAAATTGCAGACTTCATGGAGCGTTTGGGTTTGCAGATCGCCGATTGCTCTGGAAGAAATAACACAGATGTTGAAATATTAATTGGAGGGGATGAATTCTGGAATGTTGTTTATTGCGAAAGAATTAAAATATCTGACGGACTGTACGCAGTCAGTTCTATGTTTGGTTGGGTGGCTGCAGGAATCGAGAAAAATAAAACCAATAAAAATTGTTCTGAAAATTTAGCGATAATGACAAACACTGTTGTGTTAAAAGATTTAAGAGGTTTTTGGGAATTAGAACACATGGGAATTAATGATTCTAATGAATATTCCGATATTGACTGCGAAATAATAGACCAGTTTGAAAGAAATTTACAGTTTAAAAATGGTAGATATGAGGCAAATTTAATCTGGAAATGCACTCCGAATAATCTAGGAAATAATTTTGAAGTAGCAAAGAAACGATTCGTGAACCTTCAAAATAAATTAAGTAAAACTCCGGAGACCTTTAAGGAATATAAAAAAATAATTGAAACCCAGATATTAGAAGGAATTGTTGAGGAATGTCCTAATAATGATACAAATTTGGGATATTTTATGCCGCACCAAGCAGTGATACGATCTAGTGAAACCACTAATGTAAGAATTGTATATGACGCTAGCTCAAGAGCTGTGAACACGAATTCGTTAAATGATTGCCTTGAATCGGGACCTAATCTAAATCCCAATATACTAGACGTCATGTTAAAATTTCGTAAATTTAAGATAGCGTTTTGTGGAGACGTTGAAAAAGCCTTTTTGATGATAGGAATTGCAGAAGGTGATAGACAATTTCTAAAATTTCTTTGGTTTGCTGAAAATAATGACTCTTTTAAGATTATGCAAATGTGTCGCGTAGCTTTCGGCTTGACTATCTCACCTTTCATTTTGGCTGCTACTATAAAATATCATATTCGGAAATATAAAGATAAAATGCCGGACAGTTTCGAAATGTTAAACACTTCGATCTATGTTGATGATTTGTATTTCGGAACAGGAACGGTTGAAGATGCATATCGGTTATCTACAGATGCGGTTAACATATTTAAGGATGCTGGGATGAATTTCAGAAAATTAAGAACTAATTCTAAAGCATTAAATGATTTATGGGTCTTAAATGGAATAAAGGAATTAGATAACAAATTAACTAGTGAATCAAATTTTTTGGGCATGATTTGGAATTCCATTGAGGACAGTATAAAGTTAAATTTAAAAAATTTAATTGACTTTTCTA
>KK113483.1:171287-212787 GCA_000611955.2 Stegodyphus mimosarum
GTTGAAATATTTTACGAATAACCCAAACAAGCACTAGCTACGCTATACTTTTAACAATTTCACCACTATTCACAATGATGCTATATGTCCGCAATCTTTCCATACGCAATCAATAATACTAGAACTCGCGACAAAAGAAAAGACCGCTGGCTGGAGCTTAAAATGCGCAGTCTGCCAAATATGAGGTCTGATTCACTTATATTGGATTAGCATACGTCTTCTCCCCGAAAAACAGATAACGATTCTTAGCGCCAATCTACAGCTATAACTAACAAAGTACTTCTGTTTTTAACACTTTACCGATTGAAAGCTGTTTGTGCTTGCTATTTCCGTCGATTTATGGTTTGCAAAATAAAAATAGAGACAGTAAAAAGGTCATCAATCCTTTGAACAAAAGGAAGAAAAAAAGTAATATTTAAGCAAAGTAGAAAAGGAGATGGAGATATAATATTTAAATATATATTTCTTTTAATTTGCCTCGGACCGGCAAATTAAGATTCTATCCGCGGGCCGGATACAGTCTTCCGACGGGCCAGATTTGGCCCGCGGGCCGTAGTTTGCCCATCCCTGCTCTAGCACATCACTTTTTATTTTCCATTTCAGGTGTCTTAAATAACCTACGTAATTTGCTTTCATTGGAAGGACAAAACTATCTAAACTAAAAAGTGAAATCTAGAAAGCTGATGTATATAACGAAATGTCAAATCAACAAATTTTCGATACGCTTTATCCCGAATCGTAACCAGGAGGTTTAACAAGTGAGAAAATACTGAAAACTATGAAACTTGATATATAATAGAATTACGGCACATAGCATGGTGTTATCATTTTTCAAACAAAATAAATTGAAATTAGAAACTCTAAAAAAAATTAAATAAATTCGTATTAAAATCGAGTATATTTTATCGAAAACAGGTTTCCAACATTTGTGTCTTAGTTTTAATTTTAAAGAATTAAAAAAAAATATGTTTTAGTATTAAATAGAAATATCAGTGCTGAATTTAAAACTGAAATTGAAAACTCTAAAAGTAAATATTTGAAATGTCTAGAGCTTCAATAGTTATTTACTTCATTTCTTGAATATTTCTTTTCAAGTAGTACGCCTGTAAAGAATTTTTTAAGTCTTGAAAAAATTAATTAAGAAATTTGAATATGAAAGACAGTAAATTGGAAAGTATAACGTGACTTTCTGATTGTATCATCATAATCCAGAGACCAATCGCAAATCTCTGTTTTAAATGTATTTTTGTATTTTATGATATATGTGTGGGTATTAAAAGATTGTCTTTTTAAACAGAGCTTACTAACGAAGTTATACATGCTTGTCAAGTTCGACAGATATACTCGTCTGTATCCTGTATGTTGAATGTGGCTCTTAAATGAATAAAGGTAAAATAAAACGACTGTGATACGTTTTCAATAATTCAAAGGAGTGAATTGATAGTCGCCCAGACGGTATAGTGGTTAGAGGAGCCCACTAGGGTACCGAAGGGCTCGGGTTCGAATCCCGTAGAAGACATGGATATTTGTAAATGTATAGTATCGGTGCGGCATGGCGGCACTCTAAATATGCGGCGAGCTGAAAGTCCTCTCGTATGAATTGGTGGAAAGGGGAGGGTCCCTTTCCATCGGGTGCTGTCCCTTAAAATTTGGGGTGAAAAATAGAAGTCCAACCTCTTTTCGGAGTAGGTTCTGGCAGCCATTTTTCCGTGTAATATGGGCAAGACAACACCGAATTAATAAAATAAGTTCAACATTTAAACAAACATAAATCACTCTAAGGTACGGTGCGAGTAAATAAAAGGCGAAAGTTTTGTTTTATTAAAATTTAATTAGCTATTATCTGTTTCATTTTGTTATGGTAGCTTAGTAACTCATGAGTATACACTAGTTTAATATATTTAAGGATAGATGTCACTGAATGATCTCTACAATATTTTGTTGTTTCTTTTTTAATAACTGTTGTTTAAATACCAGTCTTTCAAAAAATATATGCAAGCCATTGTAATGAATAGAATTATTTTTAAATAAAAATAAGCAAAACTTTCAAACCTATTAAATCCAAGCAAATTATAATGATTACTTACATTTAATTCTAAATTGCAAAGCGCTAACTATTTTCAGTTACCAATGCAGTTTGCAGTAATTTATTCATCATAGAACAGTATTTATTACATACATTAGTGTATTGTTAATAACCGTCTCAGTCGATAAGAATTTTCGTTTCCCTACTTTAACATACCATCAGCAGCAGAAACGGCAAGCAAAATCATTTTAGCTATAAAATGATATCAGATTTTATCCCAAGACTTTATCAGATTTTGTTGCTGGATGACTGATTGCTGGAAACGTATCGGTAAGAGTATCGATATTATCAACATAATCTTGAAATTAATTACGTGCGTAAATCTTCAGTTCTCTCAGAATTATTAAAGCTCCTTCAAACAGCAAGAAAAGAATTTTACATTTTTAACCAGTTTAATAACAGGTAAATTGCACAATCTGCAACGGAAGGACAATTATTTTAATTGTTTCAGTCTTTTCATTTCTGTATTACTATACCTAGGCAAATACATTAATTTGAAAACAATTAATAGAATTATCTGCATTTACGAAGGTCTGTCGTCAAGAATTCTTTAAAAATTGCAATTAATACCTTTTAATTTACCCAAAAACTCAGTTAAATTATTAAAGAAAACCTACAATGTAAACATTATTGAAATTGCCGATTATTGTTATTTTATAATATTCACAATTTAAGTTTGAAATCGGATGTTTTAAACAAATGCGAGTTTCGTAGGTTGCGTCAGCTTTTTTCAGAGCACTGAGGCCTTGTTAAACAAATAAGTATTATTTAGTTAGATTTGTAGTACAAACTGCCCTACACGGTATACAGTAGGTTTAGTTTTGAAAGTGCTGCTGGTAACGAAATTATTGAAAATTTTATTACAGTTTTATTTACAGTTATATCTTGGTTATATTTTACTTGCGTTTCTGTGCTTTGCTAAGTTGTTTATTTCTAATACCAGTTTCTATCGCCGGAGAAAACATTTATGGAAAACTTTGCAGAATTATGTGCAACAATAATGCATCATTCGCAACTTGACAAATATTCATCAATAGTATTGAATTATTGTATAAATATTAATTATAAGGAACTATGATATATAGTGCAAATGATACATAAGGCATATGTTTTTTTCCCTTACTCTGGTTAGTAAGTTAGTAATAATTCCCTACGAATTCCTACCATAGGTTTAACTAGTTTTATTTTGTATTTACTCCATACCTGCTGGACATGCATGTTATTGCCTTAGAAAAACAAGGAGTATTAGCAAAATGTAGGTGTGCAATAAGCACAACACAGAGTATTATTTTTAGTATTTAAGTTTTACTTCCTACATTCAGCGAATTGGTTTCATTCCTCTTCTGTATATAACTTGCCTAAATGCACCTATATTAACCTATGTAGCGCTTAGAATATTGGCTACGTACGCGTGTAACTGTATTGGATTCATATGCTTATGCAATTGACTAAACTTTTAGTGTAATGTTTTCATATGCATGTTCCTGTAATGCACTCTATAACAAAAACGTCGACGCAACAAGAAGGAGTTGTTCGATGGAGATACAAACTGGTGAATAGGAAGATTATGTATAGAATAGAAAATGATTAAAATTTAAGAACAATTGAATGATTTATTTCAGAGTTACATAGTTACAAAGCAACGAGCTCAGTAAGGTGTTGACCCACCTCTAGCCTCGATGCAAGCTGCCACATGGCGTGGCATAGACTGATAAAGCTCCCGGATGGTCTCCTGCGATATTTCTTGCCAAATTTGCTCACATTGTCGGGCTAGGTCATCAACATTCCCTGGTAGATGCAGTCGCCTTCCCATCATATCCCAGACATGCTCGATGAGAGAGAGATCTGGCGATTTGGCTGGGCAAGGAAGTGTTTGACAAGCTGAAGACAGTTCATAGCAACACTTGCCACATGTGGTCTGGCTTTAGCTTGCTGAAAAATAAGACCAGGGCACTACAAAAGGAACGGTGGCAAAACAGGTCTCAGAATGTCGTCGACGTACCGCTGTGCTGTAAGTGTGCCTCTGATGACGACCAAAGGGGTCCGTCTATCAAGGGAAATGGCACTCCAGACCATAACTCCTGTTTGAGGACCTGTGTAGAGTGGAGTAGTGAAAACATGATCGGCACGTTGCTCTAGCGTCTCCAGACACCTCTTCGATGGTCGTCACGACACAGTTCGAAGCGGGATTCGTCGTTAAGGATTATACGTCCCAGTCAGCATCATTCCAACCTGTTCGAGCCAAGCGCCACTGTAATCTGGCTCGACAGTGTGCAGACGGGACTGGCAGGTGGCGTAACGGTCCTTACGAGCGTAAACTTCGCTCAAACAGCCGCCTGTAAATGGTCATGATGGACACTCGTGTGCGGGTCGCACGTCTAATGGTTGATAGCGATGAAGCAGGCGCTGTGACAGCTGACCTGACAATCACTCTGTTGTGGTTCGTCGACCGCTACTATCATAACCCTGAAATCTGCCATTGTCGCACCCATTTTTGCCAGCATCTTCTAATCGCCGCACCTCTTCGACTCATATGACGAGCGATTCCCCGATTTGCCCAACCTGCCTCTTTCAGTCCAATGATACGGCCTCTTTCAAACTCTGACAGTTGCTCGTAATGAGCTCGAATCCTGCGGCGAGGCATTTCTTCCAGTCGTTGAAAGATATCCTAAATCGCAATGCTACAGAAGTTTTTAACAACAGCCCAAGAACAGCTCCTTATATACATTTGCTGGATGCGCAGTTCCGATGCGCTGGACATCGCACTATTCATTCATTGGTAACCATATTTTAATCATTTGCATAGTTGGTCAAAACATTTATACATATGAAATTTCAAAGCAATCGGATGATTCCTTCTTGGTGCGTCGATTTTTTTTTATTATAGAGTGTATTTTTTACATATTTATTATTATGGGATATGTATACCATTTTTTTCTTACTGCGTTTTAGAATGTCAGCATTAGTCTTAAATTATCTGTAAATATTAGCAAAATGCACGTTTAGTGTTTACGTGACGTTCCTTACTGGTAAGTAAGCTAGAATTAGTTCCCTCTGAGCTGGATCTTTTGAAAAAATTACTATTATTTAGTAATAATTAGAAATAATAAGAACTAAAGTCTTATAAACAAAGGATTACAAACAATAGAACAAATAAAAAAAGACCGAAGTCTTTGCCTAAAGAGCGCTCTCGCCTCCTAGTATCTTGACTCTTCTGTAAGACCACGAAGAGCCCGCACATAGAAGCAGGTGGTCCCTGTCCATTTCTTCTCCATAATTACAAAGTGAGCAAATAGGATCGCTTAAAATGCCTATGAGGTGCAGGTGGACGGCAAGGCAATCATGTCCTGTAGACAGCAGGAAAGTTACAAATGCATTGCGTCTTGGACTACCGAGATAAGAGAACTTATCATTCCCCAACTTTTAAAAGTTGTACGAGTCTGGAGATCTCGCAACGTATTAGACGTAAAGTATTTATTCCCTTTCTTATGGCAGACATCCCTCATATAATTTCCTGCTTTCAAACAAATAAGTGGGAAAAGGTGCGAATTTGTAGCTTCAAACACTAGTTCAGGAATTCTTTCCTACAATGTATGAGAATAAATTTTTGTCCGACATATAATAATGGGAGTTTCAATAATTATCACTCTTCAAACATTTTATCCATAAAATTTTGTTACAAAAACAAAAGCTCTGACAATTGCAACAGCTTGTTTCTTGCATTAAAGTAAATAATATAGAGATATTAGGTTATTTTGAAGCAGGAGACAGGAAAAATGAGCAGTGTCTTCGCCGGGACTCTAACCTCGGACCTCTCGAATAAGCGCGGAGTTAGCTGACCATTACAACGCGAAGGCATGCTAAGAAGACGGGAGAAATACCTTTTATACTACCCCTTTTAAAGGGCGACTGGAGTTTTGGGGATCCATTCGCCAAATCCCGGTGGTGGATAATGATCATTCACCACCTTTTCAGTTCGAGCGCCAGTGTAACGTCATTAGGTTATTTCGGAATCAGAAGAATGAAAATGAGCAACGCCTTCGCCAGGACGCCTATTCTACGATCACTGAGTCCGTCTACTACTTGAGCGAAAAATATGGACACAAAAAGACCAGTATAGACAGCCGTCTTCAACTTATCGGAGAAAGCCATACTGTGGTCCTCAGTTGATGGGCGGGTGAGTCCATTTGAATTCATTGAAAGGGGACAAGGCGTCAAGGAGCTGTAAGACCAATCATAGTACAGACGAATGACGAAATTTATAGCGCGATCTGGCTGAAGTTCTAGGAATATTTTCCCATTATTTCACTAACTCACGCGCTGCATTTGTAGTTCGAAAAGATGGCACTGTGTTATGTGGAGGAAAATCCAGTTTTTTAAGGGGAAAGTTAACGCTAGGCTATTTAGGACTAAGAAATAAAGAAAGATGTGGTAAATCGATAAGAATGAATGAATTAAGCTTACTTAAAATCTTTTTAGAAATAAACAATATTAATTATTTAAATTTATAACATGATTAATCTGCATTGCAATCTAATTGCAAACTTTTTTTTTACATGCTTACATCCAAACTGTGTTTTCACGCAATTTATTGTACAGTTAATATTAAAAAAATATTTCTTTAAGTAAGAAATTAGGAAGAAAATATTTCTTTCTTAATGGCTCTTCCTTTCTTTTATTTTCTCTTTCTATGAAATTTATTTCTTTCAAAGGAAAAGAAATAAAATTCATTCGTTCATTACGGTATGGCCGAATTCTGCTGTATTCAGCTATAAAACATGCATCAAATGTTTTATTTTAAATAATTTATCCTATAATTAACATGATAGAAAACAAATTTTTAATATAAAATATATAAAATTATAATAATTTATTCTGTATGTGTGATTAATTCGAATTGCAATTTTTGTCATACATATATTAGCAATACTTTTTTTGATATTACATTGTTTTTATTTTAATTTAATTAAAAGGTGGTAATATTATTTTCACAATGAAAGTACGAAAGTAAAAATAATCAATGTAGGTCTCCTGCAGTTGAAGAAGTCTTTGTCGAACCAGCAATTTAACACTTTGACACATTAAATAGAAAACTGTAATAATAATCAATATCTCTTTTACAATAAAAAAATGAGAACTCTGCTATAAACAGTTTTTTTTTTTTTTCGTTTGCAAAGAAACATTTTTTTAATCCTAATAGATTACAAAAATACTATTTCAGGAAGAAACCCTCAGTCTTATAGCATTGTTACTTTATAATATAATACAATAATAATTCTGTTAACCCACCAGCGGCCGAGGTGTAGAGTCGCTGAACGCAGGTCTGCGAACAGACCGACCGCATCGACGTTTTCGTGGCTTTCCCCATGTGTAATGTGCATACGAGCCTGTTTTCTTCAGAAAGTCCTCCCTTAGAAACCAGTTTTAAATCGTAATAAAATTACACACACACGAAAAAAAAAAAAAAAAAAACTTAAAGCCTTCAGGTTTTGTATTACACCCAAAAGGTCGTTTTTTTTTTTTTTTTAATGTTTCGCGTGTTGCCTTTATTTATTAAATATCCTGTTCTTCGTACTTAAACCATAAAATTCAACAACAACATCATATAATTTAAAAGGATATCTTTAGAATTTCCGATACACAGTCTGGAGCGCTAGATATGATTTTTTTTTTTGGCTCATACAGTGTTGCCATTGCTCGCTTTGAAATCGTTGAGTTTGTTAATCAAAACCTCACAAATACTTTACAAAATGTGAAATAAGTAATAAAACAAATTCTCAGTTCCAAATTTGGGCTTACAGACGCCTATATTCGGGTGGAAGATGATTACGTTATTCAAAATTTGTTGGTTCTAGGTGTTGTTTTATCATAATGTCAGAAACATTTATAAATTTATGCGGATTTTTCATTATTTAATTTTTTTAATATAATACAGTGCGATAATATTTGGTGGCAATAATTTAAAAAGTGAAACTCCATTTATAGTGATACGCCACAAAATGCCAAAACGAAATTAATAGTTCTTTTGGACTAAAAATTATTTTTAAAATTAATATTATAAAACTATTTTATAGTTTTGTAATATTTTTTTTTCCATTTTTATTTTACAGTAGTGTGAATTTCGCGTAATAATGAATGACATTCCTTATTGTGTTCACAATATTGTTCGTAAGGTATTCGACTATTATATTTTAAAATAAACTTAAATCTTGCTGAACATAAATCGAGTAGACGCTTCTCAGATGTCTATATTATTATTAACTGAAAAAGGATTATGTGCTAGACATATATTTATTATCTTCTACATTTTTAAACTATATAATTACAATATATATCTATAATTTCAGGAAAAGTATTAATAACCTTTCTTTCAGTGGAAATTGCGTTCTTGCTTTCAGTATGTGGCTCCAAATACTCTCTCAGTTCATCTCAAATTAAAATAACTATAAATTTTGGCAATCTGAAATATGCGATGAAAACATCTTCTGGCAGAGCAAAAGCATCAATATGTTTTCTATAAATTCGCCGATTCAGAGATCTACTACCGTATTCTTCGTTTATATACGAAAATATTAGCGGCGAAAACACATACAAAGCCATTCTCTACTTAGGACGTCAACTGCACAAGCCTGATTGACGACGGGGCAGCACTTTTCTCCTCGCTTCCGACGACTTCCGTAGTCACAGAATATGGGATGTCGATCAGACCTGTTTTTCACTAGCAGCGACATCTGGCGGGCCACAAACTGCTGCCGACTCTCGGAGGGTAGAATAGGCGTCCAGGAATGCGTGCTGACCGCTACACCACGAAGGTATGCTAAGAAGGCGGGAGAAATACTTTATAATAAGCATTAAAATAATAATTGTTCATTTTGAAATTGCCTCACATCTCCCCAAAATGCATATTACTGATGAGGATTTTCGCTTAAGACGCAAACAAAGCTGCATTATTCGAAGCACAAAAAAAATTGTGGATTAAAATTTGGTGCAAATTTAAGACTTGATAGTTCTTGTGAATTAATTAGAGTACGAAATATTCCTTTTAGAAAAACACACATACTCATTTTCAACGCCGAAAAGAACTGTCACATCATTCTTTTCATAAACAGCAATGTACGACAACTACGCGTATTTCTTTCTATTTATTTACAAGGTTTTCACTGATCATTCTTGTTAACTTCTAAGGAAAAAAAAGGGTAAATTTAGACGCCCCCTTTTCCCTTTTCTTTCTTTTTAATATTAATTGCTTAATGAACTGTTAAATTTGTTCATGATAATTTAGAATTTCCTAGTCGAATTTTGCCAGAGGTTTCTCGAAATTACTTCGTTTCTTACTAGAAAGTAAGTTAGACTTTTAACACTGATAGTTCAACTCGAATTCTAAGCCCATCAAGCAAAGATGCTGCAAACGAGTTTTTGTGGTTTTCCTCGTTTCGAAAACTGGGTACAAGCCAGTTTCCTTTAAAACTCCCTTCACTAAAGAAACCCTCCTTTGATAGATATTCATTAATTGCTTTAAAGATCGGTTTACATCCTAACAAACTTCGTATGAAATATTTAAAAGGAAAGAGTTTCAAATTACCATTAATAACAATACTACACTCACGTTTGTGAAAATTGCAACACCATGAAGGACTTACGCGAGTAAGCTGAAATTTTCAGGAAATGCAAAGTAGCGCATGATATGCAAATGATTAGAATTGCAAATCCGTAGCGCATGCGTATGCTGAGCAGCGCCCTCTGAACGGCTGATGGATCCGAATAAATAGACGGCTGTAGCGAGGCGTGTATGGTTATCGGTGGTTATCTGCTAGTGGTAAACGTTAACTCAATCTGTACTTATGCCTCGTCGACGAAAGAGAGCGAGATTTGAACAACTTACAGAGTTTGAACGAGGGAGAATCGTCGGCCTTCGTGAAGCTGGATTGTCGTATCGTGCAGTAGCCTCTCGTGTGCAGCGTAACAGCAGCACAGTGATGCGCGTTTGGAAGCAGTGGACGGACGAGTGTCGGACAACTCGGAAATCCGGGAGTGGACCCCGAAATGTGACGTCAGCTCGCGATGATAGACACCTGGTCCGCATGGCGCGGACGGACCGTACAGCTTCCTCTAGACAATTGGCAGCACTGTGGTCAATAGCTACAGGTGTTTCATTGTGTGCTTCATCAATTCGTAGACGTCTGCTGCAGTGTGGACTGCGCGCACGGACTCCTTTATACAGGATCCCCCTAACGCACGACCATCGCCGCCTGCGGCTACAATGGGCCAATCAGCATAGAGACTGGCGTGCTGATTGGCAGCATGTCGTGTTTTCTGACGAATCCCGCTTTAATTTGTGGTACCATGATGGCCGCATTCGTGTCAGACGCTATGCCGGTGAACGCCACCTTCCGGAGTGCATTATCGAACGCCACAGTGGACGAACACCCGGAGTTATGGTCTGGGGCGCCATAGCATATCATAGACGATCTCAATTGCTACGAATTGTGGGCAATCTGAACAGCAACCGGTATATCCGTGAAGTTCTACAGCCCGAAGCTGTTCCCTTCCTTCAAAGCTTGCCAGGCGCTGTATTTCAACAGGACAATGCCCGCCCTCATACTGCTCGGATTGTTAAATCCTTCTTTGCAGCGCAGCAGGTACAGCTTCTTCCTTGGCCTGCGTGTTCCCCGGATATGTCGCCAATTGAACATGTGTGGGATGTCATTGGTCGGCGTCTTGCTCGTGATCCTCGTCCTGTTGCGTCTGCAGACGAACTTTGGGTACGCGTACAAACGATATGGAATGCTCTTCCTCAGTCAGACATTCAAACTTTGTTTGACTCCATGCCACGTCGTGTAGCAGCACTTATTGCGGCGCGTGGTGGCCACACAAAATACTGATTCTGATCTCTTGTTCTTGTTTGTTTGCTTTGAACATTTAATCATTTATTTGTACCACTACCACTCAACTGTGTATTAAATTGCATTCAATTACGACGATTCCTTCTTGGTGTTGCAATTTTCACAAACGTGAGTGTAAATTTAACCCTCATTGAAGCATTTATACAATAAATTGCATTTATTTCATGTAATATCCGTATGAAAAGAAGAAACGTTTCGGTGAATGTAGTTCAGATGGATTCCACAAATATCAAATAAACAGACAAAGTTTGCCTTAAAAATCTTCCAAGAAAACATCTTTCCTAATGAAAGGAGCCCTCGCTTGTTTAACCATATTCGATTAAAAGAATAAATAGATAAACAAAGAAACCTGGCACTCGATTCATTACCGAGTTACGTAAATATGACACAACTTCAATCAGAAAATCCTCCACAAAATCCTCCCTCACTCCCTTACTCTACCAAAACAAATAAACTTGATTAATCATTCGTTGCTTTTTATAAATCTTAAAATTCCTCTCGTGATTGAGAAAAAGCTACAAAATGCTTCTAGTGAGTTAATTTGCAATTGCATGCTTTTTGCCAGTATAACTCGCAAATTTCATTTGACTCTAAAATCCTTGGAATTCTCAGACCATTCGCAAAAGTCTCTAATGACACATAAGTCCTCAGGTAGTGAGATCTTATCCAATTTTCTTGTATCTCTATAACAATACATAGAATGAATATACCGATCTAAAAAAACATAAAAACGCTACAATTAATTTTACGTCCTAGCACTTTTATGTCTACTCAAAATGACTCCCGGTACGTAATGTTTATAATCATTACAAAATTGATCAGCATCATAAGTTACCTTTTATTACGTTTGAGGCTAAATTTGTCATAAAATTAAAAAAAAAGCATTTCATATAAATTTTCCTGTCAATGAATTAAATATTCAATTTAGCCAAAGTATACAAAGGCTGTTTGCTTTTAAGCTCATTCCTTTTTTCTCTGAAAACAAAGCAAGAGACGATAACTAATATTTCTTGTTCTTCTACTCCTATCTCTAACCTCTCAAAAAGACTTTCAGCTCGACGTATTTTAAGTGCCCTGACGCTTCAGAGGAAGTACAGTCTTAAACGACTGTGCCTTAGCTGGTATTTAAATACGGAACCAACGACGTAAGAATCAGCCTCCGATAGCTTCTGTGCAATCCGAAGCAGCGCATCTTCGTGTCGTTATGTACTAATTTAACTTTTGAATTTTCACGGGATTTTCCTTTTGAAAGCTTAACAAAGATTTACTCAACTGTCACGGCATTCTAAAATAAAAACAGAGACAACCATAGAAATATTATACTGTGTTATTATGTTTTTAAGATTGGTACCTGAATTAATTATGGTAACGATCGCGAGCAAGGCACACTACCTCACGGAACTCATTGAGACATTTTCTTGAAGAACTTTTTAATAGAATCTTTTCTCATTCATATTATGCATGAAGAAAAACTTGGAAACTTCCATGCAAACAGCCGCTGACCGAAAACCAATCCCACGAAAAACTAGTGTTCAAAACTCTTATTCATTCCATCCTTAAATACTCCAATATTTTTAAACGAATTTTGAAATGTAAGACATTTGTTTCTTATGTTCTTTAACTGGCTGTTAAAACAGTGTAGCGTACTTCCTGTTCTCCCGTTTCTCTGCACCATTATTGCCGAATGTCACACGTCCATCCTAACTGAAATCCGAGCATTGTCAGGAACATGTAGTCGAGTTGTAATCTTGACTATCCACGGATAGTCATAGACCGACCAAGCATAGACTGATCACGATCAGTCTTGCAAGAGGCAATTCAACATCAATATTGTGGAACATTGAAATAACAATAGGGACACATTTATGGATCATCTGGTATATAAAACTCCTTGCGTCATCTAAGCCTCAAGTTCGGAGTTTCCTCTTTGTAAGGCCAGTGATTCCACCGTTGAGCTCCTGATACCTGTATACCTTTCGAACAATTTATGTTAAAATGATGATTTGCAGCTGAGGGAAATCTCGTTTGAAGGTCATTCGCGAACGAATGCAACTGAATCAAGTAATCTCCTCATATGATCATTCACAATTTATACTTCATGGTCTTCATCTGGGAAATTTCTTTTTGATTTATGTATTGTAAAATTATTATTATAGATCCAATGCTTTGCATTTAAGTTTCTCTCAGCAAAAGGGAATGTTTAATTACTAAATGAATTTAATTATTCTTTTCTTTCTCTTTAATGGCTCTTTGATTTGAAATCATTTAAATTAACGCTTAAACATTAATTTAAAATTTAATTTGAGCACGTGATTGTGATTTTAATACCTCTTTATGAAATTAGTCTTGTTAAGTCTTCGGTTTTGTTTTCTCCGTTTGATTATCATTTTGAAAAAGAAAGCAAATGTGTAAATTCCTTTTGCCACGGTCTTAAGTTATCTTCTCTTTACTCAATAACTTGTAAGTCGCATTCTTTAAAAATCAATCGAAATTTGTTTTTAAACACCAGTTCAACATCTAGTTACCTTAGCAGACATAATATTTAAATTGAAAGATTTAGTTTCTATAGCTCCAGTTTGAAAAGGCGCTAAGTGTTTTAGACTAAAAATGTGAAAAAAAAAGATGATAAACACTTTTCAATTAATCATCAAGACGCATTTTATAAGTTCGAAAGCTCCAAGTTCGTTTATGGTGCAATTACATGCTTTTATGGCCTTTAAACCATTATAAATGTTGCTTGTAGCATCCCGTTTATTTTTACATGAGCAACGAATAACATTTGCGACTCATTTTGCGTTGTCCAGAAACAGGTGTTTCATGCAAATACTCGTTTTCATAAGGCATAATTTAGGTATTCGTTATAGTTTTATTTAAGTTTTTCTCCGAAAAAGACGCTTTTATTCGATACTTCTAAAACGCACGATGATGCGACCAATTTGGCAGCAAACCAAAATCCCCTTATTTGAGAATGCAAGAATAGTTCCTTTGTTTCACATTTTGTTTTTCCGCGCTAGAAGGAAAGTAAAAAATATCTGAGTCCTTAGCCACTTTTTCATCTTCTTTATTCTTTCGCAAAAACTTTTTATCTGCCTAAAGAAATCAGGCTGTTACTGTGAATGAGTTCGAGCAAAAATATCAACGATTTATCGATACGAAAAATGTTTTTCTTTGAGAAAATAAAGGCAAACATTTTAACCTAATCCCATAACGTTATACTTTTTCCTAACCGTTAGTGATTTTCTTTGGTTTTTCTTAGTACGACTAAAGGAGAATTAGGTAATAATTTGTTATATAAATCTTAATATTAAAACCTTTTTGCTTTAATTATTTAAGATCAAAATGACTGAAATACTTTGTAAGCAATTCCTGGAAAACAATATCGTCATTCTTTCCTTCCTGATTTCTTTTCGGTTATTCATATTTAACTTACAAATTAAACAAAGGAAATTAAAAGGCTTCATAAATGTTTGCTGCAATGGAAAAATAGCACAAAAAGCATACGAATGAAAATCAAATGATTACAATACACTTCTCGTTGCGTTCTTTCTGATCAATCTTTAAGAATAATAGAATGTTAATTTTATATTGGTGAACAAAATAGTCAACTTCGCAAAGCTCCTTATTATTATGAAACAGTAAATAATTTTATATTTTATGCATAAAATTAAACCTTATATTTTATGTATAAAAAACTGTATATTTTTTTCTTCTGCGGACAGTTTTAACAACTACATGTTAAAAATAACAAAGTTAAATTAAATTAATTCAAAGGCTAAACTGTTCTAGAAGCGAAAGTTTCTGAGTTGGTTGGTTGGCTGATTGCTTACGACAGAGCGCAAAGCTTCTGTCTCAACGGTGTTGAAAGAATTAAGGATTTTCTTAAGGAAACTTTCTCGTGTTTACGTTAGAGATGATAAAAAGGATCGAAAAACTCACGAGACCATTTGAATATCAACCGTTACTAGTAACTTCAATCCGCATCAACGTACGTTTGTAACGATTTGGACAAAGAAGACTTCGACTGGCGATTTAAATACCAGGGATTCCGGTTCTCACTCTGTTCTAGTAAAACAAACGTCTCAAAGATAACTGTTCAGATCAATAACAGCTTTATCTATCATATAGTATAGCCCTTCTGAGAAAATTTGTTTATTTATGTTTTCCAGATACAGCGGAGCAAGACGCAACTTCACTTAGAATCCTCCATCAAGTTACCCCTTACGTCATTATTTGTATTTGGTTCAGATAAATTTGCAGACTTTAAAGTCTTAAGCCAGCAGTAAATAGATCGTACAGCTGTTGTGTAAGGTTCTTATTTAAAACTAACCAATTATTATGATTTGGATACTTACTTTAACTTTCGGATTCATCACCAGAATGCAAATTACTTCGTTATGTTATAACGTTCCTCGGTACTTTGTCTATGTAGAATGTAAAGAAACCTAATGAATTGTAGAGTGACTTATCGCGAATTGATGTGTATAATAATCAAGTCCAGGCAAGGGTTAAATAATCTTTTATTCACTCAAAGAAATAATAACAGATGGCCCCTTCTCGGGTTTACAGGAAAACCTCCACTTGGGTTTTTAACTCAAGAAAATAAGAAACTAATCTAATACTAAGTTAAACAGACTTAGCCGAAGCTAGACACAAATACCTGACGTAGTTGTCCCTTAATTTAACCTAGGCGGCGATTATCAACAGGCATGCACAATACGGCCGAACGTAGTAGATTTTAGAATGAAGTAGTTGTTGATAAATTCCCCATAACATTAACTGTAATGCCGATAGAGGGCGCTTTTTCTGTTTGTTAATGAGTAAGTAAAGGAGTTTGAGATGTGAACCGAGGTATACTGAACCTTCGATGCAAGTCATGCTGTTTTAATAAATAAATATAATGTGGCAATCTTTCTTTGTGATGAAAGAGAAGTTTTTATTCTTGAATTTTTATTATGGTGAGCACAGCCGGGAAGATTATCGTTTGTTTCAAAATGCAATATAATTTGATGTTCTTCGAATGTGTTTCGATTTCATATAGTGTATGCCGATTGTGTTCGTTCTGAAAAATGAAAGTTTCTCCTGATTCAATGAATTGGATACTCTATAATTGGATGTGAATTTGGGTAAGATTATTAAATCTTAATCTGCAACAAGGTAAGCTTCACTATTCTTTATTGTTAAATATGAATCTTATATTGCAAATTACTTCTAACTCCTCTTCTTAACGTTCTAAAATCGAAAGAGAAACTTAGTTAAAGAATATCAAGTTAATTTGAAAGAATAGAAATTGATTTCAAAATGGAAATAGCAAAGGCTAAACGAACTGCATTAAGATCTCTTACAACAAGATTAATTTCTAAAATCGAAAGTAAAATATTAGAAAATGAAATAGAAGAAGAAGAGTTGGAAGAACTTTCAGAACAACTAAATTTGAAGTCTAAACAACTAAAAGAAATTGATTCTGAAATCCAAAGTCAAATTACAGATGTTAAAGAAATTGAAACCGAAATTATTAAATGTGATGAGTATCATGAAAAATTGATTAATTGTACATGTAAGTTGAAAGTTGCTATTAATAAATGCAAACCAGTTATACAAAGAACACATCAACAACCTGTTAGTTTGTTAAAATTAGAAAAACAATTTGTTAAATTACCTTCATTATCAGTAAGAAGATTTGATGGTGATCCTGCCGATTGGCAAAGATTCTGGGACCAGTTCGAATCTTTGATACACAAAAATGAAGATTTATCTAACGTTGATAAATTTAATTATTTACATTCATACTTAACTGGAATAGCCGCGAATGCAATTAAAGGTAT
Organism: Stegodyphus mimosarum; assembly: GCA_000611955.2. Classification (NCBI taxonomy): domain Eukaryota; kingdom Metazoa; phylum Arthropoda; class Arachnida; order Araneae; family Eresidae; genus Stegodyphus; species Stegodyphus mimosarum. The sequence continues at coordinate 188,099 of KK113483.1, forward strand.
TACGCTGACAAACAACAATTATGACGCAGCTATAGTAACTTTAAAGGAAAGATTTGGGAAAAGAACTTTAGTTATTAATTCTCATTTAACTAAGTTGCTGAATCTAACACCTGTTAGGAAATCATCAGATGTCTCTTTGCTTAGAGAACTGTTAGATACTTGTCAAACAGAAGTTCGTAATTTAGAAGCATTAGGGGTAAATTCAGAAACTTATGGATCTCTATTGTGTAATATACTGATTAAATTACTACCGCAAGATATTGTTCTAGATATTACTAAAAAATGCGAATCAGATGAAGATTGGAAGGTTTCGAGAATAATTAATATTCTAAAAACGGAAGTTGAAAGTAGGGAAAGAACATTATTTCTAATAAAGAACAAGCATTCAAATGAATACGAAACAAAATTCCAAACCCCATCAGGAAGAATTAGTGATACAAATGCAAAGTTACAAAACCGAAACACTTTCGTGAAGATTCAGAACACACCTTCGGCGATGTCATTTAGTACCGCACACACTATATGCATATTCTGTTCTGCGCCACACGATTCGTTTAAATGTAAAATGTCACCACAAAATAAATTAGAAATTTTAAAGAATACTAAACGCTGTTTTAAATGTTTCAGAATGTATCATATTAGTAAAAACTGTTATTCTAACAAACTTTCTTGTTTCAAATGTAAAAGTGGAAGTCATCATAGTTCCATTTGTTTGGGTAATAACCGAAATAATAATTCTGCAAAAATTAATCAAACGAATAAGCCTGAAGATAAATGTAAAGAATCACTGAACTTAAATTGTGATGCTGAGAATATTCAAATGTCAAATAATTCTAATTCTGAAATTGTCAGTTCAGTTTCACAGTGTAATGCTAGCATGACATGTTCAAAAAATGTTTATTTACAAACATGCACAGTTGTTGCGAAATCAGAGTTTAACTCTAAAATTGCCAGGATTCTTTTGGATAATGGATCCCAAAAATCTTTCGTAAATGAAAATTTAGCGAATATTCTTAAACTAAAACCTATTCGCTATGAGCTACTTTCTGTTTATTCCTTTGGAATGCAACAAGCAACACAGAAAAAGTATCCAGTTGTAGAATTCGAAATTAAAGCGAGGAATAACGCCCACACATTCAAGATCGAAACACTCGTCATACCATGCATCTCTGGCGCCATAATTTCCCCTCCGAATAAACAAATATCAGAATTTATGACTAATCGTCATTTGGAGCTAGCTGACTCATGCTACGGAAATAAATATTTGGATGTTCAAATCCTTATAGGATCAGATTACATCTGGGAATTTATTTTAGACGAAAAAATCGCAATTAGCAAGCATATAGGCGCAATAAAAACTGTCTTTGGATGGGTAATTACTGGTTCAGAATTTAGAAAAGAGGAAGCTTGTTCACAAAATATTGCCGTTATGAAGAACGCGGTAATAAATAATGACATCAGAACATTTTGGGAATTGGATTCTATTGGTATTTTGACAGAAAGTGAAGAATTGTCTATGAAAGATAAACAAATAATTGATCAATTTGAAAATTCTTTATCCTTTAATAACGGTAGATATCAAACTAAATTGCTTTGGAAATCTAACCCTGATGAATTAAATAATAATTTTCAAATTGCGAAAAGGCGTTTTGAGATTTTAAAAGCTAAATTGGATAAAGATATAGAAGTGCGTGAAGAATACACAAAAATAATTGAAGAACAGCTACAAAATGGAATTGTTGAAGTATATGAGAATAAAGATCTCGAATCAGGTTATTACATGCCCCATAGAGCAGTGATAAGACCAGATAAAGAAACTTCTCGCGTTAGAATTGTTTTCGATGCATCAAGTAAAGGAGAAAATTCTAAATCCTTAAATGATTTGTTAGAAGCTGGACCTAATTTAAATCCTAACATATTAGATGTTATTCTTAAATTTCGAGAACACAATATCGCTTTTTCCGCTGACATAGAAAAGGCATTCCTCATGATAAGTATTGCCGAGGAAGATCGTAAATACTTAAAATTCTTTTGGTTTCAAAATGATAATTGGAAATCGTTCAAAATTATGAACATGACACGTTTACCATTTGGGATTACTACCAGTCCATTCATTCTAGCAGCTACAATAAAACACCATATTAAAAAATACATCACTAAAAAACCCGAAAGTTATGAAATGCTCAATTCATCTTTATATGTTGATGATTTGTATTATGGAGCAAATACAGTAGAAAGGGCGTATCAGCTGTCATCGGATGCAGTAACTATTTTAAAGTACGCGAGTATGAATTTACGTAAATTTAATACAAATTCTAAGAAGTTAAAGGACATGTGGTTAAAAAATGGTTTATCCATGAATGATTCCGCTACACAAGCTAAAATTTTAGGTCTTAATTGGGATACAGAAAACGATTCTATTAGACTAGATTTAAAGTCTTTAGAATCATCTTTAATTAGCTGTGTGTCATATACTAAAAGAACAGTGTTACAAGTTGCAGCTAAAATCTATGATCCTACTGGATTTATATCTCCGTTTGTGATTAGAATTAAAATCCTGCTGCAACAAATTTGGGTAAAAGGTCTTGATTGGGATGAGCAACTTCCAAAAGATATTGAAACTGAATTTCAAAAATGGCTCGCAGAAATAACTCATTTACAAGGGATGTCGATTGACAGAAAATATTTTCAGAATGTTAATAGGCTAAATAGTGACATTTCTTTACATATATTTTGTGACGCAAGTAATAATGCATATGGAAGTGTAGCATATTTTAGATACATAAATAAGTTTGGTGAAATTAAAACAAGTTTCATCTTATCGAAAACTCGAGTAGCTCCTCTTAAAAGCTTAACACTACCCCGGTTAGAATTGATGGGAGCAGTTACTGCAGCAAGAATTGCAAAATATCTAACTAAATTATTTAATCATATTTGTCAACATGTATATTTCTGGACAGACTCACAGATCGTATTACATTGGATCAAAGGATCTTCTAGGAACTGGAAACCCTTTGTCTCCAATAGAGTTGCAGAAATTCAAACCTTGACGAATCCCACTAATTGGAAACACTGTAGCGGTAAAGAAAATCCCGCAGACTTATTAACCAGAGGTTTGAGCGTGAATTATCTGAAGAATTGTTCACTTTGGTGGTATGGTCCAGAATGGTTACAAAATCAGTGTACTAATTGGCCAATTCAACAGAATTTTGACATAGAGAACGATGAACAATTAGAACGCCGTACTAAGATATTTGTTTGTGACGTTATTGTGAAAAAAGATGAACAACTATTAGACATAAGAAAATTTAGTAGCGTGTTGAAATTTCTGAGAATTGTGGCATGGATCAAACGTTTTGTTGCTAAAGCAAGAAAACTATCAGCTAATAGTGGACCATTAAGTGCTTCTGAAATTCAGGATGCTGAAGTATTTTGTGTTCGCAAAGCTCAGATGGATTTCTTCACACCTGAAATTAAGGCACTTCAATCTGGCAAATCAATTTCTCCGAGCTCTAGTATATTCAGCTTGGCACCATTTCTTGATAAAAACCAAATTCTTCGAATTAAAGGAAGACTAGAAGGTACTGAGTATACAGTCGACGAAAAACATCCAGTTCTTCTTCCTAAAGACTCCAGATTTACTGAATTAATTGTAAAAAGAGAACATAACAACGTTCTACATGCAGGGGTGGCTACAACTTTAACAAAAATGCGACAGAAGTTTTGGATTCCTAAAGGCCGCCAATTGGTGAAGAAAGTCATAGGAAGCTGTCTGATATGTCGAAAATATGCAGCAAAACCAGCGAAACAAATGACAGCTCAATTACCCAAAGAGAGGATTACAGAAACACCACCTTTTTACGTTACCGGTGTGGATTTCACGGGTCCTGTTTACATTACATCTGGAAATGGGAGTCAGAAGTCGTACATCGTATTGTTCACGTGCGCCGTTACACGGGCATTACATCTGGAACTTGTTTCCAACATGTCTGCAAACAAATTCATTTTGGCCCTCCGACGTTTCATTTCAAGAAGAGGCAACTGTCGTACCTTTTATTCGGATAATGCGAAAACCTTCAGGTATGCTGCTAAAGATTTGCAATATTTTTACAGTATAATTAAAGGACAAGACTTTCAAAATTTTCTAGCAAATGAAGGCTTTACCTGGAAATTTATCGTTGAACTTGCCCCATGGTGGGGAGGCTTCTACGAGAGTCTTATGAAGAGCATTAAGGAACCTCTGAAAAAGATTTTAGGCAGAGCTCAACTAAATTTTGAAGAATTTATGACTGTGTTGACCGAGGTTGAAAATATTGTGAACAGACGACCTTTGACATATGTTTATAATGACTTGCATGAACCTGAACCGCTTACACCGGCTGATTTTCTGTTGATCGGACATACAATTGAATATCCATGTAATTTTGCTGAAATCCTGAATACTTCTCCAACTAGAGAAGGTCTACTGAAACGAAAACAATATCAAACAACACTTCTAAAACATATCTGGAAAAAATGGAAAAATCAATACCTTCTCAATTTACGAAATGCTCATTTCTTCGATACTCCTGAAAGTAAGAAGAATCTTAACGTTGGTGATATAGTTTTACTTGAGGGAACAACAAAATCTAAGTTCTTGTGGAATTTAGGTCGAATAATTCAAGTGTTTAAAGGACGTGATGGATGGTGAAAACTAAAAGAGAGGACTTTAAGAGACCTGTGCAGTTAATATACCCTCTTGAACTATCAGACTGAAAATGAACTGAACTATCAACTTTTATTTAACATTTATAGTCTGTGTTCATCTAAATAATTTTTAGTTAATTACTTGAGTTAATTCTAATAATTTACTGTTTATAATTCAAGTTAATATTTAACTTTTGAGTAACTTTTGAATTTTTATGCTATTAATTGTTTGTTGATTTTATAGCTTTTTTTTGCTGCTTATGTTTGCATCAGGTAATGTATCTGATATTGATATGTAAGTAGTTTTCTTACATTTGTTATATTTTTTGTATGCTGATATAGTGATAATTTTTACAAAATTATCAGGTGGGGAGTGTTGATAAATTCCGCATAACATTAACTGTAATGCTGATAGAGGGCGCTTTTTCTGTTTGTTAATGAGTAAGTAGAGGAGTTTGAGATGTGAACCGAGGTATACTGAACCTTCGATGCAAGTCATGCTGTTTTAATAAATAAATATAATGTGGCAATCTTTCTTTGTGATGAAAGAGAAGTTTTTATTCTTGAATTTTTATTAGTAGTTAGACGGCAAACGCGCGCCACTAAGGACTCCTAAGCTCTCTCTCTCTCTCTTTTGAAGTAAGCTGAACCTTTCTTAAATACTCCTTCTAAGTCATTTTCATAAAAAGCGATACTAAAAGCTCATTCTGGTTGGGAATAGTAGATGGGAAACGAGAATAGACAGTAAAGCATGTTTAAACTTAAAATAACTGTTAGAAACTTAAAGTAACCTCTGCATCGTATTTAAGCTGAGGTTTTTGGATCTTGAAACAGAACGTTTCTGGCATGTACGCTGCTTGGTTAGGTTTTGCCAGCTCTAGTTAGTTATAACCATCTCGGCTTTGCATTCTCTCGCCGCCAATTCTGTAAACTGACTGTAAACTGTCAGGTCGATAAATTACTGAGAAATCTTCCTTAGTTTTTAAATGTATTGTCTTGGACTGCTGATCAACATTTTATAATTATTTGACTGTTCTTATTTTGTTTGCGTCGCCATAAGCCGTGGTTAGCTGTTGCACGAATCGTGCCGTTTTGTTAAAAGCCCGTTTAAATAAAAAGCTTATTTTAAAACCTTCGTAACTCTTTGCTGTATTATTTCAGACATAGCTATAACTCGTACACATGTGTGTTAGCGATATGGAACTAAAGTTCCAGTATTAGAATAACTGCAACTTTATAAGTGGGGCCCGAATAAATTACGGATAATGTTGCGAGAACAAGAAAAATTTAGCCTGGCGAGCTCCTCGATTTCAAGCTTCACCGGCACCAGGAAGTCTAAAGAAAGGTTTCCGGTTCATCTTAGACACCATGCGAGCGTCGAGAAAATAAGCCATTACTTTTGATGGTAGAAATTCAGTTGTGACTTACTGATTTTTTATTTTATCCTGTTGCAGAATTGCAAAAGGTAACCACAGCAACAGCTGAGCTTTGAGAGAGGCACTGAGCTGGTACAAAGGAATCGGTAAATTTTTATTAGATGAACGAGGCAGCGAAAGTTATAATTTCGAAGTGTTTAAAACCAACCTCTTGAAAGTATTCCACGTAGTTAAAGAAAGGGCAAAACTAGAAGCGGAACATTTTTTTAAATATCATACTAAGGCAGAAGAGTTAACTGACTTTATTTTGAGGGAAGTCCAGGTCGTAAAAGTATTGTATAGGAAGAAACTTGATACGGAGGTTATCTAAATAAGGCTGCCTAGGTTGCGGCCTCAGATTCAGGAGTTGAATCGGTTGTCGGTGTAGAAAAAGTTATAGAGGGCGCTGCGCCGCCAATCTATACAGTTAATTAAAAATGTTTCAGTGCTGAGAGTGAGACAGTGTGGATCGTAGATGGGTGTGGTCATAGAGAGGTGTTATTAAATCAGCCATTGTGTAACTCCCACAAATCTGTAAATATTTGTACATATGTTTTGCTTCATAAAGTAGAATTAGAAGAAAGTAAGTGTCTTTATTCATCTCAGCATGACACTAAAAAATACCACCGATGCGACGAGTCAACAAATTAAGGTTTTTATTTTCATATCACTTCTGGTGACATCGGCCAACAAGGTGAGTGGTACAATTTCTATTTGCATGCTTTTTATCTCTGCAAATTAAAATGAGTCTCGAAGAAACTGTTGAGCGAAATAGAAAAATTAGAGGTTCGGTTCGAACCAGCGTCACAAAATTGATTAAAAAACTTGAAGACGAGTTACAAAATGAGAATCCAAATTTAGAACTGTTGCAGGAATCCCTTTCAGTGTTAATCGAGAGAGAAACTAATTTGTTAAAATATGATGACGTTATTAATGCTCAAAGTACTGTGCAAGAATTAGAAACAGAAGTAGAACATTCTTTAGAATACAGCGAATCCATCATTAGATGTAAATCGAAAGTTACGAGATACATTCAAAATGTTGGTAAAACCGAAACAACGTCACAAGTTTCTGAAATCAAAACTAATTACAATACTAAATTACCTCGTATTGCTTTAGAAACCTTCAATGGTGATTTATGTAAATTTACTGAATTTTGGGCTCAATATAAAGCTGCCATTCACGAAAACAATACGCTTCAAGATGTTGAGAAATTTAACTATTTAAGATCTTTACTCACCGGTTCAGCTGCAAAAGCTATAAGCGGATTACCATTAACAGGAGAAAACTATAAAAAAGCCGTCGAAATTTTAACTGACAGATTTGGAAAGAAAGAAATATTAGTTAGTGCGCATATGAACGTTCTCCTATCTTTGGAGCCTGTAAGTCGTTCAAGTGATGTATCCAGTTTAAGAAAATTGTATGATGAAATAACGGTTCAAACTAGAAGTTTAGAAACATTAGATATTAATTTTAATTCTTATGGCAATCTACTACTTCCTATTTTATATAAGTGTATACCCCAAGATTTAGTGTTACAATTTAGTAGAGAACAGAATTCCGGCAAAGAGTCAACAGTGTCAGATTTATTGTCGTTTCTAAAGAAAGAAGTAGAAGCACGCGAAAAGTCCTTAACTCTGGGTCTTAAAAATCAACAAACACTCTCGAAAACCAGCGCGAGAAATATTGACAGTTATCATAAAAATTTTACTCCAATTAAAAAGAAAATGGTATCAGCGGCGACGCTTAATACATCAGTTGAAACTTACATGTGCGACTTTTGTCTTAAATCTCACCTCTCAAAAGACTGCGACTTAAGTATTTCAGAGAAACACAAAGCGTTATATGATCAATTTAAGTGCAAGCGCTGTCTGAAAAAAGGTCACAAAAAACCATTTTGTAAGGCGAAATGGGTTAAATGTAATATTTGCAAATCTCAGTCCCATTTAGAGAGCCTGTGTGACTCAAACGTGCAAGAAAGTAAAACCAATAAAAATGTAAACGGAGTAAAAGAAACAAACGTCAGTTCACTATTCCTCGAAACGTTGAATAAACAAATTCCTAATGATGTGATTTATTACCAGACTTTGAGGGCCCAGCTAGTCGGAAATAATTCCACATTTAATGTTAGGTTGTTATGCGATTCTGCTTCCGAAAGATCTTATGTGTGTCAATCCATTGCTAGAAAAGCGGAATTGCCAACTGTTGGCAAGGAAAGATTAAGAATTCATACATTTGCATCTTCGAATCCGCCAGTAAAAGAGTTTAAAAGAAAAAGACTTGCATTAAAAAATAAAAGTGGATTTACTCTCATTATCGAGGCACTTGAAATTAAAACCATATGTTCCAATACCATAGCGAGGCCATCTGGAGATATCATAAATAAACTACGCAAAGAAGGATTTGATTTATCTGACAGTTACGATAGTGGTGTAGCAGAGGTGCAGATTTTAATTGGGAATGATTATTTGAACTGCATTTTAACGGGGAAAACACATCGTTTGACAGAAAGTTTAGTACTATATGAAAGCATATTCGGTTGGTCGTTGAGTGGTAGAGTGGGGGGAGAGAATAAGAAGCTAAGTTCTTCAGAGAAAGAGTCTACGGGTTTGTTTATACAAGTTGACACGGTAGAGGAAGAAAAATTATCGGAACAGATTCGTCAGTTGTGGGAAGTGGAAAGTTTAGGAATTACTAACTACGCGTCGGAAAGGAGTGAATGCGATAAGCAAATAATTAAGCAGTTTGAAGATGATTTGCAATACGTAGACGGGAGATATGAGGCTCGTTTGTTGTGGAATAGGAGTCCAGAGAATTTGGAAAATAATTTTGGTTTAGCGAAAAGGCAGTTTGAAAGGGTGCAGCGAGAGTTAAAAAATAACAACTTTGTGAGGGAACAGTTTATGGAGATAATTAAATATCAAATACAAAATAACATTATTCAAGAGTGTGAGGATACGAGAAAGGGATATTTTATGCCATTTCGTGCAGTGGTCCGTAAAGATAAAAAAAGCACTCAAGTTCGAATGGTATTTAATTGCAGCAGTTGTGAGAGAGGAAAGCTATCGTTAAACGACTGCTTAGAAAAAGGCCCAAACCTAAATCCGAATATTTTAGATATTATTCTTGCTTTCCGAAAATTTAAAATTGGATTCTGCGGTGACATAGAAAAGGCGTTTTTGATGATTGGGATAGCAAAGGAAGATAGGCAATATTTAAAATTTTTGTGGTATCCTGATAATGACAGTGAGGACTTTAAAATTATGCAAATGAACAGAGTATTATTTGGATGTAATTGTTCACCGTTTTTATTGAGTGCAACGATCAAATATCATTTAAAGAAGTACTCAGAAACAAACAAAAACTGTGTCGAGATGTTAAATAGCTCATTGTATGCAGATGATTTGTGTTATGGAGGAGAAAATGTAGAGTCAGCTTTTAGTCTTTCATCAGAAGCGGTATCTATTTTGAGAGGCGCGAGTTTTAATTTGAGAAAACTAAACACTAATTCTAAAGAGCTGTATGACTTGTGGCTGCAGAATGGGTTGTGTGAAGAAAGTAGGTTTGAGAGAGATAGTAAGTTGAAAGTGTTAGGCCTAGTGTGGAACTTGGAAGAGGATGTTTTGAGAGTTGACGTTACATCATTGTTGAGTAGTTTAGAATCGCTGAGAAATAGTAAAAGATCGGTGCTAAGTACAGCAGCTAAGGTGTTTGATCCAGTCGGATTTATTTCTCCATTTGTGGTGCGAATTAAGAGACTTATGCAGGAAATATGGGAGAGAGGTTTGGACTGGGATTCAGAGTTGCCAGAAGAGTTACAGTACAAATGGATAAAGTGGTGCACGGAAGTTAAGGAATTAAACGCGTTGAAAATAGAGAGGTACTACTTTTTAGATGTTCTAAGTAGAAGTCATTCGGTTGAAGTTCATATTTTTTGTGATGCGTCAGTGGTGGCATATGGAGCGGTGGCATATTTTAGATATGAGAATGAGAGAGGAGAGGTATGTACGTCGTTTATAATGTCAAAAAGCAGGATAGCGCCATTAAAAAAGTTGTCCCTCCCTCGGTTGGAATTGATGGGAGCCTTAGTTGCAGCTAGGTTAGGGAAATATTTATTGAGAGTGTTTCGGGATTTGGTAGGTAAGTTAGTTCTGTGGTCCGACTCAGAAATTTGCTTGTGGTGGATAAAGAGATCAGCGCGTGAGTGGAAGCAGTTCGTGTCGAATAGAGTTGCAGAAATACAGGACTGCACTTCGCCTGATAAGTGGAAATATTGTCCAGGATCGGAGAATCCTGCAGATAAGTTAACTCGTGGTGAAACAGCATATGCATTGGTGAAGGATACTAATTGGTGGCATGGTCCATCATGGTTGAAAGGTTCTGAAGATCAGTGGCCTGAGCAAAAGTTTAAAGTACAAACTGATATTCAGGACTTGGAACGTTTGAGCACTTATGTTCATGTTGCTGTTCCAGTAGGAGAAACTGTGTTAAACATTACTAAGTTCAGCAGTTTGGAAAAATTGTTGAGAGTTACAGCTTGGGTAAAGCGGTTTGTCGCCAAACTAAGAAAACGTATCTGTGAAGAAGGTCCTCTTACTGTATTGGAGGTCCAAGAAGCTGAGGAATATTGGATAAAACAAGTACAAAGAGAGAATTATTTTTCGGATATTCAACAACTAGAGAGAAATAATCTAATAACACCCGATTCTAATCTTTATAGTTTAGCACCATATCTGGACAGTAGAGGTATTTTGCGTGTCAGAGGTCGTCTGGAACAAGCAGAATTAATAGATGACGAAAAACATCCTATTATACTGCCAAAGTCGAAGTTTACAGAACTAGTGATATTTAGTGAACACATAAAAGTATTCCATTCAGGAGTTATGGCAACATTGTCCAAAATCAGGAATAAATTTTGGATACCTAAGGGAAGGCAAGTAGTAAAGAAAATTATTAACTCCTGCCTGGTGTGTAAAAAGTTTGCAGTGAAGCCCGCCAAACAGCTAACGGGTCAGTTACCAAGAGATCGTGTGGTTCAAAGTAATCCTTTCACGGTAGTAGGTATTGACTTAACTGGAGCTGTTATTGTTAGAGAAAAGGTGGAAATCCATAAAAAGGTGTACATAGCCTTATTTACTTGCGCCGTCACTCGTGCTGTACACATTGAAGTAGTTTCAGATATGTCAGCAAAAAGTTTCATTCTTTCATTGCGACGGTTTATAGCTAGAAGAGGGAGCTGCAAGGTGATTTATTCTGATAATGCCAAGAATTTCCGCAGCACATGTGAAATAATTAAGGGATTTAAAAGAGTCAGCGTAGATCCTACGGTGCGAGAGTTCCTAACATCCGAAGGAATTACATGGAAGTTCATCCCTGAACGTTCTCCATGGTGGGGAGGTTTCTGGGAGCGTTTGATGAGAAGCATCAAAGATCCTTTGAAGAAAATTTTAGGGAGAGCATTACTAACTCTCGAAGAACTCTCTACAATATTAACTGAACTCGAGTGTGTATTAAACAATAGGCCTTTAACATACGAGAGCAACGAGCTGGGTGAACCCCGCCCGCTCACACCTTCACAGTTTTTACTGCCAGGACGTGACACATTTAACTTTCCTGAGCATTTTTTGGAAATTTTCAACAAGGTGTCAGACAAGGAAACTTTAACTAGACGGAAGCTTTACCAATCTAAGCTCTTAAAATTAATATGGATGAAGTGGAAAGAGCAATATTTACTACAGCTTAGAAACGCTCATAACTTTGCTAATCCTTCAACTGAGCGTAACCTTAAGACAGGAGACGTTGTGTTGGTAGAAGGACCAAAACAATCTAAGCTACTCTGGGATATGGGAGTAGTTGAAGAAGTAATTGTGGGACGAGATGGACATATACGAGCGTGCATCGTTCGCACACCAAAAGGACAATTCAGAAGAGCTATTCAGCTTTTATATCCTTTTGAAATTTAATTTAGGACATTTAATATCATTTGAGCTTTTACATTGTTTATATTATTGATTATTATGTTCATTTAATTATAGTGTATCATTTGTCTTTTTGATGTAAGTTACTATGTTTATTCATTTATATATTCATTTGTATATGTCGTACTATTTAGCATTAAGCCATTTTAATTAATGTTAATATTGCTGTGTAAATTTTGTGTACTCTTATTAAAGAGTACAGGTGGGGAGTGCTGTAGAAAAAGTTATAGAGGGCGCTGCGCCGCCAACCTATACAGTTAATTAAAATGTTTCAGGGCAGAGAGAGAGAGTGTGTGGATCGTAGATGGGTGTGGTCATAGAGAGGTGTTATTAAATCAGCCATTGTGTAACTCCCACAAATCTGTAAATATTTGTACATATGTTTTGCTTCATAAAGTAGAATTAGAAGAAAGTAAGTGTCTTTATTCATCTCAGCATGACACTAAAAAATACCACCGATGCGACGAGTCAACAAATTAAGGTTTTTATTTTCAGTCGGTGTTATTGCAAGCACGAAATGCGTACACTTTTATTCAGAGTTTAACGAATAATTAAAGGATTAGTATTTTACCCTTCTTCTGTGCTGGAATTCTCTTACGCCTGTGCGAAAAGTCGCCAGGTTTCTTTGTGAGATCTACCAAGGTTTATGATAGCAAAGCGGATTAGAAGCCACAAGGTAAGGTAACAGTCACTAGCGGTAACACTGATAAACACATTTTCGGGATTTATTTCGGGGGGAGTTTTTTCCTTTCTAAGATAAGCAAATTTAAAAGTGAACTCGGCAAAATTAAAATTCGCAGTTAAAGAACTACGACACCTGGGCATAAATGTTACACATATCAATGTGACATATATCTCAGAGGTGAGTTCAAACAGAAAATTCTAAAACTGCTGTAATAAACATTTATGCAGCACCTAACACACAAAGAAGTTGGCCTCATTTTTGAACTTGTACTAAAACACGAAAAATCCATATTTTGACTGTTTATACCAATAAATAAAAAATAAAAGTATGACAAAAACTAATGGAAATTTAATCTTTGAAAAATTAGGCCATAATATAAGAAATTCTGTATTTCATGTGTATTGCTGTAGAAAGATATCCTACTTTACTTCCTTTAGCGCAGTAGAAATAGTACATATTTTTACGTGATAGAAAATACCCTGACTACGGATTAAATGTATAGCGCAGATGAGTGCTACAAAAAAGTCCAAACAAGTAACCTGCTTCTCGCCACTTACAGTTTCTGCCTTTTCCTTACAATATAATTTTAGAATGATCCAGGTTCTTTTTTTTCCAAAGTTCACCTTTTATCTGATTCATTTTCAGAGTTTGTGTCTTTAACTAATAAGGCGAGAGTTGCTTATATTTCTTCAGCAACTGAAATTTTCCTTAGATTTTCCTTTTCTTTTAAATCTCAGAAATCAGGATTATCAGTTTAATTTCCTCTTTTGTAAAGTTTTTTAATTTTAAGTGCTTGACTGTATAACCTTGAAATAACATCCGAAGCACTTTGGATGTAGTTTCAAGGTTCACCAGATAAAGATTCCACCAAATAAAGGCATAAATAAAGAATTAAAGCTTTAGTCCAATGTGTTCCTAATTTTAAGACTTCTGTATTCAGCTTGACTGAGAGTTGCGGCTTGCAGCTTGCATAAATAAAAATATTTACAGAAACGTGTCAGCAGTTTGCATTTAAGTAAATATATGTATATGTATATGTATATATATGGTAACTCAAATAAAGCACAAGTAATTTTATTCTATAATTCAAAAGTCAAACTGGAACGTTTGGGAAGACGAAACTTTGTGCAAAAATTTTCTTGGCTTTCTTGACATCCGTGGTGTCTGCATATACATTTCTCTGCATACATTATTAGTGACAGTGGCCATTTTAAGCAGCACTTATAAGATTCCTTTAAAATTATCCAATTATAGCAGCGGCATTTACATAATTATCCCATGCTATTTATCTTATTTTTGAATTTCCATAATACATGCTGTCTGCAAACATACGTCTCTTTATATTACATACAGGATGACCTAAAACTTTCGTACTGAAATTACACATTTTTGCTTCCTTTTCATATAAAAATACATAAAACTTCAAAATAAACAGCTCATAGTCACACTCGTGCTCTTAGATTCTGCTTCTGTGCCTTGGTAATACTTTTCTCAAAACTGAAGCGATGCGGAAGAACTTTAAGGGGTAAACCTACGTACAGATTTTTAACATTAGAACACATTGTCGGAATCACAACATATACACACTCCTGCTGAGAGGCAGAAATGTATCAGAAGTACTAAATTAAAAATGATCCCTTAATTTCAATGACGTTGATTATGAAGAAGTTGTAAGGTTTATCCTAATTTTATTAACAGTTATTTTAATGTATGCAACTGTCCTATCCATTCTAATTTCAACTTACAATTTCCTGCCAGAATGTAATTTCAGAAACGCAGTGAATTCAAATGAGTAAGAGTACTATTTAAGTCGATGCTTCACCGACTTCTACAGAGAGGGAGTCTGATTTTCCTGAATAGCGCGAGTTTGCCATTTGGCTACATTCTCTCTTAACTACTACGCTCGGCCATACTTTAGGCCCTTTATTGGCTTCGTCGATTTAATTAATATTGAGGGACCAACTACTTAGAATTCTGATAACTTCAGCTATATCTTTCAAATAGCTTTAGTTAAGCTTAGTTAGTTTAGTTTCCTAATTATTTAAGTTCAAGCCCAAGTGGAGGCTTTGTGTATACTCCAAGTAGGAGTTGATTGTATTTATTCTGAGAAATAAAGGGTATTTCACCCTTGTTAAGTCTTAACGTGTTTATTCACACAAAATTCTGCTAACTTAACCCTTCATTTTAGTTACTATTTCTGCCGATAGATAGCGCTATCGGCTCTTCCCCTGGTCGCTTGTGGGTATAAATACGATCGACATTCGCTTTCTCGCTTTTGCAGCATTTTTGCTCCTGATGAAGGGGGACCCGTTTTGCCCTCGAAATCGATTGGGGTTTTACAAAATCTACGCCGAATACAAGGTCGTCGATTTGCCTGTTTTATTTTATGTTAATAAGATATTCCAATTTTAGTATGTGTACTGCCGAAGCAAGTATAAGCAACGTACGTTATAAGGTATTTTCTCCCTCTTTCCAACATGCAAAGACGCATTCGAGAAGTCTAGGTTCGAGTCCCGGCGAAGGTATTGCTAATTTTTTTCATGTCTCACACAATAATCTAATGACACACACACAATAACCTAATGACTCTGTAGAGACATTAGGTTAGTTCGAAGCAGGAGACATGAAAAATGAGCAACACCTTCGCCGGGAATCGAACCACGGACCTCTCAGTTACGCGTTGAGCATGCAGACCACTACACCACGAAGGCATGCGAAGAAGGCGGGAGAAATACCTTATATACTCCCCCTTTTAAAGGGCGACTGGGGTTTTGGGGACCCAATCGCCAAATCCCGGTGGTGGAGAATCATCATCCACCACCTTTTTAGTTCGGGCGCCAGTTGTAGAGACATTAGGTTATTACGAAGCAAGAGAGGTGAAAAATGAGCAACGCCTTCGCCGGGAATCGAACCACGGACCTCTCGGTTACGCGCGAGCATGCAAACCACTACACCACGAAGGCATGCGAAGAAGGAGGGAGAAATACCTTATAACTCTACTGTGTAAAGTTGGATTAAAATTGCCGTCAAGCGCAGAAGCATTAAGACTGTGTCAAGGGGTCTCTTAAGCAGACAGGGCTTAAACGCTTTGTCTTATAGATTGTCTATATCAGAAACCAGGACGATTAATCCTGAGAAACATTTTCTTGTTATACAAATTATCTATATAAAAATTATTATCTATATAAAATTTATTATCTATATAAATTATATTTATTATCTATATAAAAATGTACACCAAGTAAAAATTTGTGGTTTCAAGAACTTTCTAAAATCCTCAAAATTGTTATTTAAAAGAATTGATTCACAAGAATATTAGATAACTAATAAAGTTTAATAGATAAAATAAAAAACAAATTTCATGAACTTTTTATTTTGTAACTTGATGGGATTCAAAAACTTTTTAACTGTTTATTGCATTTTATAAGGAAAATAACAGCGCATTCATTTGCTTCTGCAGATATGTGGCAAGATGAAGACCGCTGAACACTGATAGTTCGACTCGAGTTCATATCCTATCGAAAGGGCTGTTTGATGGGACCGGTACCTCTCCCACTCATCTTTAATCAAATTCCTTAAAAACTCTTCCACGAAAGTACCTCTCTCCCTCAGACAGATACACTTTGCTTTAATCAAATAACCTAGGATAAGTAACGCATCAATTATTCACGATTTTATTTCCTCTTTCGTCTTTGTATCTTAAAATATATACTGTTGGCGCATTTTACGCCAACGAATCTCGCCAATGGATCGCCTCCTACGATTGAGGCAGATAGAGAAAAGAAATCAAGCCTATCTGACGTGAGCAATTACTGTAAAACGAAGCTCACAGTTAAATTGTATTCCGCTTCACTGTAAATATTTGTATATGATGTTTTCTTAATAAAATAATTGAAAAACGAAGCAGTGAAGCTGGTCCGTCGATAAAATTAATCATTAAGAGAATATAATTTAAACACATATGAAACATTCAGTTTGCTCCCATTTGACAGGATTCTAGTTTACTTGTCAGAAAAGAAAATATAGGAAGAGTGGTGTAGGCTATTAGCGGCAAAGATAATGACAGGATTAAATCCGAAGAACGTTATCAGAGTACTGGCATACAAGGAGATCTCAAATATCCAGCCGTGAGGCTAGGAATCTGAATGAGGTGATAATGTCGAAAATTACGTTACAACGCTTTAGTTTCGCAGTTGACAGAACTAGTGATATTCTACAAAATATACATCTCAATACATTATCAAGAATTGCGTTTCTGCTTATGCGCTTCACACACAAAAATATTTTTTTTAATTTGAGGATTTTTATTTTTCCAGGCAGACAATTATTTTCCTTTAGGTATTCGAACACTTCCAGAGTACCATTTAAAACAAATAATATGCAAACACTGTATTCATATTTTTAGCTTTATCTTTCATTAGAATCAAAGATAGATTATCACTTTATAAAGAAAATCATTATTATTTTTAAAAATACATATTTAGTATAAAAAAATTTTACGTGAATACCCCATGAATTCCTTGCATGGCCTGTTAAATTACACACATTTTTGCTGCACTTCATTTAAAATTATTTCCTCAGATTATTCTAACTTAATTAATCGAAATCCCAAAGCAAGTTGAAAATGACATCAAAAATTTCAGATCGGACGGGAGATCGCATTAAAAGTTAGATTTCGTTGTTTCTAGTGAATTATTTTTTTTTAGATTTGACATTACCAAAACATGAATACTTTCATCATTTAAAACACTTCTGTAACTGGAATTATATGACTACGACCAGCGATTGTGAAGAACAAAGGCCGGGTAAGGTGGTGCATACATATACAGGGTGGTTATAAAATAACGTGGGGTTATTTAGAGTCCTCTGGCGAACAAGTATTGGACGCAACTTAACCAAGCTTCATTGGTTTACTTAGTGGACCATGGGGTTTCGATTTCTAAAGAAAAAAATCCAAACGTCGCCACCAGAGGAAATATTGGCGGTACAAAAGCGTATTAATGTGAACAATGAATGATTAAATGCCAAACGATACAGCACATTTCGATTTTATTAGCAACAATTGATTATTACTTACAAATGAGATTCAATATGACCACCATTATGATATTCCAAGAGCTGCATAAGTTGCACGACATTTCCCACTGCGGTTTGCAACCTGTCAGAATTCATTTACACCACCTGTAACGTTATTCCATCTTTCAAAGTTGCGATATCAGAGACATTTCCTTGATACACAACACATGTAAGAAATTCCCACAATCAGAAGTCACAGCGATTAAGTTCAGACTATTTCAGTGGCCGTACCATAGGAAATGCACCATTAATGACTCTGCTGTCAGAAAAATATTGCATCCTGCATTAGTATTGTCGAATCGAGAAATCGTCGTCGCTACAGTTGTGGAACCAAGAAGTTCTATAGCATATCGCCGTACTTGTCAACAATAATGGTACACGTCACTTGTCCAGTTTCACGATTTTCCTCCTAAAATTAAGCATTGATTATAAAAGACGCTGTAAGGCCACACTACACTATGACTTTTGACGAGTGGAGAGGGCCCTGCATATAAGCTTGCGGATTATTCGCAGTCCGTTGCAGCAGTTGTGTATGTTAAAACCATTGCTCAAATGAATCTGTGCTTCCGCTCCCTCCCTCCATAAAATTTGCAGTGGCCATGTATCATCATATTGTATGCGTGCTAAGAATCTCAAAGAAAAATCAAATCGGGTGACCACATCGCCAGAGAGCAATTCTTGAACAGAAGAGATTTATATACGAGTAAAACTTCAACATCTGAAGCAGAATCTTTAACACCGTTGAATATGGAATCTGCTCGGGATAGTGCCCGTGCACTGTTGGTACTCTGGACGTTCGCCATCTCCTGTTCAACAATAGCAGTAGCAAATTCTTTTCAACTTGCTGACTAACCGCTTTGCATCCCCGGCCTGGTTGTTAAACTAGAGTTCCTGCAGTTTCAAATCGCTGAATCCTATTTCGTAAATTTGTTATGCTCATCGTTTGGTATTCTTTTCATAATTTCTTTAACCGCCGAAATTCACGAAGGACAACATTGACATTCTCGTTTCCCTGATAATAACAGTTGACTAAAAAAACGCGGTACCGTAAGGTAAGAGCCATCGAAAGGCAGTTAGCCTCAGAATGATGAGAATTCTCCCATCCTTCCCTTTATACTCCTGATCACTACAGCGAACGTGATTACGCAAATTTATGTATTTTATTGAGTAAACAGCGCCAAACTGGTTTTTGAAAATCGAAATCCCATGGTCCACTATGTACTCCCATCAAATTGGGTTATGTTTTGTCTAATGGTTTAATCACTAGACGGCTCTAAACACCTCACATTACTTTATAACACACGTATACACACAAACACGCTCACACACATATAAATACAAGTTTGGCTCTGCCAACTGAAATGAAAAAGGAAAATGCACATTTAGATGTTATAGCAGTCCCATATACAAACTTTCAACGTTCTATGGTTAACCGTTTTTGAGTTATGAGAGATACATTCATTCATACTTACGTACGTACAGATGTCACGAAAAAAATCCCTTTTGAATCCATCAGAAATCTATTTTACAAGCCTTTTGAAAAAAACAGTCCATTATTCTGTCGGTACGTACAAATGTCAAACAGAAAAGTAGTCCAAATGGATTCCGATACGGTCAAATTGGATATTTCTCTTGAAATATGATTCCCGAAACTTTTCGGGATTACAATACTTCCTGTACTTTGGACAGGGAACTAATAAGAAAAGTTTTTCAAAAATTTCAAAAATGCTATATGAGAATCCTTGAGACTTTTTTGATAAATGCTAGTTCTAAAACAACAGTTTGCTAAAACAGTTCTTTCTAGTGCTTTTACAATTATTTAAAGGATATTGTAATTTTAAAATACTAATGATGATCAAATAATAATTACGAGAATTTTCTTATAAATTTAGCACATTAAAAATCCTTGTACAATCGAATTTCTTTTAGTACATGTACTAGAAAACAGTGTAAAGATAAATGTTTTGGCTCAATGTTTTGAAGAAATGTGATAATAACATTTTGAGCTCTCATAATTGAAGTGAGGAAATAATACGTCAAAACTAGTTTCGAAAAAAAACCATTTTAAATTTAAATTATTGTATTTTTGTTTAAAAATGTACTACAGGTGACATGCGTAAAACTTACCACATTTAAATATGGTATATTTTTCTTATGTTCACATTAAATCATTTTTTCTCTTTTACCGTATTTACTAGTTTTTACCCTGCGGAGTTTAACCTCATGCACTTAAGGAAGTCCATATTCACTAATTCGTTCTTCTTTCAGCTTTCAAAAACCTTTCAAGGTTAAGTACCAGGATGAATACCAGTAACTTCAAAAACGTCTAGTTCACTTTCTAAAACCTCTAAAACCTTTTAAAACCCTTATGCCTATAGATTTAGACTGCTGTTCATTAAATATATCTTACGGTTGCACTTTCGTACAGTAATTACATTTGAAGCTCTTGTTTGCATTCTGTGTTCTCCAATGCCAACATTTTAGTAATAAATTCTGTCGACAACGTTTCACATACACATGCTTAATTATAATTCGTTATGTGTTTTGCTTTCTTTGCGTTTATTCCTGCATTTTGTTGAAATGTCTACAGCTTGTGAAATTTGCACTAGCTATCAAGATTCACAGCAGACTAGCCATGCACCGTCTGCTTTACATTTGGACAGTGATACACCATCTTGCTCGTTGCATACTTTGAAAATTGTTGGCATTTCCTACGAAATGCAAACATACAGTAATTTTTCAGCTTATAAATAAAGACATTAGTTAATTCCATCATTTTTTCGTGGTCTTGCAACACGCTTTTGAATTGCTCAATATGTTCAGATTTGATTGCAACTTTATTCCAAATTATTATTATTATTATTATTACTACGCTCTCAAAATTTTGATGAAACTCTAACGTAAAAAATGCTCTCTTTAAATCAGTTCTAACTGATTTCCAACTCTTTAAAATATAAATTTCTGGTATTCAAATGCTCTGTTTCGATTCTCCCAACTTCAGAAAATCGTCAATATCTTCTCTTTTAATTAACATAGAGATGAAAATAAACTTGTTTTGTAAAGTTATAGTTATGCTCTACTAAATAAAACAATAAAATGAAAATATGATTTTTCACTAAATTTGGCCATAATATATACGGTTACTTTAAATCTAATATAAATATCTTCAAATTACTAACCAGCAAGCTTTGCTCGTTACATAGGGAAAATTTAAAGTAAAACATTATTTGGCTTACTCAGTGTAATATAACTAAGGCTATCAGATAATCATCTTTACAATACGAATAATGAGAATTCATTTACTAAGAATTCAACTTGAGAATAATAAATCACACTCTATTAATTTCTAAGCAATCACTTACTCACAGAAACTTCAGATGAAGTAAAAATTTAGAAAGATTTAATAAAAATTAATGAATAAAAATAAATAAAATTTCTAACAATAAAATATTACTGTTATATAGTTTTGTCACCTCAAGAAATCTATGAACTTAGTGATTTTATTCCTTTGTTGTTCGCATATGCTCTTAGAGCTATTTTATTCTTTTATTCCTTATATAGTTTTTATAAGTTATCTTCTACAGTTCATCAATCTGCTGCTTAATGGATTATGGCAGTGCAGGCGAGAGTTGTCTTGTCAAAATACAAGATGTCTTCCAATACTGAACTCTCAATATTTTTTTAAATAAATAAGTCTGAATATGATTCTCTAAAAATTCAGAGAGATAAAACAATTAGTTTATGCTAAGAAACTATAGGTAAAAAAATAAAAATATATAAAGTGTAACAATATTTAACGACACAGTGTTGCTTTGTGATTTCCAGAGTTTCAAGATGCTGTTCCAAAAATTTTCATGTCTTTGAGAAAAAATATAAAATAATTCTTTCAGATCAGTTCTTGAGAACCTTTTGCAAGAAAAGAAAATTTTGTTAATAAATAATATAAATAAGAAAACGGTATACTCGTTATTTTATGGCAGTTTTTTTTCCTCCCATCGTCAAACCATTTTGCTATCGGATAACACACAAGTGCTGTTTTCTCTTGCTATACTTCACATTTCAGTAATTCTAGACTCAAGATGAGGGCCTAATACTTTTCAATGATAACAAATCAGATTGACTACAACTGCTATATATATATATACATATACATACCATTTATTGCTGTATTTATTCTGTATTTCAATGTTCCTCCACGTCCGATGCAACTAAGTATAGAGCTCCACTAGTTCCTTTTTGTACCTGATTTCCAGCAAAAGAGATGCCTCATATCTTTTCTTATTCTTACCCAGTGTAAGAAGCACAGGCTATTTTTCCTTAGAAAACCCTTCAAGAAAGCATCGCCTCGAGATAGATTGTTTTGACAAATATGCATCTAGCTATCTCATATTCACTGTCTCCATTTGTTTAAGATATTCTAAGTACTATATTTCTTAATTTAAATTTCAGACTCTTGAGTGCCGAAAGATTCCATTTTGTAAAAGTAGCTGATGGAGTTTGTGAAAGATAACCTACGCAATTCCGCTCCTGTCGTGTGTGATATATATTCTTAAAAGTTTCTCCTTTTTCAGTGAAAATGTTAATGTCGGTACCTTTCGATTGTAAATGGCTTTCCACACTTCTTGAGACAAAAAGTGCTCTTTATCTCCAAATTTCGATATCATAAATCAAAGAAATTGTTGTTTATGGTGAAGAGACCAATCATACTAATAGCACTACTTTTTCTAAAATTGGAGAATAAAGTCGGAAAAGGAACGGATCGAAGAAAGTGGAATATTTAAAGAAATACTACTGCTCTAATGTGTAATCGGATGGACTCTTATACGATCTATATAATCAAAAGTTAGAAGAAACAACTGTCTTGAATACTTTTTCTTTTACTTTTGAGAAAATTTTGCTAATGTGTACTGTATACCATAGGACCTACAGAACTGGGAAAATAAACCATTAAAATAATTGGAACTACTTTTGACTTAAAGATATAAAAGGAAGACTTAAAGATATAAAAGCTAAGGAATTAGCTCGACTATTAATGAAGTTAGGCAAACTGATGGAGTTTCGTAGAGGTTATGGTCAAACGCTAAGAACTGTAGCCCTAAAAATGTATTCAGGAGTATTAAACGACTTACTTAAATACTACACCATCTGGAATTTCCAGGAACCGATAAATAGTTCTTTTCAGAATTTCAAATATTTTTTTAACGCTTTCACCCTTGAATTCTGAACTTTGTACTTTATGTTATTGAATTATTGTTTCGATAACATTTGTTTCCTTTCAGATTTAGACTGTACCATCCAGCAGTGAGGAATATTCGATTTATTCAGTCAATTTATATATTAATAAGAGTTATAAAATGTCAAATTTCTTTCATAATTTTGATATCATGATAATATCTTCGTCGCCAGCTAGAAGATACTCTAACTTAAAATCTTATTTTTCTTGGGCTTTTCGTGGGACAGAGCAAATCCCAAGGGCAATTAATCCCTTTAAGGGACTTGCTGTTAAAAGCTGGAAGCGGGAGCGAGTCCAAGTAAAGTGCATTAAGTATACCGAATGCCCTTCTGTTTATACAAAATTAATTCACATTCATTTTAGAACCTGATCATGTCTCGGAAGTAAAGGATTCATGGCATAAATAAACTAAAAGTGATACAAAATCTTATAAGTATCATATTTAGGCTTTAAAATAGTTTTAGGTTCAAGTGGGATTTTAAACTTAAATCAATAATTGCTAATTAAAACATGAATGTCATATATAAGAAATTTTAAGCATATTGTTTAAATTCAGTGATTCAATATTTACTAATTAAAAGTGAGGTTAATTCTGCAGTTTTCTTCAATAAAGTTTCAAGATTTATTTCTCTGTTGACCAGTTGGGGGTCTTATAGATGTCTATCCAGTAGATAATCAAAAGCTTTGTCTGAAGTTAAGAGCAGAGTTTTAGAGATTCCTGTGGTGCAATTATTTAGACTTTATACGGAAGTTTCAGCTCAGGCTTTTCAGATAATTAAGAAAACAACAATTAACAGCATAGATATAGATAACATATTTAGTTTAGAGCAGAATATTTAATTACATAGTAAAAGGTAAGAAAGGCGAGACTGGAGGTCAAAATTTCAAATTTACGTGACCTGAATTGACCACTATTCTTTGGATATTTGGATTTATGAAAAGAAAAAGGCCTGTAAAAAATCAAAGGAAAATGAATCTTGTAAATGGTGGGAAAAGGAATAACAATTTAGAATAAGGATATATACATTAAGGATAACTATAGATATATGTAATAATTTTTACTGCGTAGTCGCAATCGGGTACTTTAAAAGCTAGTAGTCTCGATGGCAGAGTGGCAGGGCGTGAGGAAGAAGTTGATACCAAACTAAGTTCAGCCAATTATCACCTTTTATTTCCAGATTTCCAGGCACAATAGAATAATTCCTCGTAGAAAACATATTCTTTAATCATTACAATTACGATTATTTTTTCTATACAATTTACGCAGGTTAATGGGAGCGACATCATTTTAGACGGACAAGCAAGAGCATAGAAGACACGGTAGCAATGGCGGAAGCTAGGGAAAGGAATGCTGAAGAGCAATGACGTAGTTATTGTGCCAAGAGGGTTTATACTAAATCTGATATACAAATACAGCTAATTTGTAATTGGTTAATTTTAGTTTTAGTTTCCCTTTTCAAGTAGCGTTATATAACGTAGAAAGATCTCGAATTTGGGAGAACAGATGAATTTAGAGGGAGAGCACCAAATCTAGAATCGTTAAATTTGAGGTCGTCAATTGTTTCTTTTAAAGCAGATATCGTATTTTGTTATGTCTTACATATCCCCCCTTCGAA
>KK113484.1:0-22142 GCA_000611955.2 Stegodyphus mimosarum
ATAATCAAAGACAACTACTGTAAACTAAATGACTCAACACTTCAAAACGATGACACCACAGTAGGTATGCTTAGAAATGCATCTGCTTTAAGACGATGTTAAAAATATAAGTTATAATTCAAAATGCTTTTTTGAAAAATTTATAAAAATTATTTTAAAATACAAATATTAAAAATAAATCATAAAAAATGGGCAAATTTTATTTGGAATGAATTTAAATTTCGAAATGGGAGAGGAAGAATACAAAAAGTTTAATAAAAAGAGAGATATTAATAACTATATACCAAATTCATTTAACATGGAGGAGCTAAAATTTTGAGAGCTAATTTTTAAAAACTACTCGTGCGAAGTTACAAAACTTGGCAGTTTGGCATAATTTGAGTCGCAGAAAGGAAATATGAAAAAACATTGGTATGCTATTTCAGAAAAAGTCTGGTTTTTGTGTCAAAATACCTATGTTAAAACAATGCTATATATAAATCTAATATATATCCTAAGTCGCGTTTTCGAGACAGGAAAAACGCAAGTTAAAGTTCCTTCGGCCTAGTAGAACGAAAGATATAGATCTGCCCATCCCCCTTTTTTTTCCTTCGGAGTGTAAATTACATTTAATTTATATTGTATCCATAAAGGGTTTCCTTTTGATAATTCTTTCAGACCACATTAAACGTTTGAAACAGTCTTCGATCACATTTTGATCGAAGACAGAAAATTTTGTTTCCTTAATAATACCTAGTTTTCTGGATTGCAACAATCCCCAAAACACCTTCAAAAAATGGAAACAGAAAAGTAGCTTGTTTAACATATCCTCGAACGTTAAGAATTGAATAAAATGGTTGTCTCTTCAAACTCGAATGAATATTTTGATATACTGATAAATATAAACAATACGATTTTCTTCCAGGGAACTTTTTCAATTTAAATTTGTTATTTATATTCACTGATATCCTGATATCTATGATGTTATTAATAAGATAATCCAGTGATGTTATTAATAGGATAGCTGTAATACACCCAAAACTTGTGTTCTCAAATTCACTTAAAACAATTGAAATTCAATCTACTTCTCGAATGATGGATGAAAATATATGTTACTTTCTTGTTCAATACCTTTCTTCTCTTACATTTTTAAATTTTATTATTCTCTGCTTTTAAAGAAAAGAAAATTTTCATCTATTTAATAATTCATGCTTTTGTTTCATATGTTTTGTTCACATGTAAGCTTGTAATTTTGTTTGGCAAATATGAAAAATTATTTACTTCAATCATGTTCGTATGATGTTGAATTTTGTAGATTTTGGATTTCTCAAACATATGTGTCACGATTTTCATAAGAAATACTCATAGGTTGTTTACAGAGACTATCCTAATTTTTCAGGAGGTACTTGCAAGAGATTTTTGGAGGTTTTTTAAGTAGTTTTTGGAATTTTTAATTTAATGACTGAAAGATTTCTGCATTATCAAAATAATTTTCTGTAATAATTAACTGACTTAAGAAGATAAGAAGGCTATCCATTCGGTGAGGAACTCAATCGAATTCACTCTAAAACGTTTAGCTGCATCCAAGATTCGATTACCGGTAGCGGAATGATCTGGTTGCATTGAATTATTTAGTAATTCCTTATGAGTGTAAAATAAAAACATTAATTTTCATAGAGAAAATTCTACAAACTAGAAAATCTCACCAATATCTAAGTAAATACGAGCCTGTTCAATTAAAATTCGTCCATGAAAACATCTTTTCCTAATCAAATACTCTTCCTCTGTGCTGTGAAACTGATTAGTTTCTTACAAACATTAAAAATAAATCTCCTCTTCATTTGATGTACGAAGTGCAGATAGCGTTGGCTGTCATCGAAGTAAGGAAAAAAAGGTTCCCCAGCACAGATCCTGGTGACGTGAACGGATTGATATGTTTTAAAACTTTAGGGGGCAGTAAAATGTCCTGCAAATTGTTATAATGTATGTATTTTAGCATTATTGTATTATGTTGTAGTGTAGATATAATATAAGATGAATCAACTTCTTCGAGTCTTTATTTCCCATGCATCAGCATTGGTTTCGATTCACCATCGCACTACCTAGGTAAGTAAGTTTTGTCTTTTGTTTTCTGGATTGCTCTGTATCTTGGATCAGTGAAAGAAATGTTTTTATTTTAATGATGAGGCTATGTTTTAGTAATAATATAAAATGGCGTCCCGCGGTAGGATTTGAAGAAATAAGCTTAAAAAATTATTTTAAGGGTTATAGATAGTTTTTGATGTATTAAAGTATAATTAAGTTTGAAATCGAAACTATTTTGTAAAGCGTTTTGTTTTATTTTAAAAGTTATCTAACTATGAAAACTTTAAAGGTTCTCAAACTTAAATAGTCAGGTTTACGCACTTCTTTTGCAAAAACTGCTAATATTTTATAAACGGAGTTAGTAAAATAAGATTTTTCTGTAGATTTTGTACGAGATAAATTTACTAAATTACAAAATGTATATTCAGATATAAAAAATCTAGATGATAAAATTCTTGATTTGTTAACTGATGACGAGAAAACGTTAGAGGATGATATTACTAAAGAAATCGAAAGTCGCGAGGTGTTTTCTGATGATGTCGCCAGGTGTATTCTGACACTAACTCGGCAAATTAATGAAAAAGTGCAATTTTCAGATAAAATCAATTTAGAAACGAGACCAAATGATGGTGCTGGTATTTGTTGTAGTAAGATTAAACAGTATAGACTTCCGAAAATCGAACTTAAGATGTTTGATGGGGAATTGATAAATTGGCTACCGTTTTGGTCGCAGTTTGAGAAAATTCCCACTGACCATGATTTATATGAAAGTGACAAATTTTCTTATTTGATTCAGTGTATGAAGCCCCGACGTGCTAAAGAATTTATTGAAAGCTATCCGGTGACTTCGGAAAAAGATAAAGCTGTTTTAGCTTTAAAGGAACGTTTTGGGAAACCTGAATTATTAGTAGAAGTGTATGTTTGGGAACTAATTAAATTAATTGTTTCTAATGTGAAGGCAGATCACAATGATAAATTATCTCTTGATAAACTGTATGATAAAACTGAAGCTCAATTGAGAGCCTTAGAATCTTTAGGTCTTAAATCGAGCGAAAACACAGCGTGCTTATTTCCAATGGTAAAATCGTGTCTCACGGAGGATGTTTTGAAGGCGTGGCAAAGGAGTTTGCTCTTTAACCAGCCTGAAGGAACTGATCTCTCTCGCCTTACCAACTTAATGAAATTTTTAAAGGCTGAAGTGGAGGGTGAGGAGAGATTAAAATTGGCGTGTAATGGACTCGATGGTGTTAGTCGTAAAGAAGGATACCATGATAAAGCAAGGAGGGAAAAAAAGTAAGTTTAAATTTAAGAAACAGATTAACGTTCCCACTGTCACAGGTTTTCTTACAACTAAAAAACATGCTTGTATTTTTTGTAATGCATGATAGTAAAAATCGTTACGATCTACGTTCATTATCTCTTAATGAAAGGATTTGTAAAGTTAAAGAGAAAAAATGTTGTTTAAAATCCTTGGAACCAAATCATATGGCAAAGTTCTGTACACAGTTTGTTATGCGTTTTGCTTGTGGTAAATCACAGTTATTTTGTGTCCAGAAATTAATAATGAAACTGAACCTCCAACAGAAAATCAGAAATAGACAACATACACACGGCTACAGCCAGGCAAACTTGTACAGCTGACATAGTTTTAATGACTTTATGCAAAAGAGTAGCTGGTGTCAAAAAGCATAAAGATATTAGTGTGTTCTTAGATTGTGGTTCCCAGAAATCATACATTTTGAAATCATTAGGCACTGAATTGGGGTTACCAAAGAAAATGAATTATTTTATTTGGAGGTTCCAGAACAGAACCAAAGTTGCACAACAAATATCGGGTAAAATTATGTTCAGCCAGTTCTCGTAAGTATTCAGATCTAGAGTTTGAATTTTTAGACGAAGACATAATATGTGGGGATATAGCTCGGGTACCCAAGGGTCCGATATTAAAAGAATTAAAACGATACAACATTTGGTTGTCGGATTTGGGAGCAGATTGCCCAAAAACAGAAATGCTCATAGGTAAGTAATCGCTCACAGTACTCATCGGTAATGCTCACGGGATCAGTAAAACAATTAAAAGGAGACTAACAGCAGTTTGTATGAAACTTGGTTGGGCAGTTTGTGGTACATCGGAGGAATTTGTTAATCACAAAGATAAAGATGCTTCCATTTTGTGTGCAAGTTTAGTGGGCCACGACTTTAAAATCTCCGATCTTTGGAGCCTGGAAACGACTGGAATATTAGATGCTCATCAGAATTCAACTAACGCTGCTGAGGAAGAAATTGCCATCGAACAGTTTTTAAACTCTCTTTCCAGAAATGAAGATGGTCGTTATTGTGTCGGATTACATTGGTTAGTATATAACGCAATATTGCCCTCAAATCGTCATGCAGCAGAAAAAAGATTGTTTAGTGTTACCCGAAAACTCAAGTCTTTACATAAATATGAAGAATATGATAGAATTTTTAGTGAATGGATGAAGGACGCTGTAACTGAAATAGTACCAGAAGATAAACTGAATTCAAGGTCTCGATTAAGATACCACCTGTTTTCGACGCATCATGTAAAGTGAATAGGTCGCCCTCCCTTAATGATTACTTAGTAAAACGACCAAATTTAATAGAAGAAATCCGTCCAATTTTGTTAGGATTTAGAGAAAAATGCACCTCTGATATCCGGCGTGTATTTTTACAGATTGAATTACGGAAAGAAGATAAAGACTTTTTAAGATTTTTATGGTGTGAGAAAGATAATGTGCTGAAGGTTTTCCGACATATAAGAGTAGTTTCTAGAGTAAAGTTTAGCCTTTTTCTATTAGGGGCGGTTATTTCAGTTCATTTGGCACAAGTATCAAGGAACAAAGTTCTATTGCTCAGAAATTGAATAAATCCTTTTATATTGATAATTGTGTGACTTCTGTTGATAGCGAAAAGGAGCTTGTGAATTTTGTGAAATATTCTACTGAAATATTAGCCATTGAAAAAGATGTGGAACTAACCCAAAGTGCTTTGTCCACTGAGCCCACAATGGAGAATTCTATACTAGTTTTAGGGATTATGTGGCACAGAAAAGTAAACCTTTATATTGAAATTAAGACTGTATTGGTTTAGGACAATTTGTCTAAAAGAGAGGTTATGTCATTAATGCAGACAATGTTTGATCCTTTGGGTTTCTTGACACCTGTGTTATTGCCTGCAAAGTTACTGCTGCAGGAAATTTGGGCGATAAAAGCAGACTGGGATACTCCATTACCAGATAGTATCAAAAGTAAATTTTCGAGGTGGTATAATAAATTACAAATTTTGAATAAGTTGAGAATACCGCGACGTATAGGTTTTGGAGATAGAATTTCCTAGAGACTTCATGTGTTTTGTGATGCTAGTCAGCACGCTTATGCCACAGTAATATTTGAGATGTGAAACTAAAGAAGGAACATTAATCAGTTTTGTAGTGGCGAAGTCAAGAGTCGTACCCTTAAAAGAACTTACTATTTCCCATCTAGAACTTATGATATGCCTTTTGGGCGTGTGTCTTTCCAAATATGTGACAGAAGCTCTTACATTAGATGACATCTCAAACTATTTTTGGACCAATTCCACCACGGCCATATCTTGGATTCAGAGAAATGATGCGTGGGGGACATTTGCGGGCAATCGCGTGAAGCAAATTTCCATTTTCACTAAAGCAAATCAGTGGTCATATGTACTGGGTCATTCTAAGCCAGCTGACTTGCCTTCTCGTGGTTGTTCCCCTCTTCAGTTTTCCGAATTAAATTACTGGAGAGGGCCTGTTTGGCTCAAAGGCTCTAGAGAAAACTGGTCACAATTAGAGGTTAAGCCAAATGAAACTTTTCATTTGGCTTTTCTCCAGAGAGCAGGAAAGGCAGAAATTTAAATATAAATCTTAGTATAAGTACAAAGCGAATAAAGTTAAGTGGTGTGAGAAGTTCTCTAAATTTTTGAAAAGGTTAAGAGTATTAGGTTGAATAAAGAGATTTATCAAAAATTGTCAAAAGAGAATTGTAAATAAAAAGCCTTTCCTGTCTGCTTCCGAGATACAGCAATCTAAAATCATACTTCTTTCACTTGTTCAGGAGGAGAGTTTTCCAGAGACTGGAGACTCCATCAATGGTCTTTTGACCGTACGAGATCAGAGTGGCTTAAGAAGAGCAAAAACGAAAATCACTGAACGAGATGATTCTTATGCATTCCGGTACCCGATTTTATTACCTTCTAAGCATTATTGTTTGTTGTTTAATTAGAGATTACCATTTAAAGCATTCTCATGCCGGCGCACAAGCATTAACTGTTATAATTAGAGAAGAATTCTGGATCATTGGTGCAAGACGCCGAATTAGATCGGTGGTGAAACAGTGCGTCCGTTGTAAACGATTTTGAACTAAACCTGGAGCTACTGCATCCATTCAATTACCATTAGACAGAGTTCGAGATGCTTTCGCATTTGAAGTTACCGACATAGATTTATGTGGCCTTCTGAGTCTCAAAAATAAAAACAAAGCATGGGTAGTACTGTTTACATGTGCTGTGTATCGATGTGTACATTTGGAGCTAGTGACATCAGTAAGTACTGAATGCTTCATTCAAGCTTTTCGTCGGTTCATAGCCAGAAGAGGTCGGCCATCTATAGTTTACTCAGATAAAGGCACAATTTCGTCAGTACATCTGCATTGCTGAAAAACGTCGAGTGGGTAAAGGTAATTGCTTTGCAGCCCATCACTTGGAAGTTCATTCCATCCACTGCTGCTTAGTGAGGCGGATGGTGGGATCGTCTAATCCGCACAACTAAGAATTTGAGAGTCTTAGGACAAGTTGCAGTCAATTACTCATCATCATCTGTAATATGGAAGACGTAATAAACTGTCGACCACTTACTTGTGTGTTAAATGATTCTGAGAATTTCTACCATTAACGCCTTCCATGTTCTTACAGGACGTTAAGGTTTCAGGTAGAGCAGATTTGAATACCTTAGATCGAAATAAACTCTTGGCTCTTCAGCGTTTCTGCCAGGGGCTTTAAGAACAATTTCGAAGCCGTTTTCGCAAGGAATATCTTGGACAGTTAGCACAAAAGCAGGGAGAAAAGGACTGGGAATTAAAAGTTGGAGACATCGTGCTAATAGGTTGTGAGAACCTTAAACCTACCTGGCCAATCGTTCGTGCCTGGAAACTTTGTACAAGCAGAGATGGACGCGTAAGAGTTGTAAAAGTGATGAAAACTAGAAATGGCATACTGATTCGCCGTGTGCGTAAACTGTACCCTTTAGAAGTGTTCCTGTATTAAAGATACCATTATTTGTTTTGATTTTGCTTCTGAAAATAAAAAAAGTGCTAGTGTTGTGAAACTGATTAGTATCTTAGAAACATCAAAAATAAATCTCCTCTTCATTTGATGCACGAGGTACAAATGGCATTGTCTGTCATTGAAGTAGGGAAAAAATGGGGTTTTCCTGCACAAGCCCCCGTAACGTGAACGAATTGAGATGTTTTAAAACTTTAGGGGACAGTAAAATGTCCCGGAAATTGTTATAATGTATATATTTTAATATAATTGTATTATATTGTAGAATAGATATAATATAATAAGATGAATTAACTTCTTCGAGTTTTTATTTCCTATGCATCAGCATTGGTTTCGATTCATCATCACACTACCTAGGTAAGTAAGTAAGTTTTATCTTTTGTTTTCTCGATTGCTCTGTATCTTGGGTGAGTGAAAGAAATGTTTTTGTTTTAATTATGAGGCTATGTTTTAGTAATAACACTGTGTTTGACTTTAACTAAAATTAACCAGCCAATCAAAAAAGCAACCTATTTCATAGGGAAGGTAGTAGACCTTTCCTCGTAATTTATTAAAGGAACATGAAATAAAATTCGATGTCTTTTGTAATAATCTAATTACTCTACGATATACTTCTTGAGAAAAATTATTGAGATTTTTAAATGCAGTAAGATCAATGCTGAAATGTGATGGACATCCTACTTAAATAACATTCATTCGCAGGAAATGTTCAGGGAAAAAATTCAATTGACTGTTATCATCACTTTATACAGAAATTAATCGGAGGTAATAGGAAACCTCAATATTTCAGCAGCAAGATATTGTAGAACAGACTACTCCGACATGTCCTTGTTTCGAATTACACTTGATTTTACTGTAGTAAAATTTTTTCTATACATGCTGCAATTTTACTGTAGTATGATTTTTACTGCAGTATGCTACAAATACAGAATGTTTCTTGAGCAGGAGGAATCTCCTACTGCTGTTACAATTAATCGAGGTACTAATGTCTAAATAAAAGAACGACAATGAGAAAAGCCGATCCATTTAACACGTTTGCTTCCAACTAAGAGTTTATCTCGTAGGTCGAATTTTGTGTTTAGGCGCCAGGCACGAGTTAATTCGAAGAACATTTTTGCTTTACCTACGCTACATACGTTCAAACTCGTAGTATTTTCATGTTCTTTGAAGGTATCTGGCTTTGGGGATTAGATTAAAACACAACAATTTGGCGCAATTCAAAATATTTATTATAATTAAGTATAATTTAAGTACTTATAAACTAAATAAAATAGAAACTGTAAAAATAATCAGGCAATTTATAATAATTGTTGTAAAAATAATCAATCTTTGCAACTGCCAACTACGAATGTACGCGTAGTTGGCACTGTCATAAAACATTTGATCGCAGAAACCGACTACGACATAACTCGTATAATTAATAAAGTAATCAAAAATTATTTAAATTGAGTAATCTATCTTTCTCGTAAATACATGTTTTATATTTTTATTTTACAACTAGCGAAAGTACCTGATGCCAGGTAAGTTAGATTGAAAGTAATTATCTAACAACACAGAGAACGATACCGCTGTAATCCTCCTCTAATAACAATGCAAAAAATACGATTCGTAGGTCATACATTTCTCAGTCTGATGCAGCATAGAACCCATATACAAAACTTGGATATTATATGAACTAACTCTGTCTCATTATATCAGCAACGATGGCACGCAGTTTTTAATGATTTTCGTCTTCTAATCAAATAGTCGTAAAAGTTCAAGTTCCATCCAATATTTCACCTATATTCAATTTTAATCGATTAAATGGTACCAAAAAATTGACCGCACCAAGAAAAACAAGCACACAAATAGATATTCTTCTACATATGTACAGATTTTGTAAAACTTACAAATTTTCGATTAACAAACTGAAGGATTTGAAAGCGAGCAGTAGCAACACTTTTCGAAACAAACCATTTTTACCTCCAACGCGCGAGATTGTTGTCACTCGGAAAAATGAGTGCGAAAATGAGTGTTTTCAGAGTTTTTAATTAATATCTCAACTAATTAAAGTCATGTGAAGATGAGAATAGTCGAAATTTCTTCCTACAAATTTTCGGAATTGGGAAAAATGTATTTAATGTTTGGCAATGCTATTTTTATTTCATTGTAAAACTTCGAAATTTTTTATTAATGAACTCTACGATTTAAAAGCCAGCAGTGGCAAATCTTCTCGAAATAAAGCAGACTTTTATTTCGAGCCTGCTAGACCGTTGCCACTCGGAAAAATTAGGGCTAAAATTAGAGTTTTCAGAGTTTTTAATTAATATCTCTGATTTTAGCTATTTTGGGGGGGGGGGAAGAAGTGGACAACGACCTCTTCCAGGACCCAGAAAAGAATTGTAGAAAGTTCGTTGACGATAGCTGTAGTAGTGACTGAGTTAATCTCGAACAAACACACAAATAGACATTCTTCTTTATATAGACAGATTAGTTAATTAAAATATGATGGCGTAGTGGAACCGTTTATGAAAATGTTGCTTGGCAGCGATTGTAATAAAGCCTACTTATAACGAAGATAATACAGTATCATTCAAATGCTCATCTTCAAGAGTAAGTTAGCAAAATCTGATTTGCATTTCTGGTAATTTACACTTGAAAACTGGCAATTTACACTTTTAATATATGGGCTATTTGTGAGCACTTTAATGCACTAGCTAGCGATTGCAGTGGCGTGAAGACCTTTAAAGTAAAGTCCTGTCACAAACATTAAAAATAAAAACTCAAATTTGGAAACAATAAAAACTATTATGCATCATTTTGCACTAGGTGAAAATTGCATACGTGGGTAGATTACTAAAAGGAAAGGAAGTCATTCTGAAGTTATTGGATTTAGTTTATTTAAAATGAAAGTTTCAATACATGACAATAGTTTAATCCGTAATATAAAATGTTTTTCGATTTTATAAGCATTTTTGTGTGTTAAAATAGTTATTCAATGAATAATTTGTATTTTTTAACATCCAAAACATTTTGTTGTATTTGAATAACATAGGTACTTATTTTGTTTTGCATCAGATTTCTTTTCACCTAATATTTGCGTTAGATTCCTATCCTGCTGTTTCTTACACTAACCAATAATTACTTTTAGCAAAAAAACTTGAATAATTTTCCCGTTGTACATTTGCAAATTAGAATGAATGAAAAGGTTTTGAGAATATCAATGTCGTATTTCAGCGTAAGCCATCTCATAATTCTTTGTACAATAATAGCATGTCTCTACTTTCTCTGTTCATCACAATCCATAATTTTACTGACGTAATATGCTGTAGAGTTGGTGATTATCTTTTGCCTAAAAATATCTTCGGGTCATCTACAAGCATACTAAATTGTTTAATGATATTAACCGAGAATGCCCATTCATTATTAAAGTCACTAAATAATTTAACACGTTGCTGCATAATTAATCACATTTCTTTCAGTTTTTATTGAGAAAGTATACAAGCGTATTAAAAAATTAGAGACTTTAAGTATTGTTAAAAATAGCGGGGGAGGTAAGGCCTCAGTTGCATCAAAATCATTAAAACGTAGTATAATTGCTGGCCGCAGTAGATTCTTAAATTCTACGCGCGAAGTAGATTTTGTTTAACAGCTAGATGAAATGAAAAGTTATAAGGTATATCTCCCACATTCTTAGCGTGCCTTCGTGGTGTAATGGTCAGCACACTGAGCCGGTATTTCAGAGGTCCGTGGTTCGATTCCCGGCGAAGGAATTGCATATTTTTCATGTCTCCTGCTACTAAATAACCTAATGTCTCTACACTGGCGCCCGAACTAAAAGGGTTGTGGATGATGACTCTCCACACCCAGGATTTGGCGACTAGGTCCCCTAAAACCCTAGTCGCCCTTTAAAAAGGGGAGTATATAAGGTATATCTCCCACATTCTTAGCGTGCCTTCGTGGTGTAATGGTCAGCACACTGAGCCGGTATTTCAGAGGTCCGTGGTTCGATTCCCGGCGAAGGAATTGCATATTTTTCATGTCTCCTGCTACTAAATAACCTAATGTCTCTACAAAGTAAGATTTGAAATTTTTAGAGATCAATAAGAGCTTTTGCAGGCAAGATTAACAACTGAAACAGAGGGCACCGAGAGAGATATTTGCCAGTTACTATAATATCCCACACCAAAAATTAATCGAAAACCGTATATGATGTCGAACGTCAGCGGAAACTGATGGATTTTCCAATGCCCAGTAATACTTGTTCTGTCGACTATACATTTCATTCCACGAAAAGCATGTTTCATCTGTCCACACTATATCTGCCAAGAATGTTTGGCTGGACCTATACCTGGTACATGACGAAGTTGCACCACGCGAAAAGTCTTTTGGTATCCCTGTCTAGTAATGCCTGATTAGGTGTTGGCCGTTTTGGATGAGCACTTAATTCATTTAAGATTTCCAAACGCGACTTTTTGAGAGGTCACAGTTTTTACTTATCTCTTGTGCTGCTGTTTGCATATGTGAAGGCGTATGAGACATCTTCCGGATGTACTTTCTGCCCTACGTTAGCTGGTCTGCCGGATCGAAATAAGCTAGTCACGCAGCCTGTCTCTCTTGAACGTTTCACAACCTGTAAGACGGCTTTGTGTGAAGGATGCACGTCTGAAGGGAAAACGCTGCCGATACAACCGAGCTACCGATCGCGCCTTGCGCTCTCATTCGCCGTAAAGTAACCATCTCAAAATAACCATTTTTTGAAAATTGTTCCATGACCATGAGCTTCAACATACAACTCCGAAGCGATATCTCTTTTATAGATGTCTCAGTTGAATAGGTGTGACGTTTCATACACGGTTAGCATAATGCACACATTCGCACACCAAGCTCAAGTTGTGATGAGTTGACGCGTTTTGCGACACGATTGTGCACCGTCTGCATATTTTCTACTCTGTTCGTAAAGACAATCAGTACAAGGATGTACCCCGCGGGGTTTGAACCAGCGGTACCCCTATGCCTCGATGCGGGCTCGTTTTTAGTCCGAAAGATAATCTTTTCTCCTTTCGTTCAAGTTTCGTGACGTCACAGCTTTGCAAATCGCAAAGAAACACATTTGTGTTATTAGCATTCTGTTTTTTGCATTCATATATTCACAAGGTACTTTTCGTAAATCGATGCTCTACAACTTCGCAATTCACTTTTTCTTCCTATCTCGGATCGTTTTCGAGTTAGGGACGCCAACTCAGTCGTTTTCCACCAGATGGCGCTGTAAGCTATCTCAACTAGTAGCGCATAGTCACTTTACTATACCTGAACACCAATATTACGACTATAGCCGCAGCCGTTCGGCAGTTAAACCGGTGGTACAGGACTTAAGTGGGCACTCTGTATGTATATATATATATAAAGGGCAGTCAAATGAGACAATCTATATAATGAGCATTTGGTAACGCAGGTAGATAGGTGTATAGAAGCGCTCTCTATTGGGAATCAGGAAGCGCCCTCTTTGGGGAATCAGGAAGTTACACAGGCTCTCTATTAGGAATCAGGACGCTCACTGCTGTGTCATTTGTCTGTTAGACGCGCTCGAAGTAAGGTCCGCGAGTAGTGTGTGCGCCCCCCCATCACAATGGAAGATGAGAAAGAGGAACAGCATGCTGTAGTGCATTTCTTGACTGCGGAAGGAGTATCAGGAAGTGAAGTTCATGCCCGAATTTCTTCTTATGTATGGCGAATAAAGTATGTCACGGGCGCGTATGTTTGAATGAAATAAACGATAGCGAAAAAATCGGGTGTCATTAAAAGTCGGCAGTCGGCCAGGATAGTCTCATCGTGACATTACCCCTTCGATCATTGTTGTGGTGGATGCTGCGTTTACAGAAGACAGATGGCGGACGGTGGAAGACCCCTCGCCATCTTGAGAGTTCGGAAGTGGGTTTCCCACAGCCTGACCAAGAAGCACAAATTGAACAGAAGCACAAATTGAATGTCGACATCACTGCAACACCTGGAACGGTATCACGATGAAGAATATTGTTTCATATCTAGTATTGTCGTGAGAGATGCAGCATGGTGCCGTGTCTTTGAGACGGAGAGCAAGTGTCAATGCCAACACTGGAAGTACATGGGTTCACATCGACCCAAAAAAGCCAAAGCCGTGCACACCAACTCCGAAAAACGTCACGCTCACCTTTTTCTTTGACTTCAAAGGCTCGCCGTTCATTACCTTTTTGGACCACGACACCACAATTAACACGCGGTACGTGGAAGCTTTGAAAAAATTTAAGCGCGTCATCAAGTCCAAACGCCCAGAAATATTGAAGGACGGCATCACTCTATTGCAGGATAATACGTGTCCACATACCACGGCTGTTAAGGCTTCACTACAGAAGTTTAGGTAGAAGCGCTTGCACATATTCCATACAGTCTAGATCTCTCCCGTTGTGATTTCCATATTTTTAGAGCATTGAAGAAAGGAATTACTAATAGAAACCTTTGCAATTTCTGTTGAGGAGTAATCAATGTGTATTTAAGGTAACTAAAAGTTATTACACTGGTATAGCGTTTATTTAATGTAAGATCTTTTCTGAATATTTTCTGCAACAACGGGAAGATTTTAAGCATGTAACATTGCAAAGTCTTTACATTCTTTTTGATGCTGGAGACTTATGCACTCGCCGGGACTCGAAGTTTGGACCTCTCGAATACTCGTCCGGTATGCTTCCAGTTATACCACAAAAGCATGCGGAAAGTTGGGAAAAAATACCTTACACATTATACGATAGATTTTCTAACATGTTCATTTTTATGCGTTGTAAAAAACATGTTCATCTTAGCGCAAAGATTTCACTTACTCAGATCACAAGCGAAATTAGTAATTGCTTTATAGTGTCGTAACTTAATATTGTCTAAATATTTAATTTTTGAACACGAGTACAGAAAACTGTGCGAGCATTTCAAAGCGTTATCTTTCAAAGTGTTTCCAGCTTGGTATCCCAATGTTTAAAAGTAAAAGCTGTAATTAGCATAAGACACCCGACAGAAGGAAAGCAAAATGCAGTACAAATTATAAATTTTTTCTGTTCAAAATTAGCATTCTACCCCTTGTTTTAATAACAAGTTTGAGTATGGATAAATGAATGACATGATATATATATAACAAGCAAAATGAATATGTTTGTGGAGAATGAAGCTCATCCTGTTTGTCCTTCTCATTGTTTGGTGGTACTGCTGACTTTTAAGTTAATTAAGGACTGCATTTTCGATTAGTTTTACTGCTATATCTTAGCTTAGCTGGACATCTGACAACAACTTTTACACTCCAGGTCAGGACTCCAGTCATGTGGTAATCCAGGTACTGCTCCGATTTATTTGCACAGTTCTATTTTCAATGAAACA
Organism: Stegodyphus mimosarum; assembly: GCA_000611955.2. Taxonomy (NCBI): domain Eukaryota; kingdom Metazoa; phylum Arthropoda; class Arachnida; order Araneae; family Eresidae; genus Stegodyphus; species Stegodyphus mimosarum. The sequence goes on from KK113484.1 coordinate 14,761, forward strand.
TAAAGAAATGATACTTTTCATTTGCTACAGAGTTTCCTCATATTACGCTTCACTTCCGCATGCTTAAAATTACAATAAAGTACTAACATTTGTTTATGTAGAGAGTATTTAAATAGAGCTAGATGGGATCTTAAAATAATAACTGACATTTTATACTGCAGACGTTTTGTAAAACTTTATTTTCCCAAGTTATTTTATGGATACACGATATGTGGTTATTATTTTATGAACGTATATTTTGGGGAAAATGACCTAAAACTTACAAAATACTAATAGCGTAATGTAAGATGATATTTTCTCCGTACTAAGAATTTCGTAAGTTGTATTTGATTTAAACGAGGAGCTTAATAATATAAATTCTTACTATGTTTGTTTATAACTTAGCATTTCCTTAGAAAGACTCATATTTACTTATTTTTCTTTCAGAGTTCTAGTATTTAGATAACTGAATTATCTTTCTTATTCAATGTACAAACTTAGATTATTCAATTACATTTCTTGTAAATATATAAAGTTCATACATGTGAAAATGGCTAATATGCAAGTCTTGTTTTATACATACCTTAAAGTTTAGGATATTCTTTTCTGTATACGGGAATATTATATCCCAGCAGAATGCGTATAATTTAGTGTGGAAATAAAAATTTGCGCATTAACGAGAGTACCTGCCTTACTTATGAGATTTTCTGAAGAGAACTTTAATGTTTAAATTGGAAGAATATTTATTTTTAGTAGTTAAACATTATTATACATTTTTACTTTTCCGCATCCTTAATGAGCTTGTTAATTCTTAGACTTTTCTAGACTTACGATCTTTAACATGGAACTATCATTAGCGAAACTGCTGCGCAGTTTCATGTCATTTGACCTCAGAGTAATTCTGATATTGAAGTACATGTTTCAACAGCTAGGCATTTCTGTAGAAACAGAATAAGGTATTTTTCTTGCCTTCGTGATGTAGTGGTCAGCACGCTCGACGCGTAACCGAGAGGTCCGTGGTTCGATTCCCGGCAAAGGCGTTGCTCATTTTTCATCTCACCTGCTTCTAAATAACCTAATGACTCTACACTGGCGCCCGAACTAAAAGGTGGCGGATGATGATTCTCCACCACCCCGATTTGGCGACTGGGGCCCCTAATCCCCAGCTGCCCTTTAAAAGGGGTATATATAAGGTATTTCTCCTGCCTTCTTTGCATGCCTTCGTGGTGTAGTGGTCAGCACGCTCGACGCGTAACCGAGAGGTCCGTGGTTCGACTTCCGGCGAAGGCGTTGCTCATTTTTCATCTCATCTGCTTCTAAATAACCTAATGACTCTACAAGAGTTGTTTGGAATTCTATCTTAAAACACATTCAAGCCTTCATTCTTTTCTAGGGTTTTCCTCTAAATCAGTTACATATTATTTATGCGCTTTAGAAAGTTTATCAAACTGCTAGAAAATTCTGTTACAAAATTTATTTTCATATGCTTTACCCTTGATCATACAGCATGTTCATTACCGTTATATGTAGTGAATTGCATTTTAAATCATTCTTGTTATCGTATTCATTATTAAGTACTTTTTCTATGCATAAAAATCAACAAATTTCCTGAGAAACATACGGAAATACAGAAATTAGGCGCTAGACAAGTGAATTTTTTCAAATTTATGCATTATTTAATTCACGAAATTGTGATACATTATTTAATAAATTAAGTTGGGTTTATATTTATTAACCCAAAGCGGCAATTTGCCCAAAAGAGCCATTAATTTCGTTTTGGCATTTTGCGTTGGTTTATAAGGTATTTCTCTCGACTTCTGAGCATGCCTTCGTGGTGTAATGGTCAGCATACACGGCGAATATTCGAGAGGTCCGAGGTTCGAGTCCTGGCGAGGGCATTGCTCATTTTTCACGTCCCCTGCATCGAAATAATCTAATGTCTCTACAGGTTCACTATAAACGGCGTTTCACTTTTCAAATTGTTGCCACCTAATAGTAGAGCCCTGCATTGTATTTAAAACAATGGTATAGTTTAAGTGTGAAGGACATGATGTTTAATAAATAAAGGTAACACACAAAACTTTAAAAAAACGCCCTTTGGGAGTAATGTAAAATTTGAAAGATGTCTGATTTTTTTATAACATAAACTACAAAAGCATTTAATAAACTTATGAGTACACAATTTTACGCGTTTATTTTATGCTGTTTATTATCATAATAATTTTGGTACATTTTTAATGCAATTACATTTGTTGCAATTACATTTTTAATGCATCCACAACATTTTTGTAATCTTTGAGGCAATATTAATCTAGATGTACACAAGGACAAAATTCATTTTTTAAACAAACTATATATTGTTTAACAATGCGTAGTACCACAGATATATTTTTATTTCCTTATGATGTTCTTGTTCAGAAAAATATTCTTTCCTTTATATTGCTCTATTGTAACACAGCAGCATGTACTGCATACAAACATAGAAAGTGCATGTTAACCTTTTGTACTCCAGCCCTTTTCTGCTCGTGTGAACCAGCAACTCGAGACGATTTTTCGTATATCTGGTGAATATCTTACAGATAACTTAAAATGATTTCACTGAAATCTTACGCTTCTTTTATGCCTGAAGATACTTGCGATCTTGTGGCTCTTTTGCCGCATACAAATGGTATTCTTTGAGGTATATCTTGGGATTCTGTGCCCACTACCTATTCCAATTTTCAGTCTTTTCTGCGGAATCACTGTCTCTTTCACATTCACCGTCTGAATTTTTCGTCTTCTTACATGTGTTACGGCATCACTATCTTCATCATTGCTTTCCTCCTCTCAATCATCAAGTAGTCTATGTATAGACAAAATCTCATTCTTCATCAATGAAAAATCGAACTCATCTTCACTTTAACTGATTCCTTTCCATGCTTATTGGGCTCCGTAACTTTGAAAATAATATTCCTCTTGCCACGACTGTCCAGTTGGAACAAAGGTTAAAGATGCATGTATAATAATAAATCCAGAAAACGTATTTAAATTTAAAGATTGGCTGTTTTTTATACGCATGTATTGTTAAATACACTCATGAAGCGATATTGCTCAAGTCAAACCTAAGTAAGCATCGTTACCACTCGAATTAACGCGTCAAACCGAGTGGTGATCTAGAGTCACCTCTCAACTTACCGCATCAAATGAAGTGGTCATCTATCGAGTTACCGCTTCAAATCAAGTGGTGACTCTGTGTAATCTGTAGAACTTCTGGTCAAATGCATATTATTACGTTCTGTGGTAATCAAACGTTAGAGGCTGATATGGAGTTGAGCAGGATATTAGAATCCATAACTCTCCCATACTTCAACAGTGAGATTTATTACGAGCAAGAAATATTGAATATATAACATGTCTTTAACTTTTATGGTAAAACAACAGTTGCGTTAATTACACGATGACGCAAGATCGAGATTTTGGATTTGTGAATAAATGTAATATTCACATTCACATATTCTTCTACTCATACCTTTTCGACTCGAACTCTAACTGTATATTTTCAGGTGGACTCTTATATCGATGACTGTTTCAGAGCTTTTAGTTCATTTAGATTTAATTGTTAGACCCGTTTTTGCGTCGTCTTTGAAAATAAACGATTTAAGCCAATTTTTATTATGCTTTATTGAGAAATATGAATCTTAGGATGTTTCAACACTCTTCTTCTTATATTAAATAATTAAAAACCCTTGCATACCACTGTAGAGTCGTTAAGTTATTTCGAAGCAGGAGACATGAAAAATGAGCAGTGCCTCGTCCGGATTCGAACCTCGGACCTCTAGAATACGCGCCGAGTGTGCTGATCATTACACCACGAAGGCATGCTAAGAAGGCGGGAGAAATACCTTATATGTTAATGATAGGCTTTTTTACGACATACTTTTATTATACTACCCCTTTCAAAGGGAGACTGGGGATTAGGGGAACCAGTCGACAAATAATGGTGGTGGAGAATCATCATCCACCACCTTTTTTTTAGTTCGGGCGCCATTGTGGAGACATTAGGTTACTTTTCAAGTAGAAATTATGAAAAATGAGCAATGCCCCCGCCGAGAGTCGAACCTGGGATCTCTCGAATACGCGCCGAGTGTGCTGACCATTACACCACGACGGCCTGCTAAGAAGACTAGAGAAATATCTTAAGTACTCTCCCTTTTAAAGGACAAATAGGGACTAAAGGACCCGATTACCAAATCCTGGCGATGAAGAATTATCATCCACCACCTTTTTTAGTTCGGGCGCCACTATACAGTAATTAAGTTATTTCGAAGAAGGAGGCATGAAAAATGACCAATGCCCTTGCCGGGTCTCGAACCTCGGACCTCTCGGATACGTGTCGATTGTGCTGACCATTACACCACAAACTCATGCTAAGAAGGCGGAAGAAATACCTTATACCACAATTCTGCTAACAAAAATCAAAACGTTTTTGCATAATTGCTTGTTTTTGTAAAAAGATGGATTATATAGCAATGAATCTTACATTGTATTAATTGTACGTAAAGAAACGTAACTTTAAGTAATGAAACCTACTATTAAGTGATTCATATATCATTTGAGTATTAGGTAGAGTACAACCAAAACTGGAGCAATTTATGAAATTACCCAACAAAAATATCTTTTTCGGAATTTTGAACCGAAACTATGAACGTGATTCATCTATGAATTTTAAACTGCGTTGAAAAGCTCCTGCTTTGTCACCAATGAAAGTTTCTTACTTATGGAGATACTGGTAAAAACGAAATATGACTGGCTTAAATAGGAAGGCTAAATTATCAAGACACGTCTGCGAAACGGAGGGTATTTATAAATTCGCCTAAAGTCGAAGCAACATCTCTCCACTAGAGGAATATAAAGTGTCAAACCTAGAAGTATTACATTAGAGAAATGTAAGACAATGAATTAATAATAATGCATTCCATAGAAATGAAAGAAATACTCATTAAAGCTTGTCTTTGTTATTCAGTGTGATTTATTATAAGAAATACGGCTAGTAAATTTTTGGAAGTTTACATTACTGGAATTAAATGCTGCTGTTCTTTTGCTTGTGGCAATTGGCTCATGCAAAAGAGCGGCTACTAGAAGAAACATTTATACCAGGGCACTATACTGTTAGACATGCAACTACATTCCTAATTACGTTGACCACTCCTGAATATAAAATTAGGTTTATTGAAAAACTTTGGGAAGTTTATAGACGAGAATGGAGAAGTGCTTGCATACCTCAAAAGTCAGTTTCTGAAATTTACTGATGCGAGAGTGAAGCAGAATGATATTCGTTGGACTAAATCCGAAACTCTTACACACACCCCTTCCTGAAAATATAATTTCATAATAAGTTAAAAGATGTTGAATTAGCGACCTGGAAGGCCTTTTGAGAAATGGTTCGTGGGTTAATGACAAATAATAAAGCAGACAGTTACCGACAATTGGTGTAAACAAATCCTGGCCTGTTGCAGCAGATTATGATCTTGTCTTTGAAAAATTTACTTTCTATTCCTATTGAGAACTTGGAAACTTTAAACAAGAACAAGGATAAAGATTCCATGAATAAATTGAAAAAATGAGGCAAAGGTATCAAGTTAGGTGGGTTACTAACATGGCAAGTGAGTACTGTTGTTTTCTAATAAGTGAAGCTGATACTCGCTATAAAAAGAAGAAACAAATTAAATTTCATAAAATAAATAAAAATGAAAATAACTGCATTCGTGAAAAATATTTTTCATTTTAAGAATAATTCCTGCATCATCTTGTAGATTCACTAGGATTTTTGATCTTAAGAGAAACGTGAAAAATAAGCAATGCCCTCACCCGGACTCGAAACTCGGACCTCTCGAATACGCGCCGAGTGTGCTGGCCATTACACCATGAAGGCATGTTAAGAAGGCGAGAAAAATACCTTATACACTCTCTCTTTTAAAGGGCGGCTGGGGACCCAATCGCCAGATCCTGGTGGTGGAGTGTCATCATCCAGCACCCTTTAAGTTCGGGCGACATTGTAGAGACATTACGATTTTTGATGCTGAGAAACATTAAAAATGAGTAACGCTGTCGCCGGGACTCGGACCTCTCGAATATGCGCCGAATGACTGGCCATTACACCACGAAGGTATGCTAAGAAGGCGGGAGAAATACCTTATAACCCGCACGGTGGAATTTGTAATGTTCCTCAGTACTTTGATAAAACGTCGAGGAACTAGTGGACTAAGTATCGATGAATAGTTACTGCAGAGGCTTGAGAAGGGTTGAAATACCCTTTTATTCACTCAAAGAAATGATAACAGATGGCCCCTTCTCGGCTTACAGGAGAGCCTCCACTTGGGCTTTTAAATCAGGATAACAAAATAAGAAACTTATCTAAACTAAACAGGTTTAGCCAAAGCTGGACACAAATACCTAACGTAGTTGGCCCTTAAATTAACTTAGCCAGTAATTCTCAAAGATGCAAGTACCGGGTGATCAAAAAGTCAGTATAAATTTGAAAACTTAATAACTCACGGAATAATGTAGATAGAGAGGTAAAAATTGACACACATACTTAGAATGACATGGGGTTTTATTAGAACCAAAAAAAAGTTAAAAAATGTCCGACAGATGGCGCTGGACAGCAAAACGTCAGTGACTGCGCATGAAAATCGTGTATAAAAGGAGCTGTAATGAGAGAGAGAATCAGATGCACTAGCAGTCGCAGCATGTTGACGTTACCTGAAAAGGCGCTTTTAGTGAAGCTGTATTATCAGAATGGGGAATGTGCTAGTTCAGCGTTACGATCCTATCGCCATAGGAAGGGGATTTGAACGGGTAAAGGTCCGTTGACAAATGCAGATGCGTTGACAAATCCGGCGAGAATGATTTCGAAGTTCGAGGCCACGGGTAGTTTACAAGATAGACCCCGTAGTGGCCGACCAAGCACAAGGCGTATTGCTGCTGAGACAGTTCAGGAAGAAATGCAGACTGTAGCGGGTTCGTCTATGCACGGGGAAGTCAGCGCTCGTGCAGTCGCACGTCGCACCAGCATTCCATACACTACTGTTTGGTTGGCACTCAGGCGTACCCTCCGATGCTATCCTTACAAAATCCATCGGCATCATGAACTGTTACCTGGTGATTTAGTGAAGCGGATGGCATTTGCGGTGTGGGCGTTTCAAAAGATGGCGGAAGATGACGATTGGTTGAGTAACGTGTTGTGGACCGATGAAGCTCATTTCACGCTCCGAGGGTCTGTCAACGCCCACAACTGCAGAATTTGGACTACCGAAAATCCTAGAACTGTCGTGGAAACTCCATTGCACGACTAGAAAGTCACGGTATGAGTTGGATTTACCACATCTACTGTTATCGGGCCTTTTTTCTTCGAGGAAATGCGT
>KK113484.1:22552-49733 GCA_000611955.2 Stegodyphus mimosarum
TTTGTCTTAATGTTATGCTAATTATTGCTTTTCTGATCAGATTGTTGCTTTTCTAATTATTGCTTTTCTAATAAAACCCCATGTCATTCTAAGTATGTGTGTCAATTTTTACCTCTCTATCTACATTATTCCGTGATTTATTAAGTTTTCAAATTTATACTGACTTTTTGATCACCCTATACAATACGGCCGAACGTAGTAGATTCAAGAACAAAGCAGCCAGAGGGCAAACATGCGCCACTAAGGACTCCTAAGCAGTCTCTCTCCAAGTAAGTTGAACTTTCGGATATTGTTTGGAGAACAGCCTTGGTTGCGCCAACTTGGCTTCTTTAAGGGTATGGGCGACATTTCATCATGGTAACGGAAGTAATTACTACAGAATAAATACTACAATAATAAATACTACAGTAATAAATACTAATTACTATACTACAATAATAAATACTAATTACTATACTACAATAATAAATACTAATTACTATACTACAATAATAAATACTACAGTAATAAATACTAATTACTATACTACAATAATAAATACTACAGTAATAAATACTAATTACTATACTACAATAATAAATACTACAGGTAATAAGTAATACTACAGCTAATCCCTTAGCAAGGGAAAAGTATTACGGCTGTCTCCCTAGAGGAAATACGTCATCGAATGACAACCATTGTCTGCCATACCACAAAAAGCTGTTTCTCCCTTTTTGTCGTCAAGGCTGTTCTCCGAACAATATCCGAACTTTCCTTAAATACTTCTCATTTACATTCAGCGCGATTCTAAAAACTTATTCAGGTAGGAAGTTGTATGTGGGAAAACAAATTTGAAGGAAAGGGATTAAAATTTTTAAATAACTGTTATAAAATTTAAATACACCTTACAAATTCACCTTTATTCTTTCATCATATACTAGAAAACGAGAATGTGTGTTCAATGCATGCAGTCAGCTAATGAATATTTACGTTTGCAGAATGTTAAGTGTTGCCCTACTTTTTATTCTCCCTATACTATTTATATTTGGGATGTGAATTAATGAATTGTTTACTTTCCTCCCCCTCTTCTAACGTAATTATTCGCAACGCTTCTGCGAAGTGTTAACAAAAAAAATGCTAAGTCAGAACCTGAAAACAGTGGAAAATATTAAAACGTTTAATTTAATTACCCTATGCTTTTGGAGTTGTCGATAGCAACGATTTGTACAGCAATTTAAAATGAAATCCTAAGTTTTAAAACTTTTATTTTAGAAAACAGTTAAGATCCTATTTTATATATCAGAACTGTGCATTTTAAGATTCAAATAATGCAATCCGTAGGATTTTATACGCCTAATTATTATAATCTAATTTTATAATTCGCATTCTGTGAAATGTTTTGACTTTAGTTCTAAGATATTACGAGATGAATGATTTTTAAGGCTTGAGTTGCCTATTTTAGTCATTCTTTACTTGAGTTATTATTTATTGTTACTTAAATTAGTATTCCCAGCATTTGTACTGACATCAGCATCTTGGTTAATATGATTCAGAACTGCGAAGAAAAACAAAATGGTGAAGAAAAAAGTAGCATGTAAAGAACAAGAAATGAGTGTAGCGTAGACGCGTAGCTGCAGCTGGCAGTATTCTAAAAATAATAGCTACTTACGTTCTTATTCAGTAAAAAGGGATTCTCAAAAAACGAACTTCAATAATGTATTTTATTTTAAATATTTCGTGTTTTTCTATTTCCTCCCTCAGTCTCAACTACTAAAAAATTACCTTAACCTTCGACGCCATTTGAGAGTACAAAACATATTACAAATACAAAAAAAATTATGTTTGAAAATATGACCATAAAAATGAAACTAAATTGATATTTCGATTTTAAACTACGGTATATGCACTCAACTCATCAGTGTTTACAAGTAACGTTTTTCAAAACGCGAGAGGTCGAAAGCAATCTGATAGAGATCATTGAGCAGTCAAAAAAGTTTTATTCTCTCCATGATAAGAATTAACAGCAATACTAACATATCAAAATTTATTCACTGTAGATCATTGAGAATTAAAAACAAGAGTCGAACATTATACAGAACCACAGGTGCGTCGGCTGGTGACTTTAATTTAAATTATTATTCTATTCGATAGAGAATAGCGGATACTACGAAATTTTGAAAAGTTGCGTATTGTATTACGCAGTGCATGTTGCTGGTGCACTGCGAGGAAAAAAAAAAAAAAGAAAGAAAGAAAATGGGACAGTTCTATGTCTCCCTTTCTACTGGGCTGATTGACGAAATTCAACTTGCGTTTTTCATGTCTCGAAAGCGTGACTTAGTATATGTATTAGATTTATATATAGCATTGTTCTGATATAGGCATTTTAACGCAAAATCGGACTTTTCTGAAGTGGCATGCCAATTTGTTTCCATATTTCGATTCTATGACTCAAATTATGCCCAACTGCCAAGTTTTGTAAAAATCGCATCAACAGTTTTTTAAAAAATTAGCTCTCAAAATTTTAGCTCCTCAATGTTAATTGAATTTGGTATATACTATTTATTAATATCTCTTTTTTTTTATTAAACTTTTTTTATTCTTCCTCTCATATTTCGAAATGGTTCATTCCAAATAAAATTCGCTAAATTTTATGATTTATTTTTTAAATTTGTTTTTTTAAATAGTTTTTATAAATCTTTCGAAAAATATTTTGAATTATAACCTATAAAATATTTGTCATCATCTTAAAGTAGATGTATTTTTAAGCACACTTGCAAAAAATTAGAGTTTTTATTTGAAAATTTCTTAAGATATACGGGAATTTAGATATTAGAGCGTTTTGAAATTTTGCATATTTATTACAAGCGATAGTAACGAAAATGTGGTTTACGCATTCTTTTAAAATTATTTGAAAGTATGAACTGTGACTTTTTTTCCCTCTCGTGGACAATGAAAAAGAGTAAAGGAAAATAGGTTGCTATAAATTAAGAAGTCCGCCAAGGGAATTATTCTTGGCGCAAACCGAAAAAAATCCGCCAAGATAAATTTTTAAATTTTTCACCAAAAATTACAAAATTTAATATCTAGGCATAATTTGAGTCGTAGAATCGAAATATGAGAAACATTGGTACGTTATTTCAGAAAAAGTCCGACTTTGTATCAAAATACCTATATTGGGACAATGCTATATATAAATCTAATATGTATCCTAAGTTAAGCGCCCACCAGCGGCCGATCGGTAAAGACGCTGAACACTGGTAGTTCGGTCCGAGGTTCGAATCCCGCGAACGGGCTGGCTACATGGGCGTTTCCGTGGTTTTCCCCATGTGTAACGTGTATACGAGCCAGTTTCCCTTAGAAAGTCCTCCACGAAGGCATCCCTCCCGTTAGGCAGATAGCCCTCGTGTGCTTTGCCATAATTGAATAACCTAACCTAACCTAACCTAAGTTAAGCTTTCGAGACATAAAAAACGCAATTTGAATTTCGTCAATCGGCTCAGCAGAACGGGAGATATAGAAATGTCCCCTCCTTTTTTTTTTTCTTTTCGCAGTGTACATATTGTATTACAGAATTAACAATGTAAGTATTGTCTAAGATTAATTTTGAGGAGTTTGTTTTGTGATGTAGTTTAGAGTTTTCGTTTATTATTTAACATTACAAATTCATTTCTTAAGTAAAAGATAAATTAGATATTTTAAACGTAGCATTGTGATTAAATTGCAGGCTTTTGAATAAGGTCATTACTTTATTGCATTTACTTTTACATTTTACGCTAAGTATGATTGTGCCTCATAGTTACGTAAGAATGTTAGGCATTACTGATCTAACTAGAATCATATGTTAAAATGATTGGAGTAATTTGTGTCTTTTTTTAGAATACACATCACAGAAAACCGTTGTAACTTTATGAGCTTTTTACTACCATTTTCTTCTTCGATGGGTCAATTATTCAAAGCTGGTTTGTCTATATAAATAAGAAGTTTAAATTTCTTGACTAGTGTTATCTGATCAGCAATAAAAATTTATATATTTTCCTTTCCTTATACGAAACATTGCCATACAGAACCATTTTTAAAAATGGAGAAGGCTGCTAAGCTAGAAATATTATAAAATTTGTCCTAAAAATAAAATTAATATTCTAAAAATGAATAAACCTGAAAACACTCCCTTTATCTATTACTGGCATAATAAATATCGAAAACGTAAAATATCACTCCATACATAAGATAAACATGTAATCCGACTACAGATTATGTGTCTAGACTGATAAGAACATAAAAGACACGAATTTCAGAGATTGGATTCATATTCTCAGACAGCATAAACATAAAAACGCAAATGATGGAGAATAAAAGAAAACTGTTTTATTGTCATTCGAATAAAGAAAGTCTAGGGGAAGAGGTTTTCTCCTAAGTTCGGTATTATTAAATAAAAACCACAAGGCTATTTTTTTATAGATACAAGCAACAGCATCATAGTGTGTACACTAAAACATTATTTAAAGTTTCTGGTTTTAGAGAAACTGAAAAGGTGCTGGCAAGTTTCATCTTAATAAGTAGTTTCATTTTAATAAATTGCAAGACGTTCGTTTTGGAATGAAAATATATTCATAACAAAAGAACAAATAAGAGATTATTATGAATAGATTTTTTGTAACTGCATTCCATTTTCTGTCAAGGTTGGAACTTTAAATAATTTGGAAACTGAAAATGATAAAGAAGCATATTTATAAGTCAAAATATTACATAAATTAATAGGTGAAAAATTCTTTGACCTATTTCTTAAGCAAAAAAGTATAATATAATTGTTGATTCCTAAAATCTGTATAAATTACAGAAAATAATCAGCATTTCTTTATAAATATGTATATATTATTTTCATTTCAGGTTTCTCTTTATTTGGAATTTTTGTCTTGAAGATAATTTTATGACACGTATTTTAAGAGTTTCACAACATACAGTTCTATATTTCAAGTATCTTCCCTTTAGTTTTATAGTGTAATGTCCCTCTTCAGAGTGTTGCCTGAAATGTGGTCATGAAACTTAAAATAACTGAACTAGTTTGAGAAAGACGTTAGCATACACTTTATACGCTGGTGAAATAAATTAAGAGAATTTGTATATTTTATCGAATTGCATGAAAAGAACTGAACTGAAGGAAAAACCACTGCTTCTAGATAAAAATGCAAATCATGTACGGCAAATATGTAAGTGTATACGTGTGTGTAAGCACAGTTAGCAGAAAAAACAGGCTTTATAAAAGTGTAGAGGGTAAGACGAATTGCGTTCGCTAGCACACTTTGGCAAATTTCTTGGTGTTATCTTGCAACAATCGGTAAAATTCACATCGGAACAGTAAAAATGAGTAACCACCGACGTTTAGATGATGGAATGAGGTGACAAATTGTAGAGAGGCTAGAGGCTAGCCAATCGCAAGTCAAGATATGCAGAGAGTTTAATGTAACGCCCAGCGTCGTGTAGTGTGTAACCTATGGAAACAATTCCAGGATACTGGATCCGTCGAGAGAAAGCCTGGACAAGGTCGTCCAAGAGCCACGATGGCCAGAGAAGACCGCTATTTCTCCATTTTAGATAGGCGTAGCAGAGGAGCTACGGCTTCTCAGCTTTCTCGGGACTTGTATGCAGCCACAGGAACCTATGTAGCAAGGGTGACTCTTTCCAAAAGACTGAATGAGAGAGAGTTGCTTGCCAAAGACCGGCTGTTTGCGTCCCGCTCACGTCTACGGATAGGAGAGTCCGATTAGCATGGTGCAGGCAGTATAGTGATTGGAGTACGGGGTAATGGGTGACTGTTCTTTTCACCGACGAGTCCCGTTTTAGCCTAAACACCGATTCTCGCCGTACTTTCATATGGAGAGAGTCAAGGACCCGCTACCTATCCTCCAATGTCCGCGAAATCAACAATTATGGCGGTGGCGGTGTAATGATCTGGGCAGGCGTCATGTTGGATAGCCGTACACCTCTCCACGTCTTTGACAGAGGCTCTGTGACTGGTGTGAAGTATAAGAATGAGGTCTTGGAGTCCTATGTTCGCCTTTTTCCGGCGTGCAGTGGGCCCCGAGTTCATCTTACAGGCCGATAACGCGAGGCCACATAGAGCTCTTCTGGTCGAGGAATTTCTCGAGAGTGAGGATAGTCGTCGGATGGATTGGCCAGCCAGATCTCCAGACTTCAACCCTACAGAGCATGTCTGGGACGCTGTGGGGAGGGCAGTTGCAATTCGCAACCCCCCTTTGGGAACCATCCAGGAACTGAAAACAGCGTTGCTGAATGAGTGGGACCAATTGCCACAGGTACTGATAAACTGCCATATTTCCAGTATGACATCACGCTACGAGGCCTGTACGGCTGTAAGAGGAGACCATACTCCCTATTAACCCATTTCTTCTGTGTCTTTTGCAACCGCTGTTTCAGACTGTTGAGTACTAATTGAATGTTTTTGAAATGATTAATATGTTTTCAACGCATTGGCGATATCTTGTTCTTGGCGCCGGTCTTGGCGCATATTGGATAGAACGCCACTCTTGTAAAACTACGCACTTGCAGTTTAGATTTCGCCTGTAGAGACACGCATCGCATTTAGACACTTCAATAAATAGTTAAGTTGAATTGTTTATTGTTTAATTAGTCATCGCATCGCATCGCAAACATTTTTTGGTCAACGTCGAGCGAAGGATATTATTTGAAAACTTATGGATTAACTTCAGTCTGGACTGACAAACAATCCGCACGTTCGAAAGAGGTTGGTAAGTAAAATTTGACTTACTTATCAATATGTCTGAATTAAAGGTTGCTAAAACAAATAAAAAGAGTGTAAAATCTAATATATCAAGGTTTAAAGAAAAAGTAAAATCAACTATTGAAGAAGCAGACGCAGCGTTGCTACACTTATATGAATCTAAAATCTCATATTTTCAAGCAGAAGTAAAACATGTTTTTGATTCTATATTCTCGCATTGTGATGATATAGACATTGACGCATTCATAACAGAGAAGGAAACTATACTAGACAATTTAGATGAAATTAATTTGGTAATTAAAAGAAAACATTTAAAATCCAGTACTGTAAAAATTAATACCAACGAGAACACTTCGCCTAAAGACATTTCTGTTTCCGAAGTAAAATTACCAAAGTTATCGCTTCCCACATTTAGTGGAAAAATTGAAGAGTGGATCGAATTTGAAGATTTATTTTCCGCAGCAGTTCATAAGAACAAAACTTTAACTAACGCGCAAAAATTACAATATTTGAAAAGTTCTTGTAAATCAAATGCGTTAGACATTATTCATTCTATATCCATTTGCGACGCAAATTACGATATCGCATGGAATTTATTAGTTGAACGCTACTCAAATAAAAAAGATCTGATAAATTCAGTAATTAAAAGGTTACTTTCCTTACCGCAGACATGTGATTCAGCCCCTTCGCTTTTAAAATTTGTTGACAATATAAATGAGTGCATAAGATCTTTGAAAGTGTTAGAACAAAATGTGAATGGTTTCAGCGATACGCTAATTCTTTATGTATTAGTCGAAAAGCTCGACAAAAATGCGAGAAGCTGGTGGGAAAGATCGCTGAAGAAGGATGAAATAGGAACAACAGAACAGTTAACATCCTTTTTAAAAGAACATTCGCGCACTTTGCAGCATAACAAGCCTCTAAATCGCGAAACGAAGCGTTCCTTTAATTCAAAAGCGTTGACATCTCTTTCAGAAAATTAGAAAACTTGTTCTTATTGCAAAGGTGATCATATATTGTTGAAATGTAATCAGTTTTTGAATCTATCGGTTAAAAAACGGTTTAATTTTGTAAAAGCAAAAAACTATGCTTTAATTGTTTATCATCGCTTCATACGAATAATTCTTGTAAAAGCATTAACGTGTGCAAAAAATGCCATAAGTGTCATCATACATTATTGCATCTAGAAAGAGAAGATTGGGAAATCGCCAACGCAGCATCATCGAATTCGTGTAATGTAAACCCTAAGTTGAGCAAAGGTCTTTCGCCAGATGCTAATGTGTTTACTCCTTCTACGGAGAATTACAGGACTGACGCCAGTGGAAATAAACAACCCACTTGTAATAGCAGCTCTGCAATGACTACGACTTCCGATTTTAATAAACAAGTTATACTTTCCACAGCTATAATTCACGTTAAAAACATTAATGGGAGTTACATTGCCTGCCGTTCTTTGCTTGACAACGGTAGCCAAAATAATTTTATGTCGAGGGAATGTGCTCAATCATTAAACCTAAGAGGAAAAAGAATAAATGCCTCTGTATCAGGATTAAACGGAGTTAATATAAACATAAAAGAAAGTGTAGTCACAACGATTGCTAACGCAGATAGAAGTTACGTTCGCACTTTAAATTTTTATGTTGTTCCCAAAATAACGCGCATAATACCTGCCAGACATCTAAACATTACGCATCTAACTGTATTACGCACAATTAAAGTCGCTGATCCAGAATTTTATAAACCCGGCCCAATCCATGTTTTGTTGTCAAATGAAGTTTTCTTTGAACTGTTAGGAACAAATAAAATAAAAACGCAAGAATTAATGTTTCATGAATCCGTCTTTGGATACATTGCTAGTGGTTCTATGAGCATGCCGCAAGAAAATAATTCTAGTAATTATTGTGGGCACGTTAATTCGGTTGATGATTTATCTAACACCTTAAAAGCGTTTTGGGAAATCGAAGAGGTCCATGGAACCAACCAATTTAAAAGTAAAGAAGAACTATTTTGCGAAGAACATTTTCTTCGTACGCACTATAGAAGAGAGGATGGGAGATACGTCGTAGAATTACCGATTAAAGATGATGGGCTTACAAAATTGGGGGAGTCGAAGGAAAATGCCGAAAAAAGATTAAATTATTTACTTAAGCGTTTCTCACACAATTCAACTTTGAAAACTTTGTATGAAGAATTTATTAATGAATACGAAGCATTGGGACACTCGGAAGAAATTTCTAATTTAGATAACGCTAGGTTTTCGTATTATATGCCTCATCACGGGATATACAGACCAGATAGACTTAGTACTAAATTACGAGTGGTGTTTGATGCAAGTTCTGCTACAACTAGTGGACTTTCTCTAAACGATATTTTATTAAACGGTGGGATAGTTCAAGATGAACTATTTGACATTATTTGTAGATTTCGCACTCATAAATTCGTTTTCACTGCAGATATCATTAAGATGTATCGTCAGATCTTAATTAAGGATCATCAAAGAGACTTGTTAAGAATCTTATGGAAATCTAGGGAAGGTGAATCACTTAAGATTTATAGATTAAACACTGTTACTTACGGTACATCCAATGCACCATATCTTGCAACACGGACACTCAACCAACTTGCAATTGATGAAGGCAAAAACTTCCCGCTGGCAGCGCAAGTTGTGCATCGAGATTTTTATGTAGATGATGTTTTAACAGGAGCCTATACCTTGACGGAGGCTCAGAATCTACAATCACAGTTGATTGAATTACTCGCACGCGGTGGTTTTGAATTACACAAGTGGCACGCTAACCACCCAGAACTCCTGCCTTGCTCAGGAGACAATACCGAATATTCATTCAATACCTCAGATGAAGAATTGAACATCAAGACGTTAGGCTTGAGGTGGAACCCAAGATTAGATTGCTTTCATTTTAAGTCATCTGTCAAGGAACCGGTCATGTACACGAAAAGAACGGTTCTTTCGGATATCGCTCGCATTTATGATCCTTTAGGATTACTCGCACCAGGCATAATCAAGGCTAAGATTTTCATTCAAAGGCTTTGGTTGTTAAAACTGGAATGGAATGAACCCTTACCTGAAAACATAATTAAAGACTGGCAAAATTTCACCGCTTCCATGCAATCGATAAACAAGTTAAGTGTGAATAGATATGTTTTATGTGACAACTATTTTGAAGTAGAACTTCACGGATTTTGTGATGCTTCAGAACACGCATATGGTGCAGCCATTTATTTACGTTGTGTTACTAACGCTAATCCATCTTCAAATTTACTTTGCAGTAAAACAAGGGTAGCACCATTAAAACCGTTATCAGTGCCGCGATTGGAACTTTGTGCAGCTTTATTATTATCACAGCTTGTGTCAAAAGTGGTGAATCTCCTGAATTTAACTATCAGCAAGACATATTTGTGGTCAGATTCTACAATCGTCTTGGCATGGCTTCAAAGCTCTCCACATTTGCTCAAAACATTTTGTGCCAATAGAGTGAGTAAAATTCAAGATTTAACTTCGAATTACCAGTGGAATCACGTGCGCTCAGAAGAAAATCCGGCGGATCTTGCTTCACGTGGAGTAAACTTCGACAAACTAAGTGATTCTGATCTCTGGTGGAACGGACCTTCTTTCCTGATGAAGGAAGAGATCCCCGTATCTACTAAAAACATTGATCGTCAATATCTAGAAGAAACAGAAGACTTTTCTAGTGAATTTAGAAAAGTGACTGACGCATCCCTGATAAGCATTGACACTAATGATTTAATTGACTCCATTTTAAACATTAGTAATAATTATATTAAATTACTACGTATTTTAAGCTATATTTTCAGGTTTGTTTGGAATTCAAGGAAGGGAAGAAATTCTCCTCATAAAAGAACGAATTGGGTAAGTTCAGAAGAATTAAATCATGCAGAAAATTACCTCATAAGGGAATATCAAAAACGAGAATTTAATCCAGAATACCACGCATTACTGCAAGGTAAGCCAATTTCTTGCAAAAGTAAATTAGTATCATTGAATCCTTTCTTAGATAAAGATAAGGTAATGAGAGTTGCAGGCAGATTAAAAAATGCCAACCTCAGTTTTTCACAAAAACACCAAATAATCTTGCCAGCAAAGGGTAAGTTAAGCAATATAATTGTAGAATATTATCATAAAAAATATCTTCATATAGGTTCGCAGGCATTATTGTGTTGTGTGAGGCAGAAATTCTGGCCAATACAAGGCAGGAATTTAACCAGAAAAATAACGCATGAATGCATTACCTGTAGGAAAAACAACCCAATTACGCTTGAACAAATTATGGGTTCTTTAACTTCAGAACGCGTAAATCCCAGTGCCCCTTTTAATTATGTTGGCACAGATTTTGGGTGCCCTTTTTTCATAAGGTATAAGGGACAAAGAAAGGGGATCCTAAATAAGGTATACTTAGCAATATTCGTTTGCTTCTTAACCAAGGCAGTTCATTTCGAATTAGTATCCGAACTTACAACAGCCGCCTTCATTGCCACTTTGAAGCGATTCATTGCTAGAAGAGGGAAAATGGCAGTTATATTTTCGGACAACGCAAAAAACTTCGTTGGTGCTAATGCTGAATTGCAAAAACTTAACAATTTAATCAGGCGTCCTGAAGAAAAGTCATATAGAAAAAATTTGAAAAAAGGTACCCTAGTATTGGTAAAGGAAGATGGCCTTCCTGTAAATAAGTTGTTGCTAGGTCGCGTTGTAAATGTTTTCCCGGGACCAGACGGAAAGGTTAGGGTTGTAATTGTGCAGACAGTTATGGGAACTATAAAAAGAGGAATCGCAAAAATAGCGATATTGCCAATAGAAGAGAATTCTTCCTAAAGGACTTTTTTTTTTATTCAACAATCTGCTAACAGTGATTTCATTTCTTATAATTGTATGAGTATTGTTTGCAATTTATGTATTAATTATCTTGTATTTGTAATGTATATTTAGTTATTCATTATTGATTGAAGTGTTTGAACCCTTCAATGCCGGGGGGTATGTTGAGTACTAATTGAATGTTTTTGAAATGATTAATATGTTTTCAACGCATTGGCGATATCTTGTTCTTGGCGCCGGTCTTGGCGCATATTGGATAGAACGCCACTCTTGTAAAACTACGCACTTGCAGTTTTGATTTCGCCTGTAGAGGCACGCATCGCATTTAGACACTTCAATAAATAGTTAAGTTGAATTGTTTATTGTTTAATTAGTCATCGCATCGCATCGCAAACAACTGCCATATTTCCAGTATGACATCACGCTACGAGGCCTGTACGGCTGTAAGAGGAGACCATACCCCCTATTAACCCATTTCTTCTGTGTCTTTTGCAACCGCTGTTTCAGACCTTCAGACTCCCATGAGTGTTACACACGAACATGTGTGTCTATTATAAGTGTTGAATGTTTATTTTGTTTGTATTATGTCAACCTATGTCAACACCAAATTTTATTAAAATCTGTCCATTAGTTCTGGAGATCGTAGATCAAATATGAAAATTCTCTTAATTTATTTCACCAGTGTAGAAGGAATTTGCGAAATGGGTAACATTCAGGAAAAGGGTAATTCATGCTGTGGTATAATCAGCGATAAAGTATTGTTCGACTATTCGAGCAAATAGAGATGTACTGATGGCGAACTGATTTAAAAAACTGAGTTACTTAACTGAGTGAATAAAGGTAGATTCATCAGAAAAAAGCGGTAACTCACTTAGGGTTCACTCACCAGGAGTTCTTGTTGGAAGTCGGCAAGGAAAGTTCGATTCCAGTTTTAGGTAGAAAAGAATGCTTATCTTGCCATGTTAAAAATGAGTTTAATTTTTAGCATTTCCCTACTTTTTCAACAAATTTTATACTTTTAAACTTTATTGTTAGTTCTATGTAGAGATGAGATTTTAGGGAATCTGAAAACTACAGTAGTAAGAAATCAATGTAGAAAGTCAGTGTTTTTTCCGATCCCACTAGCGCTCGTTCGATTTTTTCCGCTCTTCGCTGACTGTTATTGACTCAATACTTGCTCCCAATTTTATTCATCAAAGTTATCGCTAGTTGCAGGTGAGTTATAAAAAAGAAGCAGTTCAATTCAATGAGCGAAAGATTTTAATCTGATCTGATAACAGAGCGATTTTACCGACCTCTGCTGGAATGCTGACACATTTTAAGCAAAAAAAAAATGGATTTTTGCATCAAGAAAAACTCTCTGGCTTGCCACACCTACTTTATTTGCAAATGTCTACTTTTCTGTCTCTGTGCTCTTTTTAATTACGATGCTTTTAAGTGATCAGGGTTGCCAAACAGTTCAAGCTATCCAAAATCACGTGACGACCAATGTCTAAGGCAGGTAATAAAAGAAACATTCTTCCATTGTTTCAGGAGTAAAGGAAGTACAATAACATAATATATGTACTCTGACTAGTGTTACCCTGAAAGTGAGTAGATACTATATATATATATATATATATATGTAATAACAACAATTTTAGAAGTACTGGTGTAGAAACACTGAGATGTAAACACCCAAAAGTACTGATGGCGCACATACTTGAAGCACATTAAACTCAGATCGACGACCAAAGAATCCATTGTAATGCTAATCTCCTAAACATTAAATCACTTATTCACGCACTTTTTCCCCTTCTAAATATTGAAGTAGTAATGCCATATTTCATTTCATTGGACATTGGAACTTACCTAAGGTAAAAAATACGTAAATCAGCTTTATAATTTATTTCTGTAATAGCCTCTTAACTCCTCATTTTTAATTTCATTATTTCCTCTCTGTATTCTAAAAGTAGTAATTACTTTTGTCGACTGCGATATTCCTAGATCAGTGTATGTTACATGGCTTGTGTAACGTTGTGACGTAGCTGAGTTGGAACTTGAACTCAAAATTTTGAGAACTGAAACCTTTCTAACGTAAACCAAAACCTTCTCTTGGTGAGGTTCCATATTGGATAATTGCGCACTTTAGCTTCTGCCTCTGTTCCTGTAATGCTGTGCTGTCTTTGCATCCCAACAGTATCAAAAATGTAAATATTCTTGAACAGACACGATTAGAGTGCGAAGTAAATTGTCGCCACAAATATCAATCGGAATAAAAATTAACATTTAATTTGATGCAGCTACCAAGTTTCCTAGTCACTACGGATTGAGCATTTTGGCATTGGTATTCTACGCAGTAACGTTCTAAGCCATCTACGAGCTATGCCATCAATATTGCTACGTCTTTTTCCCTTTTTCATCATATATATGTGTGTGTGTGTGTGTGTGTGTGTGGTATTTTAATGCTTTCTTGAAAACTGCGCAGTTTAACTTCCGGAGTCGTAATGGCTGAGGGTGAAGGGATGAAGACAAAGCTCATAAAACTGAATTTGAAGCTATAAATCATAGTTAAATATGATAATTTTTATGTATACAGGTTAAAAAAAGTACGAAATCATCTTAGACAAATAAGTACAGTAGCGCAGAAGTTTTGCATGGCAGGAGACGTTAAGAAAAGAAGTAATGACGTAATTGCTCGCGAAGTAGTATTTATACCGGGCAGGTGCATATGTACAGCTCAACTGCGATTGGTTCATTTTTAGTTCCGTGTGCAAGCAGCAATATTAATTTGGAAAGATCTCGAACTCGGGAGAAAAGGTGAACTTAGGTGGAGAACACCAATTTTAGAATAGTCAATTTTGAGGTTGCCAATTATTTCTTAGCGTACCCATCGTATTTTATTATATCTTATATATATATATTAAGTTTTTTAACATTTTAAATAGAGCTGTCTTATAAACATTTCCCAAGATCTTGTCGAAAACAGAAATACAGTTTTGTTATAGAAAATACCGATTCACCTTCTGAATGAATTACCCAGCGACAGGAAAAGAAACTGAAATGCCAAAGCGATTACATCAATGTAATTAAAAGTGTGAAAAGTGGTGTTAAATATCTCTGAAAGCACTGCGGAGACAAAAATCTGACATGATATTTATTTTATTTTGTGTAATTTCAGAACGGAAAAGCCGTAATCCTAGTTCAAAACTTGCGCCTTGAGTAGGGAACATCAAGGACACTAGATATGTATTTAAAATTTTATTGCCCCTCCGAAACGGGATAGTGATTAGTGACTCTGATTGCCGTACCGAAGGGACCGAGTTCGAATCCCGGAGAAGGCATAGATGTTTACAAATGTATATAGTGTTTGTGCGGCATGGGGGCAATCAAAATTAGCAGCGAACCAAAAGTCCTCGTGTTGGTGGGAAGACCCTTGGACCCTCTTCACGGGGTGCTGTCCTTCGAAACTGAGTAAAGCCTTACAGTCACACGCATGGTGCCCAAGGCTCTTGCTAACGACAAGTGCTATCTTGCCACAATGAGTTTCGTAGACTTGTCCTGATTTCGCATTAGATCAAGATTGGTCACAACAACAGAAGCAAATTTTATAGTAAATGTCACATAGCGATGAATGTCAGTCACATTCTTTTTCATTGACTTTAAGATGAAATCAGCTATTTTCTTACTGAATTCTGATTAGTTTTGGATGTTTTTAACACGTGCGATGCTATCTTCGGGATCCGCTTTTTAGAATTTTCGCTTACTTCATTTTTATTTATTGTAAAGGTTTTATATCAAAAATTCGGAATATTTCCAAAAGTTGCCAGAGGAGATGTGTTAATAAATGTCCACAAATAAGCTATCTAGCTCTCTAGTCAACAAAATATACATGTATCAATATGTAATTAAAACGTAATGCATTGAAGTAAGTTTGCATCTGAAATGAAATATTCCTCATGAATAAAAAAACCATTTTATACGTAACACAATTTCATTCATTTTCGCTTTCTGATAAGAAATGGGGCATACGTTTGGGTAGGACTGGAATAACAGCCATCACCAGATATGTTGTGGACATGGTCTTCTTCCTCTATTAATGGAATGCTTTCTGTGATTTCTTTAACAAAATCAGCACAAGCCTCCTCTGGTGCTGATCTTTTACAGGTTTTACGAAAGAGTTTAATTATTAATCACTGCGTTTGTGTTTGGTAAGGCCATTATATAATTCTGTGTAAGAAGCTGTCAACAATTTCAGTTCAGGATAAAATTTCACAGAGCTTTCCTCATTAGGGGCCAAGTTTGACAAAATGATTACCCAATTTTTTTTTGCTAGTTCCATACCTTCTTTTCTTAAATTTCCGTTTTGAACCAGATAATTTTTTTCATTTTTATTATGTCCTGTGGAATTAAGAGTTTCAGGGAAAGCTTCTAATTTTTCATCTTCGCTTTGGGTTTTGACGATTAACAATTCATCAATATCTCCAACATCTAATCCTTCTTCACTAACTGTGTGTGCAATTGTAATGATGCTGGGAGATTCGGATGATATTGTTACGAAAAATTCGGCGGTTGCGCCTGTATGTAAGCTTTCCGGCATAGCACTAGGGTTGCCATAAAATAGTGTATGGCAGGGTTGCCAGATTGGCGACTTTATCGCCCATTTGGCGATCAAATTGGCGATATCCCATGGTCCAATCGGGAAGCTTCTAGAATAACTTCCTGTCGAGATATTTCTCGAAACGTGTCGAACTTAAAGGAAAGCTATATAAACCCTTGCGTGTCCGAAAGCGAGGAGTTAGTGAGTTGCAGAGTTGCGAGTTAGTGGCGAAGAGATTGTGAAGTACTGTGAGCGTTGTGATAGCTGCTAAGCTACCCGAGAGTTTTGTGAACGGAAAGCAATCTAGATAGTGCTTTGCCGTGAAGCTATCTTTACAGTATAGCTTGAAAGTGGATTGGTGATTGTTCCACGGTGTTCATTAGAAGTTTAGTGTTGCCGTGAAGCTACCTTTACAGTTACAGCCTGAAGCTGTGTTGCTGATTGTTTCAGCGTATTTATTGTAGATTTTCGACGCTTTTAAAGGTAATTTTGGAACTGTGCTGTAAATAGTGATTCCTGTAAATAAATTGTGCTTTTTATTGTTCTGCATCGTGTTTTCATCGATTACTCTCAAATCCACGAACCCGTATAAACGCAACAATATTAGGAATAATGAAATCTTTGCTTTTTGCACATAAAAAATGTAGGATATCGTTCTGGAATCGTGCTATGAGCTATGTAATTGCCATATAGAAATAACCGAATTTATTACAGAAACATTTTTTTCATGTGCCATTACATTTCTTAAGTAAGCCATTACACATTCCCAAACATTCTTGTGACATTACACTACAGGTCAATCACATTGGTTAATGAAAGAAACCACTTTACGTACTTAATACTTTTCTGAAAGGAAATATATCAAAAAGCTTATATTTGCTTTATCAATTCCGTCTAAGTATCTCAATTTGTTTAAACAAATTGTTTTATAATTCTCCTTCTGATTCTGGGAAAGAAGGCCTCAAGCACTCCGTAGATAAAATTTCTTTAATTCACTTCATTACTTCGCAAGAACTCTTTAAACAATTCAGACAACAATTCAAAAACGAGCTGAAGTTTTTTCCGCCTCTTCCCTGCAGAGATATAAAACGCACTTTCATCCGTGATGAATGCTTCATCGCATTAAAAGCGACATCCGCAACTATTCCGTCGCCGTATGTTCTCCCCGCTGGCAGCAGCAAGTTTCAACTCAACTCGACTCGATAGAGGAAAGGAATTTTCTGTTGCCTAGCAACGAGCAGAATGAATAATGGTCGCCATCGCTTCTCATCGCAAACACTTGCACTCAATTCAAATCTTTTATCCTGTCAAGTTTTGCAACACAGAAAGGATTTGCTTCCTTATTCCCCATTTTTCCCCGTATTTTTCTCCCGTTTGTTATATATTAACCTTCTAGCGGAAAAGCTTTTAAATTAGTTTTCTCAACACTCTGGGAATTACTGTTTGACTTTAATTAAAAGAGCTATTTCTTTATTTACATAATCAAGTATTAACTTTTTACTTGGTGTTGGAAAGAATGATCAATAAACCTGAATATTTCATATACTAATTCAATAAGTTAAGTATGAATAATTTGTTGAAAATATTATCTAGCTTTTTACGGAGTTTATCGTACGGAGTGGATACAAGGTATCAATACATTTCCAGTTTTTAAATACCAAAGTACATACCATCTTCAAGAAGCACTGAAATAAAATTTGTATAATATGCTCAAATAGGTAATAAAGATATCCTGATGACTTCTGGTTTCCTAAAGAAGATCTATATTATTCAGAATATAAAAAGGTTTCCAACCTCAGTCTTCAAAAAACTATGAAGATACTACTAAGACCCAGGTATGCAAAAACGACTGCTGTTGGTACATGCATCTAGAAACACTAAGATGCTCCTCTTGCAGTTTATTCATTCAGTTTTACGATCCTAAAATGAAACAAACTTCATGGAAAAATTACATTATTTCATGATGATTAAATATGAAATCTTGCTTCACAAGCCCATGATTTTTGAGGTTATGTATTAGTTAAGTAAGATCCAATCATTGATCGTCCTCAGAGCAATGGCATTGAACAAATTAGTATAAACTACGTATACAGATCAAAAAGTCATAACTTTTTTTATATATACAAGTAACACGCAGAAACTGCTTAGGTTTCTACACGTGGAAAAGCTTCGGTTTCCTTCATTGCACGGTTTCTACACGCGTAAAAAGCTTACTGTGGCTACGGAAATCTACACTCTTGCTCCAACGTTTTTGTTATTCCTAGTTTTCCTAGATCGTTTCGAACAGCTTGCTGTAAAAATTCGACTCCATAGACCTTCGCTTGAGAACAATAATATTAGACAATCGAAAATCTAGCAAACTGTTTATCGGTGGCATAAGTAATGTGTTTCTTATCAAAAAAACTTAAGTTTCTTCCCTATAAAGCGAGTTCAGAATGCCTCTAAGGTGATGCGCAAAATGCAGTATCGCGCGCAATGCTCGAAAGATATTTTAACTGTACTGTGACCCAGTATAACACACGCTTCTACACACGCTTCAACACACGCTTCTTCTTCTATAACACACACATCACTACATACAGTCTCAAGAATATGTATTAGAAGCAAATATTATGTCAGGCATTACTGTCAAGTATTAGCAAGTATTATATCATGTCAAGAATGTATTAAGTAATGTATTATGTCAAGTGCTATCAAGTATTATGTCAAGTATTGTGTACGGTATTATCTATAATATTATCAGGACTTCTGCTTCTTCTAGTTGATTTTGCAAACATGGCTGGAGTCCTGAGTAGGAACAGAGAGCTTACTAAAAGCTATGTTCGTGCGTGTGTAGAAGATACAACAAAGATAAGAAGGGTTCAAATTACCCTTTATCTGCTTATCGATTTTACAGATGTTCCCGAACTTCGGGACACAAAGACCAACGACTTGTGGTCTGAACGTAAAAGAATATAAAACTACTAACTAACTAAAATTTAAATAAGAGCTAACTTTTAATATTTTACACAGATGACTAGCACTAAGACTGGCCTTTTAAATTACTATGTCTGTAGTACGCAAACTGCGGAAAACTACAATACATCTTTAACTTTCAAGAGGGTTAAACTCTGCCCTTAAAGGCGAACAGTAACTCATGGTAAGCTCGCGTGAAGACTCGTAACAAGAGGGCTCTCTCTCCTTCCTTCTACTCTCGGCAAAAAGCCACAACTTAAATACCTAAGCGTTAGCAAGTACAAATTGCATAAACATATTCACGCGTTAACTTTCGCCGGAAGCGGAAAATAAGAAATGATAGTAAAGTTTTAAAATAAAATAAACGTCAGTGAACTTAGAATCCTTACAGTATTACGTCAAGTATTGTGTCAAGTATTATATACAGCTTTATAGAATGGTGGACGTGACGCTAAATCAATTAACTGCAATGGTAGAGGAATGGTACTCACGTCCTCCGTCACTCACTCACTCATTACGTGCAGTCAATCAGTGGTCGAGCGGATACGATAACTAGATACTAGGTAATTCGTCCTGAGATCGGACTGGCTGCAGAGGCGTTGTTTCTTCCCCTTACGTAAATCTCGGTTAGTTTTCCTTAGAAAATCAATCCTCTCCCAAGGCATTCTTTCTCGTTTCAGATAGCCCTAATATACTTTGCCGCAATTCAGTGAACCCAAAGTCATTATACAGATCTATTCTAGAGACAGTATTAAACGTCTTCTAACAGCCAAATATAAACACTGCAAATTTCACGTACGCATAGCCACGCTTGGGTACATTTTCACCTGAGGCAAAGAGGTAAATGTGCGCTCCTCAAAATCAAATTAATTAAATCTGTATCAATTTTATATTCAACAAAGATAATTATACTAAATTTAACATGACTCATCTGAGTAAATAACATGGTATATTTAGCCTAACCATGTTAATTTCCATTCTAATAACAGTAATTGGCAATGCTGAAAACATTCTCAACGCATGTTTCGAATTGATATATGACTGAATTAAATTGTAATTCTATATTAACTTTAAAAGATATGATTTTAATTTAGCTGTTCCATATTTATTAAAATCATGCAATTTAAAAAAAATATATTTCTGATTTAATATCTGGAGCGTTTTATATCATTTTGAAACTTAAATGCTCAGTTTCTACTTTTGAAAGAGCTAAATCCATTGGTATAAATTACTCAAAAATTAGAAATTGAAAAAACTGAATCTAACTTATTTAATATTATTATGCTTAATATTATAAATATTAATATGATCTAACTTGCTCTCTATTATCCTTATATCTCAATGTGTTACTTCTTTCATTCTGATATAAAAGAACTATTTTTTGGAAACATTTAGTCATTTGACCAATTACTCCTTGACAATTTGATTTATTAACCTTCCTTTTTCACTTCTTTTCTGATTTTGTATACTTATTTTTATAGCTAAATTTTCCCCTTTGTCAACAATGTTTTCCCTTATTTTCTGTAAAAAAGGAAATAATCTTTCTATTATTATTATTATTATTATTATATTCAACATGAGATCATATGGAGGCTGTTTGCCTAAGGAGAGGATTGTTTCGTAGAGGACTTTCTGAAGGAAACTGGCTAGTATTTACATTACACAAGTTGAAAACTCTGAAATCTCCCATGCAGCCAATATGTTCACTGTATTCTGTATTAGGTTATTCCCTCTATTAAGCATGCAGCTAATAGATTTTGTATATAAAATAGTTAAACATACAGTATATTTAATGTTTCTGATTACAAAGTTTTATTTATCTTTTGTTCCTTGTACACCGACAGATTAGATATGAAAAATAATATGCTATGCGAATTGCGAAACACTCGAATGAAAAGTTAAACAACGCGAAATCGTGTTTCCAGACTACCAGCCCTTTTGGGCTAATAAATGATAATGATTAATAATTAATAATAATGATCTTTTGTTTCCCTTAAAATATTAAATCGTTAATAATTAATTATGCTTTTGATTTGGTTCATAAATTACGCGTGTGTGCAAGTGTTCAGAACTGTAGCGTCACTTTATTACTTTAAATAAGCTATTTTAAAACGATACATCTCGATATGTTTCAAACGTTAACGTTAACTAGCATAATCTACTTTTTAAATGTATTTCTACAACGTCATACCTTATTTAGAGTCCTCTTAGTAATTAACCTGAGGCAAATGAGGCAGTTGCCTCACCTTCGTCCCGGATCTGCGCAGATCTGTCTTTACTTTAACCTGAACGCTTTGAAGAGAAACATATAGAATGAGTCCAAAGAATATTGAACATGACGGAATATAGTAATTTTGGAATAGTAATTATTGGGTCAAAGGGGAGAATGAATTTGTAGTAATCCGCACTTAGAAAGAACCACATTATAGGTAAGTAGCTATGCGAAACGCTCAATTTGTTACGGAGTGATCTGTCTGTGATATTTAGTAAAGTTGTTTCATGTATCCGCTTCCTCAGCCCAGCGAACTCACACATAACCTGATGCCATCCTCTGTCTTAACAAGTTCTTATATTCAAAAGATTCTACTTTCGTTTGTGAATAATCTTCAGACTTAAACTTTAACTCAATACAAGCTTCTTAAAAACAGTCTGAGAGAAGAGCTTTGTAAGAATTAATTGGCAGTGATTTGGAGAAAAATCTCCAGACTTAAACTTTAACTCGATGCAAATTTCTTAAAAAAGCAGTCTGAAAGATGAACTTTGTAAGAATTAGTTGGTAGTGATTTGAAGCCAGCTTTATGTTCATCTATTGAATGCAATAATGCAATAATTCTAAACTTATTCGATGTCCAGAAACCTATACTCAATATTGTCGGCATTACCATTTTTTCCCTTTTCTTTTTATTGGAACTTAATCGCAGATCTTTAAGGGAGTAAAATCAAGAACAGTAGATTCCATGGCTTATGTAAGAATTTTAAGTAGAAAATTGTAATATAAGGTAGCAGATTTGATGGCTTATCTTAAAAAAAGCTAGAAAAATATAACTTAGTTAATTTTACTTCGAAACAAGCAAGTTCAGATTATGAATGTTAGTACCAAGTTGCAAACTACAGCGTATAATGTATTTTATGTTAACAAACCAATTATTACGATTTAAACTTTTATTATAGCTTTAAACATTTCCATAGTTCTCACCAGAATGCACATTTATTGGGTGAGAATTGAACTCAAAGTTTTTGAATGTTTTAGTGTCACAGCTTTTGACAGCCTCGCCTGCAAGTTATGTCTTATCGCTAACTCTGCCAGCGATTATTCTGGCTTTAGCCATTTTGCTGGCCGATAATAAACCACACCGTTAAAACATTTGGGTCAGCTTTTGAGTAATCTCTGACTACCGTACTTAAATCTGAATTTTAGCTTATGTTACTTTTTAATTTCCGCAAATGGAGAAGGCTGTTTATACACACAAGTGGTGTCTTATGTTTAATCTAAATATTTAATAAAATGTTATTTAAATTTTTTTTAGGAATGTGTCATCTTAATTCAGGCTGGAACAATAACTCGCTTGTCTAGTAGAGTCTGAAGGACATTAGTTTAGACTTATACTCAACTAGAACCCTACAAAAATTTTCAAAAAAGGGTTATTAGTGCCGAAATAGAATTTTGCATTGAATCGCTCTAAATGCGCCCTTTCACTTTTTATTCGAGTCTATTTCCATTCGCCAAAAATATAAGATATTTATCTTTCAAATTAAATCTGTCTGTATTAAACTTGTCTGTAATGGTTTAAAAAACAAAGCTATTTGAAAGTAATAGATGTAGTTCATAAGAATTTTCGTTTCTTATTTTTGAATCGGATTGATTTATATAATAAAGACGCATTTAATTCGTGATCTATTTAATTAAAAATATTCAGTATTTTCATAGAACGACATAATGCAATTTTTATTATTTAGTTCCATATTTTGTAAAAATTTAATGAAATTTTGTTTAACAAACTCAACGATTTGAAAGCGAGCAGTGGCAACACTGTACGGAATAAAACATTTTAACGCCAACGCTTCGAGACAGTCTATTGGAATTACTAAAGATTGGCTGTTTTTAAATAGTTTGTGTTTTTAATGTTGAACTGAATTTTATGTGGCGTAAAGCGTGGGAAGAACGTGATAGATAAAAATAAATAACGCAAAACTTTAAAACAAAGTCTGAAAGTTTTCAAATTTTATATTACGCCAAAGAAGCGTTTTTTTTTTTTTTTTCATTTACACACATATACTTGCTTACTCGAACATTTAGGTTAAAAATACTTCAACGAAACTTGTTTTTCCACTCGCGCATAATGAAAGGGAAAGGAAAATAATTTATCATAAGTTAAGAATTTCGCCAAATTAATTATTCTTGGCGCAAACTCAAAAAAAGTGTTCCAATATAAATTTTTCGGCAAGTTTCTCACCACGTTTTACGAAATTTAATATTTAGACATAATTTGAGTTGTAGAAATGAAATATGGAAAAATTCGGTGTATTATTTCAGAATAAATTCAATTTTATATAAAAATATCTGTATTAGAACAATGTTGTGTATAAATCTAATGTAAAACCTTAGTAGCGCTTTCGAAACATGAAAAATGCAAATTAAATTTCTTCATTCGACCAAGTAGAAATTGAGATATATAACTGTCCACTTTTTTTTCTTTTTGTGCATAGTGTGCATTACATCAAATAGGATTCGGATACTCGAGACAGATTATTCATTACTTTTTATCACTAGAAAGTCCACTTGCCTCTCCATAAAAAATTAGGCTTAGTCTTTACTGAGCACATGTTCTCTAATCATTACCTCTCCTTCAATAGAGCAGAAAACGCCAGAAAAACCAAAATGGCAGAAAAAAGGCATTCTACATATAAAATAAAACGCAATACAATTATATGACAAAGCAAGTAATAAAATAATTACATTTTAACAGTTCATTAGAAAATTTGAAGTTTTAGCAGGTTTTCTCTAACCATTGTCAAATAATATGCATTTAAATTTTTAAAGCAAATATTTGAGCATGAGCTTTTATCAGATTAAAAACTCTCAATTATTTAAAGTTTGCGTTAATTTAAACACAACAGTAATGTTATTTAGAATAAATTAAAAACCTATATTAGACTAACAATAGTTGTTATAACTGTTTATATAGTTAATATAAACAGTTATTATAATGTAAATTGCTTTGCGAAAATAGTAATATTATATAATAAACTGCCGAAAGAGCCCGATGCCAGTTAAGTTGATTGTAATGTATATAACAACAGATAGAACGATACCGCTGCAATCCTTCTGTAATAATGATTCAAAAAATATGATTCATAGTCATATATTTTTCGCACAAACGCTACGATTTGAAAGCGAGCAGTAGCAAGACTTATCGAAATGAAGTATTTTTATCTCCAACGCTCAAGACTGTTGCCACTCGGAAAAACGAGTGCAAAAATTAGTGTTTTCAGAGTTTTTAATTAATATCTCAGCTGATTAAAGTCGTACGAAGATGGGAATAGTCGCAATGGCTTCTCACGAATTTTTGGAATCTGCAATAATGTATTTCATGTTTGGCAATGCTATGTTTATTACGTTGTAAAACTTAGAAAGTTTTTATTAACAAATTCTGCGATTTGAAAGCGAGAAGTGGCAACACTTCACGAAAAAAAGCAGATTTTTATTTCCAGCGTGCGAGGCTCTTGGGGAAAAAAGAGGGCGAAAATTTGCGTTTTCAGATTTTTTAATTAATATCTCTGAGTTTGAGTTCTTTTTTTAGTTCACAGGAGCTTTGTCCCTGAAGGACTATTGTTTTCGTCTTACGATTTCGCGATGGGAAACATAAAATGGCGGTTCACTTTTCAAAATGTTGCCACCAAATATTTCAGCCCTATATTATATTTAAAGAAATTAAACAATGAAGAATGTGAATAAGTGTATGTATGTTTCTCGCATTGTGATAAAACGAGGGTACCTAGAGTCATCGAATTTTGAATGACGTAATCCTGCTACGAATATGGGCATCTGGAAGTCCAAATTTCAAATTTGGAATTTGTTTTATTGTCGATTTCACATTTTGTAAATCTTTAAAGAATTTTTGATTAACAAACTCAAGGATTTCAAAACCGTCAATGGCAACGTTGTACAGAAAAAACATTTTTATCTCCAGCGCGTGAGACTGTGTATCATAAATTCTAAAGGCAGGCCCTATTTTAAATTACTTTGCGATATTGTTCTTGAACTGAATTTGATGGTTTAGGTGCGAGGAACATGATATTTTTTAAATAAAGGTAACACACAAAACGTTAAAAAAATCCCCTTTGGGCGTAATGTAAAATCTGAAAGCATTCAGATTTTTTTTGAAAAAAGTGGACGTCAACCTTTTTCAGGACCCAGAAAAGAACTGCAGAAAGTTTGGTGACGATAGCTAAAGTAGTGACTGAGTTAATCGCGAACAAACAAACACACAGACATTCTTCTTTATATATAGAGAGAGACAGAGAGAGATGAGAAGGACGAACATCTTGTGTGTTTATTTTAGGTCACCTTTCAAAAGAAGTCCTTTCCCTCCCAAAAAAGTCTGAAAGTATTCAGATTTTTAATGATTGCCCAAAAGCTCTTTTAAAATAATCTGGTTTATCAGTAGAGATAACCGAAGGGGATGGCCCCGGTGGAATAGCGAAACATTTTATAGGACATTAGATGAACATGCATTTAGACTAACATGGGAACATTACATATCTGCTGTACATTTAAAAAGTGAAAAAATGTGTAGCGTAATCCTGTAAAAGTGTTGAAAGTTTTAATTGTACATACCATCATTATATTATCTAATTAGAAATATCAGTATTGTTTAAATCTGCCAGATTGAAAAAAGAAAATAATAATATTCTTCAGAACTGAATATATTACTTTTAAATAGATTAGTTTGTTAATTAATGGCATACAAATTAAATTAGAAAGAATAATATCTTACGTTTTGCGAATGTCAGCCCACTCGAACAAAAAGTGAAACAACACATTAAAATGAAGAACGCAAAATTCTGTATCGACACTAATAACCCTTTTTGTCTAGTAAACTGTTTTTGAAGTAATATAAGTTAATGGAATAATTAAGGAGCTCAGATGTTTTACAAATGATTTTGCTATGTGCGAACCATTTTTATTTATTAAGTACGAAAGCCATTATTAGGCTTTTAATTCCGCCTGAGAATTTTTAAGTTTCTCATAAAAGAACAAATGTACTGGAACTGTGCCACCGCTTATAAAAGCTAACTTTCTGATTGCTTATTCTTACTTTGAGGTAAGAAGAAGTTCTTCAGAAGCATATTGTCTTCTTTTTCAAAGAGTTGATAAAATATCCTGTTTTAGTTAACAAACCAAATCCTTAAAGATGTTGTCCTGTTGATAGCGATTCATCGTTTCCCAGTGCCACAGATCATTACATATATTTATATAGCACTAGCGGAAATACTCGGCGCCAGTTAACTTACAATGAAAGTAAAGTATCTAACAACAGAGAGAAGGATAACGCTGTCATACGATTCATAGTCATGCATTTTTCAGACTGATGAGATATGGAACAGACATAAAAGATTTCGATAGAAAAATAAACTAATTCCCTCTCATTATATCACCAATAATGGTACGCAGTTTTTAATGATTTTCGTCTTTATAATCAAGTGGCGGAAAAGCTCAAATTCCACCCAATATTTTACCTATATTCAATTTTAGTCGATTAAATGTGGCAAAAAATGGATCAATGGATCAGAAATTAATACCGCGAACAACAAGCACACAAACAGTCATTCTTCTTTATATATATATACACTGGTGCGCAAAAATTAAGGACGAGACGGTTTTTTCAATATAACTTTTACAAAAGATATATATACAGTGCGCAAAAATTAAGGACGAGACGGTTTTTTCAATATAACTTTTACAAAAGCTTTCCAAATCAACACATTTAATACCGTTATTTGGTAATAGGTTGAACCATTATTTGGCAATAGGTTTAACCATTATTATTTGTTA
>KK113484.1:55061-73309 GCA_000611955.2 Stegodyphus mimosarum
CAAAAAAGTTTTTTTAACGTTTTAGATGAATTATGTGCTTCTTATTTCTCAAGTTCACAAACAGCGTAAGAACTATTATATTCCAATACTGATGCTGACAGAACATTCTATGTTTGTATTGTAGTATTCTATTTTCTACAGAATGACTATAACGTATTTTATAGCAATACATATTACGTAATATATGCAGAACTACACATTATGTTATAACAATGTTTTTACTAAGAATGTTCGGGAATCTCTTTTTAGACTTCTATTCAGCTACGTTCTATACAGTAGTAATAACCAAATGGTGAAAGTAGGCTTCAGCACTAACGCCACTCATTCCAACAAAATCATTAAAAAGTTATTGCGAATGCATTTTAACACCATTTTGTATATTACATTTCATTAATACATAAATCAAAAAGGAAACAAACCAAAAATATACGTACCTTGTAATTATCGAATACACAACCGACTATCCGTTAACAGATTCAAACAGCCGCCATTAAACTTTCTAAAGATGGAATCACGGGAAGACCAGGCATGCGCTGAATGCTTCGATTTGATTGGCTGCAAAGTATTCCTTAAAAATAGTGAAACGTTTACCTAGTTGGATCGTTTCACCAAATATTAGTGAAACGTAAAATCAAGTGAACCATGTTTTGGTACTATCTTTGATTTTGAACCATTAAATGGTGTAACGTTGGACTAAAATTTTTTACAGTGTACTGGCGATAACGTGTACGTCCTGCCACGGGTCTCCCTAGTAAGTTCCGTACATGCTTGACGGGATTTAGATCCAGAGACCAGGCGTTAAAGGTACACACCGTACAGGGCGTCGTGCAAACAGACCACCACCGTGCAGTCTTCTGGCCACGGTAAAACGCGATATCGGTCGTCCAGTCGCCTGTGTCGTGTGTCTAGTGATTTCTCCCGCTGTCTGCCGCCTGTTTCTTCTGGCCTGTAAGGCAATATACCGGTCATCTGCGGGTGTGGTTCCTCGTGGACGACCACTACTAAACCCCCGGATAGCTGTTCCTGTAGTTTGAAATTGTCTCCAAAGTCGTGAAACGATGCTGTGAGCAATTCCGAACTCTGCAGCCACACTTGTCACACTGCGGCCTTCCTCCAACTTCCCAATGATTCACCTCGGGTAAAAGCATTCAGATGTCATCTAACAGATTGATTATTCGCCATTTCTCGCTGAGGCAGCAACTCGGTATGATTTTAACTGCTATACGGCATGCAATCTCTTTGCCAGAAATACTGATCCTTTGCGGAAATACTGTCTTTCTGTCCGCTCTGCCTCTTCGTTCAGCTGATATGCTAATTTTTCGACTTCGTCCATAATTTTTGCACACCAGTGTATATATATATAAATTACGTAAAATTTACATATTTCTAATTAACAGACTCTACGGTTTGAAAGCGAGCAGTAGCAACACTTTTCGAAATAAAGCGTTTTTATCTCCATCGCGCGAGACTGCTCCCAATCGGACAAATGGGTGCGAAAATTAGTGTTTTCAGAGTTTTTAATTAATATCTTGGCTGCTATAAATTTATGCGAAGATGGGAAAAGTCGAAATGGCTTCCCAAGAATTTTTGGAATCGGAAATAATGTATTTAATGTTTGAAAATGCTATTTTTGTTTTATTGTAGAACTTCGAAATTTTTTTGTTAACAAACTCTACGATTTGAAAGCGAACAGTGGTAACACTTCCCGAAATAAAGCAGATATTAATCTCTAGCGTGCGAGACTGTTGCCACTCGGAAAAATGAGGGCGAAAATTAACGTTTCCAGAGAGTTTTTAATTAACATCTCTGACTTTAACCTTTTTTTTTTTTTTTTTATTTTTTTGAAAAAAGTGGACACGTCGACCTTTTCCAGGACCTAGAAAAGAACGGTAGAAAATTTGGTGACTGAGTTATAGTAGTGACTGAGAGCTAGAATAGCCATAGTAGTGACTGAGTTAATCACGAACAAATACACAAACGGACATTTTTCTTGCTATATATATATATAATTACTTTTATTACGTCTTTTTAATATTTAATCATGAACCCCTTGGGGCTCCAGGCTACTAGTACGCGTAATGTTTTTAGCTGCATTTGCTGTTAGCAACAGATGGCATTGGACGCTGCTCACTGCCGTGTATTCTATGCAAATAAATTTATTAATTTTATTCTGTTCGCGTCCTGATGTCCAAAAACAGGGCTTCAACTGGGGAATACCATGCGTATCACTGCTCATGCATGTTCAATGATACAGACGAGTAGCATTTATTTTAGCTCTCCTTACGAAAATATAGTAACCTATAAATGCAACCATGAACTAAATATTTTTAAAAAGCAATTTGTAAATTTCAAATTACAGTCTATTACGTCAAATAGCTTATGACGAACGTCTTAAAAGTTTTGAAAAGCATGTTTAAAAAATCTTGCGCATATATATAATACTGATAAGATTTTGAAAATCTATGATCTGAACTTGGTTTACTTATTTCTCTTTAAGACTATAATAATTCTAAGCTAATCATTTAAAACAGACATACTGGCTTATAAATTAATCTTCTAGAAACTGAAGGCATAAAATGTAAATTTCATATTTAAAATGAGTCGTTTAAAATGACACTGAAAAAACCTACAGAATAAGGCGCTATGGCATTATTTCATCGTAAATTAACGCGGCTTCGAAACATGTGTATTTATTCAACGAAGAAGAAAGTTAATTACTTAAAACGCAGCTATGCATTTGTTTCATTCGATCGCTTGCGGATAAAGCTTGTAACAAATATTTACAATGGCAACACTCTCTGCTTTTCAAAAACACGTGCACTACACAGGAAAAGGGACAGTTCTATATCTCCCGTTTTACTGGGCCGATTGACGGAATTCAGATTGCGGTTTCCATGTCTCGAAAGCTCGACTTAAGATATATATTTAAGTTATATATATAGCATTCTCCTAAGATAAATATTTTGTCACAAAATCGGACTTTTTCTGAAATAACGTACTAAGTTTTTCCATATTTCGATTCTACGACTCAAATTCTCGACTCAAATTTTTACTTCCTTGTACGAAGTAAAAAGGAAGTAATGTAATCGCGAAAAATTTCGGGTATAATATTTAACGAAAATATCTGTTTTGGCCGCTATCAAATGCAATTTAACGATGTGTTCGAGTGACATTGGTACTTAAGAACAGAATAAAGGACTCTTCTCCCCCCCAAAAAAAATCATAAAACTGATTTAAAAAGGATTCTGAAAAGATTTTTTCGTGGCATCTGTGCGTACGTACGTATGTATGTATATATGAAACATACGAACATAATTGTGTTTTCCTCCCATTTTCTTACAACTTTTACTTTTTCTTGCAACTTCTACTTTTCCCACATTTTTATTTTCCCCATATTTATTATTTTTTCTTTTAAGTCATGTTTTATTGTTAATAATGGTATTTTGATTCTATTTGATTTGTAATTTTTTGGCACAGCTGTGCTTTTACAAATAGTATTTTAGAGGTTTCGAATGTACCATAGCTTCTACATTCTTACTTGCTAAATGGTAAATTGTGCATTTTTTGCTTTAAAAATAATTTAATTATGTTGTTCTTATCTTTCAGTTAAGGTTTTTATGCCGTTAGTAAATCTGCATGCAAGATTTGTAGAATTATGAACAATTTAAAAAATGTTTAAGTGCGGCTAAGCCTTCACCTTTCTCATGGCGAACATATTTGTTTACATTTGAAACTTATAGGAGAATAGCGGATTTTTTGCCAATCTAGAGAAACTAAGCTTCGCAACAACAAAGATAACGCCTTCTTTTATTATTCCGAATTAAATCATGCTGAATCCATTCTGGAATTTATTCGAGGAAATAAGTGTTTAAGATTTACTTCGTAATTATTAATATGGATATTTTGAGTTTTCATGTATTTTTGCCTTGTCACGAAGTAAGAATTGAATCAATTGAATGAGAAATACTGAATCGTCTGTGAGAATCTGTTTCTTCTTTCTTTTTTTGTTTAATTTCTTTTACACATCGTTTTAGATTTATTATAGCATTTGAATAGAACATGTGGCAACGATTAATAATGCTCCAGATGATATACATAATTTTTGTGTATTCTGAATTATAAATCGAATGAGATGTAACGCTGTTAAGTGAAGCTAGCGTCAGAGTGTCGCTGTGGAAAACAAATATAGTGAATTTTAAAGAGTGAATTTATTCTATTGTGGTTTAAGAGCTATCGATCAAGTGCATTTAATTCAATCCGAAAAGTTTAAATGAAATGCAAAATGCGTATAATTTAATATTACGTACAAGGAATTATTTCGTGTACACATCAGATTTTTTTCATTGTCTACGGGGGGGGAGGAAACGTCTTCTTTAACACTTTCAAATAATTTTAACAGAGTGCGTAAACACGTTTTCGTTATTATGGCTTATACACCAAATTTCAAAATGCACCAAAATGTAAATTCAGGTAGGAAATTTTGAATAAAAAATTCTAATGTTTTGCAGGTATGCATACTTTAAGATGATGGGGAAAATTTCATAGGTTATAGTTCAAAATTATTTTCGAAAAATTTATAAAAAATACTTAAAGCTACAAATTTAAAAAATAAATCATAAAAAATGTGAGAATTATGTTTGGATTAAGCCTAAATTTCGAATTCTGGAAGAAGGAATCAAGTAATTTAATAAATAAAGATATATTAGTAAATACATATATCAAAATTCAATTAAAACTAAATAGCTAAAATTTTGAGAGCTAATTTTTTAAAAACTACTCGTGCGATATTTACGAAACTTGGCACTTTGGCATAATTTGAGTCGTAGAATCGAAATATGAAAAGCAATTGGCATGTCATTTCAGAAAAGTCCGATTTTGTGTCAAAATACCTATATTAGAATAATGCTGTATATAAATCTAATACATATCCAAAGTCGCGCTTTCGAGACATGAAAAACGCAAGTTGAATTTCGTCCATTTTTTGCGCATTGTATTATCGGTGAAATGAAAGCAATATACTTCGAAAAGGCCTTTTTTAGGTATTTAGAAATAAATACCAATAACAGTTATTCAACAAATTTGAAAATTTTACTTTTAAAATATTAATACGTAAATATTAGCAACATAAATGCATAAAAACTTTAAAAAGTTTTCTTTATTTGTCACTAAGGTCTCAATCTACATAAAACTCCGCTCCTATAATAAATGAATAAAATTCAAATCGCAAACAAGCACGTTAGTTCGTGAAAATGTTTTTTGAAATATTTTATAACAAGTAATCAAAATATATATTCGAACAAATATTATTAAATTGTACAATTAATTTTCATTTAGAATTTCTCATTAGTAACGTTTGTTAGATATCTGCATAACGCTACCTCTCACAGTATGCTAATTTAAAACAAAATTCTGTTTGAAATCTACCCCCTATCTATAATTAGCATCTTCTCCAAAATAATTCTTAATGTTTTAATCTTCAGGTAGATGCAAGATTTAATCATCAACCTATGTACACTTAATTCCTTTAGTAATTTATACCAAACCAAAATGAATCTTTGGTTGAAAATGGAAAGATTTAAAATAGATAGGCTCTTTAATCTTTAATTGAAAGCACGTTTCACTCTCTCTTATCTATTAAATTGGTCAAATCTTTACTGAATAGAATTGATGAATTTTGCATTCCCGTTGCTGAGTTTCTGCTCATTAACTTAAAGCTGATAACACGAGTGTTTGATTATTTCCTTTAATAACTAAATGGGTTTACGATTTAAAACAATGAGTTAACAGCTATTAAATTAACAGCAATTTTTCTTTCTTCTAAAGACAAATGTGGCAGGATTTAAAATGCATATCATTTGCTAAATTCCTCGATGTTGCGATGTTTAAATAATTAATACTAG
The DNA here is from genome assembly GCA_000611955.2 of Stegodyphus mimosarum. Classification (NCBI taxonomy): domain Eukaryota; kingdom Metazoa; phylum Arthropoda; class Arachnida; order Araneae; family Eresidae; genus Stegodyphus; species Stegodyphus mimosarum. Next base: position 60,962 of record KK113484.1, read on the forward strand.
GGACTCGGAAAAGTGGATGGAGCATCAGAACTTTGCATATGCCCCTACAGGTATTACTCCGTCGCACTGCTGTACAAATAATTAATACCAATAACACTTGCAGTCATTAACGCACCACTGAAAAAAAAAGTTCTATATCTCCCGTTCTACTGAGCCGATTAATTCAAATTGCGTTTTTCATGTTTCGAAAGCGCGACTTAGGATATGTATTAGCTTTATATATAGCAGTATTCTAATATAGGTATTTTGACACAAAATCGGACTCTTTCTGAATTAGCATGCCATTTTTTTTCCATATCCCCATTCTACGACTCAAATTATGCTTAAATATTCAATTTTGTAAAATTTGGTGCTAAATTTAAGGAGAAATTTTAAATTGATCTTGGCGTATTTTTTTCACTTTGCACCAAAAAAAAATTACTTCACTTGGCGAACTTCTTAATTTATAGTAACCTATTTTCCTATCCTTCTTTTATTGTATACGAACGGAAAAAAAGGTTACTTTCATTAATTTCAAATAATTTAAACGAAGTGCGTAAAACACATTTGGTGTGTATTATCGCTTGCAACGAACATGCCAAATTTCAAAATAAGCTAATGTTTAAATTCGCGTATATCTTAGGAAATTTTGAATAAAAAACTCTCATTTTTGCAAGTGTGCCTAGAAATACATTTACTTTTAAGATGATGTTAAAAATTTTTATAGGTTATACTACAAAAATATTTTCGAAAAATCTGTAAAAATTATTTAAAAATACAAATTTAAAAAATAAATCATAGAAAATGTGTGAAATATATTTGGATTTAGCCCAAATTTCGAATTCTGGAAGAACTAATCAAGAAAGTTTAATAAAAAAAAGACATATTTATAAATATATATCAAATTCAATTAACATTGAGGAACTAAAATTTGGAGAGCTAATTTTTAAGCACTACTTTTTTAAACACTCGTATTTTTTAAACATTACAAAACTTGGCCGTTTGACACAATTTCAGTCGTAGAAACGAATTGTGGAAAAAATTTGGCTTGTCATTTCAGAAAAATTCCGATTTTGTATCAAAATACCTATGTTAGAACGATGCTATATATCAATCTAATACATATCCTAATTCGCGCTTTCGAGACATGAGAAACGCAAGTTGAATTTCGTCAACCGGCCCAGTTGAACGAAAGATGTATAACTGCTCCCCCCTTTTTTTGTGTTTTCGCAATGTACGCGCAATAAAAAATAAAATACTTCTTAGGCGTTAAAACATTTAACTGTATTTTTATGGTGCACACAGTTTTCTATACATGCGGGTATTTAGCAGTGTTCGCTTATATGGTCATTTTACTTCAACTTTTCATGATTTCCTCAAGAAGTTATATGGTTTCCAGGGAACAATTATATGAAATCAGAAAATTAACAGTGCTTCCTTATGCATTTAAAAATTAGATTATTCATAAAAATTAAAATGAAATATAGATAGATTAGGATATTTTACTTCTCTACTGTAAGAAATATAGTGTGACAAATTTGTGTTACATAACCAAAATAGTATTATTTACATTAAATGTGTCTAAATCATATTATTTGTAACGACTACATCCTTGTTATATCCTATGCAATTTTATGTCTAATATTATTTTCATATTTGTTTTATAAATTTTAACTCTTTTTTTACTTCCTTGTACGAAGCAAAAAGGAAGTAATATAATCGTGAAAAATTTCATTTGGGTACCATATTTCAACGAAAATGTTCATTTTGACCGCTATCGAATGCAAATTTATCCATGTTTTTGAGTGACATCTGTACATCAGGACAGAATAAAGAACTCTTTTACCACCAAAATATTATAAGACTAATTTAAAATGGATACAGAAGAGTTTTTTTTTCGTGACGTCTGCAGGTACACACATATGCATCTCGAATAACTCAAAAATGAGTAGCCACAGATCGTTGCAATTTTCGATATGGGAGTGCTATAACACACAGTTATGCAACTCCCTTTTTGGTGACAATCGGCCGCACCGAAAGTATATAAATATATGCATATATATACTCTATTACTCGGTTCAGTGATCTCAGTTTCTTTATTCTTATGTGTTGGCAAATTGTGCTTTTTCGCTTCAAAAATGATTGAATTATGTTGTTCTTATCTTCCGGTAAGGTTTTTATGCCTTTAGTAAATCTGCATGCAATATTTGTAGAATGACCAACAATTTAATAGTTCAAATTCGCTAAAACAACCTTGTATTTGGCGTACATTTACTAAAAACACTCAATCGATTTCGAGGACAGCTACAGGTCCCTCCTCATCAGGAGAACAAAATATCTAGAAAGGGAACGAAAGCTGAGTAACTGCTTTTTATACTCTCGGGTAGAACCCGAGAGCTTGGGTTCTACCTGAGAGTATACCCGAGAGTTCTATAGTTTTCCAATATGTTCTACGTGTGTCCCTCTGGCAAAGTAACTAAGGGGTATTCCAGTTCCTACTACATTCGTGATAGAATATCCATTGTTAATGATTCATGCACTTCAGTTATCCGCTATTTTAGTTGCTGTAAGTCCTGAATAAATGGAAGCACGAACACTTTGCTTTTAAGAAAACCCCATAGGAAAAAAAATCACAGGGGGTTAGATCTGGGGATCTTGGTTGCCAACAAAGCAACTGGCATATCGTTTGACACAGCACTGCCAGTTAGGTGATGGGTTGGATTAGCATTTCGGTACTGGTGTATGTTTTTATGCCAGTGTGGGTGAGCACCATCTTGCAGCAGATTGAAGAGGGAAACCGTTTCCTACAGTTGAGGGAACAATAAGTCTAATCACATGTCTCGGTAAATGCACTTATTAATCGATTTTTCTAAGAAGCAAAAGGGATTAAAAACACAACTCTTGGAATTTGTGCACAAAACGTTCGCTATTAGACAATCACTCTCATATTCATTACGACACGTGGATTTTTCATGCCCCCAAATCGTAAATTATGGCTATTAACTTTGCCAGAAATATGAGAAAGCCTTCATTCGGAAACACAAGTATATTTGCTGAACCATCTACCTCTAGCTTATCTTGCAAATTTTCACAGAAAGCTTTACGCAAGGATTTGTTAGAAATTTTTAACGCCTACTCCATCTGAAAGGTGTGCGGTACGAATTATGGATGTTTCCGTAACACGCACCGTTACATGAGGCACACTGAGTTCAGAGCTCGTGTTGATTTTGTGAAAATTCGTAAAAACGTTCAATGAATTTTGTCAACCACTTCAGTTTGGGCTGTATTCATCCTGGAGTGGGTATCTTATTCAAGCAGCCCGTGTCCTGTAACTGCTTCACCCGTCATTTGATATTGTGACGATTCCGTTGTTCTTCAAATTTCGTACGAAAATGTCTTTTAACGACGATAAGCGATGATGTTTTGGCGTATTCCAAAGCATTTTACGCTATCTGCTGCATGAATGACACCATTTTCGTTAACAATACCTCTAGCGGTAATTTCGTAACCAGAAGAATTTTCGTGGTTGCTGGACAAAACTTGTATAGTTGTAGTTTCAGAATCAATTTGTTTCGGCTTAATAAACCAATTACAGATCATGTACTACGCTATTCTGTTTGGCCCATTCAATATAAAACACCCTGTACATATGTTTATAAGAAAATCGTTATAAACTTCTTTATTTCTTGACTTGATGACATTTCGATTCTGATAAAATGTGTAGCCTTGTAGAGAAATATCTTCACTGCAGATCAAAGATGCTCATCTGTGGATCAGGCTCTTTCGTATTCATTTTTAACTGTGAAAATAAACTGTTCACTTACAAATGCACTCCCAAGCAAAGCGGTTGTACTTATGGCAAAAATTCTTATCCGAGCTTATATATTTTTGACAAGTTCGAATAAAAATTAATGAAACCTGCGTCTTTGCATTTTAATAAGATTTATATCATATCGTAAGCTGATTAGCTTTATTTATAGATTTTTCTCGTGCGTCATTCATATGAAATGAAAATAATATCAACACCACTTTCAAGTAACTAAAATCTTGAAATCTTTCCAGCACCATATTTCCAAGGAACACGTAGTAGAAATATCTTTGGTGGTCGCATGAAATTGTTCCGGGGGCCCCATGTGGCCCATAAACGGCCAGTTTGAGACCACTGCCTTTGAGGAATTGTTTAGTGTGTCTTTCCGCAAAAAGTGCTTTTGAAGTGCCTTTTCCCCAAAATATTGAAACAAAGTGTGTAAAACCTGACAACGAAAATGTTAAAAGAACTGCAGAAGCTGGCAGCGATGTAGGAAAAAGTGATGATATTCCAGCATCAATCGAATGTAGAAACGCATTATAAATTTTAAGAAATGAAATTGAATTTTTTTCTTGAAATGAAAAAGTGCTGATATAAAACGCTACAAACAGAATTACATAATTGAGAATATAATTGAAAAACTATTGTTGAACCATAGAACTCAAATACAGGTAGAATTGTTTGTTTGTAAGAGATAACATTTCATCAAGAACATAATTACAAACCTATTTACATAAAATATTAAAACATGTATTTCGAAAATGCGTAAATAGTTTAATTTTAGCAATAACTTAAATTTGTTCATTTTCATCTCTCCTGCTTCGAAATAACCTAATGTCTCTTCAAGTAGCCTCAGAGCGTTGAAATTTTCTATATGGGATTGCTAACATGCAGTTGTGCACCCCCCTTTTGGTTGCAATCGGCCGCACCAAAAGTATATAAATATATATATTTATAATATATGTATATACACTCTTGTCCATAAATTACCGATGATTCGGAGTCACGCGGAAATCGAACTCTAAAATACATATATCACCTGTAAAATCACTACACACATCTTCAAGAATCATATGCAAATTTCAGGAAGTAACCAGATGACACCGATGGTACGTCACAATGACGAGAGTGTAAGAGAGTGATATATAAGGAATACAGGCAAAGAAGTAAAATTGTTCGCCGGAGCTTTATAAGCATTTCAGTGCAATAACCGAATAGTTATGACACAAAGGACGCATTTGGATGATTTTTTACGTGGTAGAATTATCGGCCGTCTGGAATGTGGGCGTACCCAACTGGAAGTATCAGACGAACTTGGAATGGCCCAAAGTGTCATCTCCAGGCTTTGACAATAATTCCAAGATGATGGTAATGTGAGTAGACGTTACAGCACAGGTCGCCCCAGAGTTACAACGCCGAATGAGGACCGGTATTTGGCAGTTACTGCCAAAAGAAACAGGCGGAGCACAGCCTCAGACCTGTCTCGTCAGCTCTCTTCAGCCACTGGTACGACAATTTCAAGGCAGACCGTGTACAGACGCTTAGGGCAGATTGGTCTATATGCTCGTAGACATGTCAGATGCGTTCCACTTACTGCAACTCACTGTCGCCTGCGGTTAGCCTGGAGTAGAGAGCATGACTGTGGACACCGCAACAGTGGGCTTGTGTGATGTTTTCCGACCAGTCCAGGTTTAGCTTGCAGTCTGATTCTCGCCGGACTTAAATATGGAGAGCTGCAGGTACCCGTTACCACCAAGAAAACGTCATTGAACGACATCGTTAAGGTGGTGCAGGAGTGCTCGTTTGGGGTGGAAATATTCTGGGTTCCAGAACTGACCTGCGTGTTCAAATTGGAACCATGACATGCCAAATCTATGGGGACGTCATTCTGGAACAATATGTACGTTTGTTTCGGGGCGCCATGGGCGCACAGTTTGTGTTTATAGATGACAACGCCCGTGCTCACCGTGCAAACATCGTAAGCGAATGCCTTCAGTCGGAGGATATCACCCGTATGGACTGGCCAGCATTCTCACCGGACTTAAATCCAGTACAGCACGTGTGGGACATGCTTGGCCGACGAGTTGCAGCCCGTAAACCTCCTCCTACATGTCTACCGGAACTTCGGAGAGCATTGCTTTTTGAGTGGTGTAATATCCCCCAAGATTAGATTGATAATTTGATACTCATCATGCCTAGGCGTTATACGGACTGTATTGCATCGTCTGAGAGACATACAATGTATTAACAATCATACCAACCATGTAATATTGGTTTTTTGTAAATCGGTTTTTTTTGTAATTTGCTCCAGGGAGACAAAATCGCTATTTTTTTAATAATATCAAACATATGGCATCTTTTTTTTTTGCTCTTTACCTTTTGTTTAATAAATAAGCTTTACAAATAAGTCAAATTTGTTTTGCTTCTAACTCTTCCTATATACTGTTTCAGTTTTCTTCCTTCCATCCGTCTATCGCATATCGCCAATTTTGTCGCTAAATGGGCAATTTCTCGCCAAACATGACAACCCAGCCTTTCCATGCCATTTTCTGGCAACCCTAAACCTACTTTGCGGAGAAGCTATTTTTTGCAGCTGGACATTTCGCAACAATATATACATATCCACTACATTACTTTATTCTTATATGTTTGTAAATTGTGCATTTTGTGCTTTAAAGTGTTTGAATTATATTGTTTTTTTGTTCCGGTTAAGTTTGTATGCCTTTAGTTAATCTGCATGCAGTATTTGTAAAATTATTCAAGAATTTAAAAGTTTTTTAAATTCCACTAAAGGAAGCTATCATTTATTTACATTTGTAACTTAGCAGAACAGTGAAGTAATTCTTTCTGCACCTTCAGTGTCTTTTTTGCGGAGTGAGGCCAAAGTAAACTTTCAGTTTTGTGCCCCGAAAAATATTTCTTCTTGCACGCTGGCTGAATCGCTTGTTTTTGCTTAGAAACTCTAATTTTAATTAAAAAAATCATTTTAACTGCTTTAATTGCATTTGGTGCTCTGCGTTTTTCTATATTTTTAAATTTTTAATAAAGATATTTTGAGATTTTATGTATTTTTGCCTTGCTGCGAATTGAGAAATGAATTAATTGAATGAGAAATATATCTCTAACGAAATTCGAAGAAATAAGTTTAAATGAAATGCGACAAAAATTGAGTATAATTTAATCAGCCGTATAAGTCAAGTGGTATCCACATCAGATTTTTTTACTTGAAAAGTTTAAAACTGGTATCACGATTTGCAACACACACATCGCCGTCTATTAAACTCAGCCACTTAATACGTTTAAAAAGGAGTAATTTTAATAACCGGCGTTCTGTAGTTAACAAGAATAGGGAGAATATTTTACAGATTAATGCTGTGCACTTAATAAATAACGACTTAAAAATAATAAGTAAACGAACACAAAACCCTCTCAGCTACATAGTGCTTTTTGCAGGTATTTTAGGAATTCTGTACATTATTTTTGAATTCCGTATACTTTTAATAACTGTTTTCATTTCTGCAATAAATCTTTCGTTTTACTTGTAAATATTAACTTTCTTTCGCCTCCCATTATTTACTTTTTTTCTTCACGTGCAATTGATTCAATAATTATTAGCGTAACAGATTTTCTGTATGCAGCTGAAAAACACAAATGTTGCTGCCTTGAACACAGCAAGTGAATAGTTGGAATATTTTGCCAGTTAGAAGCCATTGTGGAACTGATTTGAAAATATCAGAACTAAGCCGGTAAGATTTAATTAACTGTAATGTACTGTTGAAGTGATAAATAAATCTTTATATCATCTGTTCAAGGGACGAATATTTCCATTAGGCAAATACAATGGCTAAAAAAACGAGCAGCGATTCACATAAAGAGTCTTTAATAAATGTAAGAGTAAATTAAGATCTTATTTAAACGTTAAGGCTTATTTTCTTTACATTTTTGCGTTGAAAGTAATAAAAAATCATAGAGTAATATAATACAATACTGCAACATATAATTCTTTTAATCTCCAGACACAGTCTAGTCTTATGTGAAAGCAGAGGCAGACAGAACATTAAATTAATAAATAGTTGTCATTAATGTATAAATTAAGTGCCTGTATATATGAATAATTAATTCCAAACCCAACCATGTTTGGTTTATAATAATTCGTACGAATATCGGCATTCTAATTAAATTGTGGCGCTAGAGTTTCTATTTCCAAGAATAATTAGATAATATAAGTCAAGCAGAGTAATCTGCTAATAGTTCTACCTAGAAATTTTCAATGGAATGAATTTGCAAGATAATTTGAATTAAATTAAAAATTTCGTATACAAATTTACAGAACAGACATACTGGAATCACTGGAGGAGTTCTATACCTGAAAAATGCTATTAAAGTTTATTCTTTGCTTTTTCATTTCGGTACATTTTATGCTTACAGGAAGTGTTACAAAAAGTTAAAATAATTAAATTCGATATCTCTACACTCTGAATTTTTGTCTGTCGACAATTCAAACTGTTCCGATATAGACTTCGAATTAAAATCAAGATGTTATATATAAATATCACCGAGATCTTTAGAGTATGGTTTAAATGAAATCATTAATGAAATGCGTCATGTTAAAGAAATATGTATGACACTACGATATTAAATTTATCTGATTAAATTTCTAGTTCATCTATATTTTGCTGACAAATAATTAGCTTAATAGAAGGAAACAAGAGCTTCCTTTTCAATGCAAAGTGGGGCAGTAGCTGCGTGACAGATGCAAAACTATTTCCACACATAACTCATATTTCAATGAAACGATGAGAGTTCTGTACAGTAAAGAATTCTCTCATACAAAGGTTATAGAGATAATGCTAGTATAAGTACTGCTGTGACCTTTCATTTAATATGACTAACAATTAAACCTAAGTTAATGCTTTAATTTATGCCTGGTTTCGTGGCGTATTCGTTCAGTCTACAAGGTTATGCAGATTTTATGATATGCGGTGTAGGTTAAGATGAGAAGAAGATTGGTAATTGGTATAATTTGGAACAGGTTTGGCTTTGCAACTGCTACTGCTTATCTACAGAAAGAAGCTGCTAATCAGAGCAGACATAAACGCCTGGCAATTGCATGGATAGTAATTATTAAATAATATTTGATATTTTTCTGTCTCCAACAATAGTCCATCCCCTTTCCCATTCAAACTCAGCAATCTGAATGAATGGCCCTATTGCGTGGTTAATTCTGAAGATGGCTAATGTGCTGAAACTTGTGTTATCTGTGGTTAAATTGCTGGTGTCACGCTCACTTCTGCCCATCTGACTACCTGGAGTTTGCTGTTTGCTGCGCTTTACTAAGAGTTTAACCAGTTAATGTATTGTAAGCTCCAGAAATTGTGTCATAGAAATTTTAGCTTTAATATCTCCTTGATGAAGCAGTGTGTGAAAAAATTCCAAAAGGATTTTGCGAAGACAGCTATTATTGCCTAAAAGAGTGACATAGATTACGGGACATTCTAAATATCAGAAGAGGGTTATCACTGATTGACATAACTTGTGTCTGAGATTTTTTTTTCAAATGACTGAAAATGTGACGTATGTTTGCTGCATTTGTATCACCCCCATTCTATCTCTAAAAATGTTCTAAGTGCATTCAATTGATTGCACAGTCTGTTTACCAACGGCGACATCTTAGAACATGCAGCGACATATCTGCAAATTTAAACTGTGAAATAGAGTCATTAGGTTTAACTCAATAACAGAATTAAATAATTTTAATTACTTTAAATACACAGATTAAATCATTGATTTTAGTCAAAAATTTAAAACAAAAGGAGTTGCGCAGTGTTGCATCCTCTCTGATTCTGTCCTTTGCTTATTTTCCAGATACAACATCAATTAACGAAGTATTTACAAGGGCAGAGAAATTTTCTCCATGCCTTTCTGAAAGTAGACGAATTTTTCCTAGCTGCATGTAGCTGAAAGTGAGTATTCGCTGTAGCATATATTTTAGTGGAGTTTATTATACCGTTATAGTTCAACAAAAGGCGAGTTTTCTGCTTTGAAACTTACCCTGGATAGGGGATTAAATTTAACGTGAGCTTATACTAATTTTGGGACTTCTTTCGAAGTTAAATATGATAATATAGTATGTAGGTTGTCGTTTTACTTTGTTCCAATGATAACGCAGGTAATGGCATTTAATATTTTAATGACGAAAACACGCGAATAAATTAACACCAAGATAACACATAAAAATGAAAATAGATAAAATGAAAGGTTAATCCATAGTATCACATCAAACAACATCACAAAACAGTTCATAGTTCTTTCGCGTCATCGCTTTCGTATCAAAACCTCCTGCTTCCGTTTCCGTCTCCCGACTCAATGACGGAATCGTCTGAATTCTTTCATACAACTTGCAGAACCATCTAACTGCCCTGTACTTTGCCAATCTGAGACGTAAAAATAACCTTTGTGCCCATATGTATGAGATGTGCATTATGAAGCAGAGGATATATTTTAGAAATCTGAAGCTTGACTGAAAATTAAGGCCTTTTAAAAGCTTAACTCACTAGATCCTGATTACAAGCTTCCTCTGAAAAAATTCAAATTATTTTAAAAGGATACATTTTAACGGTCATGTGCAGTAAATATAAAAATCGAAACTCGAGACATTCAAACCGCATAATACAAGAAAAATAGCTAGTTAATAGCTTATTTTATTAAAGATCTGTTTTCCTTTGCCATGGTGAATGGTGAGTTATGAATTTAATAATTTCAGTGTTAAATTCATAACTTACCATTGATCAATTCATACCAGCTTCATTGAGTTTAGTTATTGCTATCTACACTCATTGCCATAAAAATTTGCGCACCAAGATATAATTGTGGGATCGTAACGAAACTTGGCATGAAGGTGTATGTCGGGTAGATATGCAAATGATTAGAAATGCAGCGTAACTGCGCACTGCGTAATGCCACTATAGAGCGTTGAACTTCGTTCTTCTGGGAGTATAAAACAGGTAAGCAGAGCTTGTTTGAATGTACTTAATCTTTTGCTAAGGAAACGCTGAGGTAGACATACCGTTACGCCTCCATCGAAGCCAATATCAGCAGCTGTCAGAGTTCGAGAGGGGAAAAATCATCGGGATGGAGGAAGCTGGGTGGTCAGCTCGGCGAATAGCTCGTCAGGTAGGCCATTCTAATTTTACTGTGAGGATGTGTTGGAACCAGTGGACAGAAGAGATGCCATTTACACGGCGACCACGCTCAGAAAGCCCCCGACAGACCTGTCGTCGAGAAGACCATCACATCATATGACACGCACGCGTAGAGCCAACTGCCTCATTAGCCGCTATCCAGACACAGGCGGCAACTTCATTACGGGCCCTGTGTCTTCCCGAGCTATTGCTAGGTGCCTGGTTGAAGGACATCTGGTACCGCGGCGCTCATTACGTGTGCTGCCGGTGACATCCATTCACCCACCGACGCCACCGTTTAGTGTGGTGTCGCGCACGACACGATTGGACTTTAACGAAACGAAACGAGGTCGTCTTCAGCGACGAATCTAGGTTCAATTTGACCAGTGATGACAATCATGTTCGTGTGTGGAGGCCCCGTGGTGAACACCTCAATCGTGCCTTCGCTTTACAGCGACACACCGTTCCCACAGTTGGTGTGATGGTATGGGGTGTCATTGCTTACGATACGCGGTCCCTCCTAATATTGATCCATCGCATAATGATAGGTCATCCATGACATCCTTCAGCCGCATGTGTTGCCACTCCCAAGCAGGGCTCCCAGGAGCAGGCTGGGCTCCACTGCAGGGCGTTCAGGAGCCTGTTTTCAACAAGACAACGCTGGCCACACACAGCACGGATCTCACAAGACTGTCTCCGCCTCATTAACACCCTTACCTGACCTGCTTGATCCCCAGATTTGTAACCAATCGAGCATATCTGGGATCGTTTGGGACAGCAAGTTGGACAGCTACGAGATTGGCCGAACTAGAGGCGCGTTTACAGTAACTGTGGAACGATGTGTCTCAGGGCACCATACGGAACTTGTGTTCCTCAATGCCCGCTCGTATCGCATCGTGCATTCGCGCTAGAGGTGGTCCAACAGAGTGCTAAAACTTCATGTGTACTTTTTTCTGAAATAAATTATCCTTTTTTCTTTGATTTTCTAATCCCTTACTTATATCAAAGTAATACTTACATATAAAATTTCGTTTCATTCTGACAATTCTTAGTGCGCAAATTTTTATGGCAATTAGAGTATTTCAAAATATGGAAATTTTCCACTGTGATCAAGGCTTGAATTCAGCCGATGCCAAGATCCAGTACTTGTCAATTTTTCAACGAAATTATAATCCCATCCGGAGTATACCGGAATTCCGCGTAAAGTAAATTCCGTTATACAACTGAATTGTAATAACAGGAAATACTGTTATAAACAATGAATTTTATGTAGCAATTTGTAAAACTGATATTAATACTAGATAAAGAATAAATGCTTCGATTTCCTATGAAGAGCAAAAAAATGGAAGGGAAAGTTTCAGCAGCTGTGAAAGAAAATTC
>KK113484.1:76780-86827 GCA_000611955.2 Stegodyphus mimosarum
GGGAACGGAATGAACTTCCAAATTTTTTGAAATATTTTTAAAAGTACAATATTTTGAAATATCATTAATTATTTATAATAGGACTTTTGGCGAGAACAGGATAGATGCTCTTTCTACCCCGGATGACCGGATACTTAATAAATATCAGGCCACTGGGGTTAACGATTTAATCGGTTAATGAAGCAAAATACTAAATTCCGAGTAGTGAATTGAATCATGCCGTCAACTGAATTCTTAAAAATCTTATGCTATTTTGGCTCGCAATTGCAGCAAATTATGTAAAATTGATTAAAATCAGTATTGTGAATTTCAAAAAATTAAAATTAATTATGTAAATATTTTCTATATTTCTCTTTGTACAGTAAACAATTGAGTAACACTGAAAATAATAAAATATCGATTAAGAAAGTGGCAAAAACATACAAATACAAGTAGCTAATATAATTTACATATTCTCAAAGCGCCATAAAGTAATTTAAACGTAAAAATGAAAGTAGATAATATGATTCTAATTCTCAAAGCTTCATAATGTATTAAGGTACAATTACAAGCAGCTAATATAATTTATATGTTCTCAAAACGTCTAAAATATTTGTTCACATAAAAAATTAGAGATAAAAATTTATCACCAAACTTTATACCACCTATAAAGCTCATAAATTAACCACGTTGCCGACTATAACTAAATTGGCAACTCCCCTTCCGGTGAATAATGAGTTTTAAGAGAACTCCATTGATACGCCTTGGTTATAAATAATGCGAAAACTGAATTTTAAATAACCACAACACAGTCTTGTTAAAAGGTTAACAAAATAGACTGCATATTATTAAATAGTGGTCAAAAATCTGTTTTGAAAGCGCATCGCTATAGAGGTTTTTAAAAATTTGTTGAATATTGTAATTATTTAAAGTTATGGTACATTCGAGCGTGTGAAATTTAGTGCCAGAATGAGATTAATCTTCACGCGCCGAATGGATTCTACTAACATATGCACTATTTAAAATAAGGAAAATAAGCTATGGCACATAAAAGTTAAATCTGATTCCGCCATGATTAGGACCAGAAGTGCAGAACTTCAGGAAACAAAGCTGAAATTTATTAATGTTATAAGACTGAATTGTTTCCTTCCATCTTTCTGATTGAAAACGAAAACGCAATTGTCCAGCAAGGCAATACATGCATTCGTTAACATACCTAAACTTACTGTACAATAGATTCAAGACTTTTGTGCGCAAATATTGCATCGACTAGCGTTAAGCCCTGGCTTAAATCCTCTGAAGATGTTTGCGGCCTCTTGAGGAAGAAAGTTTATGATCAGGATAATCAACAAAATCAGCATTTCTTATCAGTTTAGAAGAGGCATTAACTAGTTGATTTGAAATTTCATGTTAAGAGGGGGGAAGTGGATAACATGGCCTATAGGTAGAGAATATTACAAAAAAAATATAAATATTAAAGAATATAATAGCAAAAATCATTTGAATAAATATTTATCACATTTGGCTAAAGTACTTGCAGAATTCCTCACTTTTATTCTGCTAAACGCAGTGTCGAGGAACCTAGTGAACTGTTAAGGGAATTATCGCTTAGTTCAAAGAACAGAAAGCTTAAACTCAAGAGTTAATTACCCTTTACTTATTCCAAATAAAATAAACAGTCTACCCCTTTTTTCGGGCTTACAGTAAAGCCTCCACTTGGGCTTAAGCTCAAAAGCAACAAATAAGAAATAACTAATAACTAGGTAAGAGATTTAGCCGAAGCTAACGCAGTTCTAATGTAGTTGATCTGTAATCTTAAACTAGCGGGCGAACTATCAATAGGCACATAATAATACGGCCGAGCGTAAGAACAGCTTACAGAGACGTAGGCCAAAGGCAAACCGCGCTACTCAGAATTCCTGACCCTCTCATGAAATCAGTTGAAGTTTTCTTTAATACTATCTCTTCCTCATTTGCATTCAACGCGTTTCTAAAAACGTATTCTAGTAGGGAATTCTAAGTTGAAACGAGATAAGATAGGAAAGATGAGCTAAATTAAAATAAGTGTTATAAAATTAAAACATACCTTAGATAGTAATAGAAAGTTTTATTTGCTTCATTTTAATACCTGTTGTTGTTGTGATTTAACTCAGTTTTCTGACAGAAACATCAGAACAAGCCTACGAATCTCTTCATTGCAAGGAGCGCAAGATTGCTACTGACGTTGCCAAAAGCCTTCAGCACCTTACACGTGACAATACGACTATGCTCAGTTCCGCTCCCAATTTGGATGGCGAGCACCACAGGAAGGGATGGGTCGGAAAGTCTCCTACCCCTCTTCCCCTAACACCCACCTCTCGAGAGGACTTTCGGTTTGCCGCATATTTAGAGTGCCCCAAGCCACACAAACGCTATACACTTAGAAACATCTATGCCATCTCTGAAATCCAAGCCTAGGTCCTCAGCTACGACAGTCAGCGTCGTTAAGCACTATTTCAGTGGGCGGTATTTTAAAATTTAATCAGGATAAACAGAAATTGTTTGTTAACTGCTATCTATATTTGTACTGTATGCATCTTTTTGGCTCAAAAAAATTCGCATTTGATTTCGAAAACTATTTTAAAATTACATTCGATTTTAATCTTTTGCAACGATAAAAGAGGAGGTTCTTAGACGGGGGGATATAGTGATGAAAAACAATTTGTACATGGCATTAAAATTTACCCTTTTTTTATAATGCAGGGCACTAGACATTTTTAGGCTTTCACCTATATTGAGGCCATAAGTGGCGGTCATTTCGCTTTGGAGGCATCTCACAAGCGGCCAGACTGCAATGATGAGACATACAATCTGCATCCATGCCTTCTCTGGGATTCGAACCCAAACCCTTCAATATCACAATCTGCGACCCTAACCACTATACCATCTCCCGCTCTTAGATTCGTGTTCGGAAAAATACTTTTTCCTCCTTTTTAAAAACACATACATTTAAACTCTAGTTATCCAGATTAACCACCCCTCGTCACCCTCGAGGCCACCCCTCGTCCCCTATTTATAAAATATTTTAAAAGCGTCTCCTGAATAATCAGAAAATCTTGATAATTGCGTTGTGATTTTCTGAAAGGCACATTTCTGGTTATTTAATGCAATGTAAAAAAGAAATTTGTTTTTCACTAAACGCATTTTAACAAATATCATTCTTAAAATAAAATATCTTATTTTTTAAAACTAATATACAGTGTTGCTACAGCAGACTTTATAAGCTCCACAATTAGTGCCAAATTAATCTACATTAGTATAAAAGAAAGGAACAATTTTAAAGCCTTCAAATGAATTTAGAAATTTGCGCCAGATACGTAATTTTAATAATTCAGAAATTTTCAAGAGAAGCAAATTGATCTTAAGAATTAAGGTAAACCAAATTCGAATTATGAAGTGAACATTCGATTTGAAATACCAGTTGATTTGCAGGATATTCTTATTCAGAAGAGTAGTTATGCTTTTCGGAAAATGCATTTCTATACAAATGAAATCATAAAATTTTCTTTTAAGGTAAGAGAACAAAGGAGAAATGGAGAGAAAAGGACAAGAGAGGTTATATGTCTTTCCTCTATAACTGCCTTTTAGATCTTGTCAGATTTCATGAAATCGGACGAAGTATTAACGTTCCATCTGCCACCAACTCTTTCCTTTCTGTTACCCCGACAAACATCGTTCGAATTTCCTCAGGGTTGTCATTGCAGAAAAAGTTGCCATATGACACATTTGTCACCGTGTTCTTTTTGTTTTATCTTAAGTATTGGTTTTTGTCTGAAAAAAAATGCTTTGATATATTTTATGCTACACTGAAACTAAATCACACATATACAATATATTCTTACAAGTTTTGCAACTGATCACTTTGAATATGTATTGAAAACCCTCATTATACATTTGGTATATTAATTAATACATTTGGTTGGTTAATAAACCCATAGGAACATTTCGTTACTCTGAACTACACTTGGTTGATTAATAAAGAATTAAAAAATAATGCCCCTTAAGGGCGGGATGTTTTTATTCCAGAAAAGCTGGCTGTTATCCACGTTGCACGCAGAAGAATCCAGTTCCATGCATAATGCATTAAACGGAACAACGAGCATAAATAAAATCAGGTATTATTTAGTTTCAACTAAGATACACCTAGCATAGTTTGAAGAAATGAAAGCAATTCTAGTACTTGTAAGAAGAATCACAAAATATATTCTTTTAATGCTACAAAATATATTTTTTAATTGAATACATATTTTAAACCAGCGGTAATGTTCTTGTCAAATGTGGGGACAAAATAATTTTCATCCTCAAATTTAACTGATATATGATACCAGTATATTAGACATATAGATTTTAATTATCCAGTATGTGCTTATGCATTTGTAATCTTCACTAAGAGACAATCGAATTGTCAAAAATGGAGAGAATTAAGACAGAAATTTTTCACTCGGAGTTTAAATTTGGCCTCAGAGCCCCGGAGCTAGTTCTTCAGCATAATGAAACCAACATTACATAGCTATTACCAAAAGTTATTCATTAGATATTCATCATGGAGGCAGATATTAGGACAAAGGCAGTTCAGTGGAGGCAACATGTGCACTTGAACAGGATGACATAATTTCCAGGACAGCAAAACTGGATTGCGTTATGCAGTTAGGGCATAGCAAGATTGAAGGGCAAGGCAAAATCTCTAGGACCGGTCATGTTCGGAATAAACGAAGTGAAATGAAGGAGGAGGATTTTAAAAACTGCTTTCTTTGGTAGCTGCTCTTCTAGGCACTTCTTCTATTGAATCAGCAATGTCTGTTGACGCTTTAAAATGTCAGCACCTTCTAAACAACTTAACTCAAGAGAGCAAAGAATTTGCCATGGAATGGATACCACCACATTGTGGACATCATGGAAATGATAAGGCAGATTTCTTGGCAAAGAAAGGGGCCAATATTCTCCAAATAACTGACAACCACATCCCTTTTTCACACTTCCAAAAAAGTAATAAAATATTACCGCAGAGAAGTTGTAGAGACATTAGGTTTTTTTTGGAAGCTGAAGAAAGGAGCAACGCCTTCGCCGAGAATCGAAACACGGACCTCTCGGTTACTCGTCGAGCGTACTGACCACCACACCACGAAGGCATGCAAAGAAGGCAGGAGAAATACCTTATATACTCCCCCTTTTAAAGGGCGACTTGGGTTTTGGAAACCCAATCGCCGAATCCCGGTGGTGGACAATCATCATCCAACACCTTTGTAGTTCGGGCGCCGGTTGTAGAGACATTAGGTTTTTTTGGAAACAGGAAGCTGAAGAAAGGAGCAACGCCTTCGCCGGGAATCGAACCATGGACCTCTCGGTTACGCGTCGAGCGCGCTGACCTCTACACCACGAAGCCATGCGAAGAAGGCGGGAGAAATACCTTATAAAGCTTTTTGGAAAGTTACCCAAACGAACAGTCATCAAGTATTGATTAAAATAATTTTGGACGCTCCTTTATGGACCAGAAAGAAATCTGTTGCTATCTTTTGCCTTGTTTCCGGCTATGATTTTAAAGCATCTTCATCGAATGAACATTATCCCAACCTCAATTTGTAAATTGTATCACCTTTGAGGAAATGGATGTCTCACAA
The DNA here is from genome assembly GCA_000611955.2 of Stegodyphus mimosarum. Lineage (NCBI taxonomy): Eukaryota > Metazoa > Arthropoda > Arachnida > Araneae > Eresidae > Stegodyphus > Stegodyphus mimosarum. Next base: position 82,417 of record KK113484.1, read on the forward strand.
TTGAGTAGTTACCCTGCTCTTAATGCTGGATCACTCTGGGAGAGATATTTGGAGACGAGAAAAAGAATAGATTTATAGATTACATTATGGACTCTTTTTGGACTCTTTTTTTTTTCATTTTTGCTTGTTCTGTCAACAGTTGTCTTTGTAATCTGCCATTAGTGATTTAAAAAAAATTAAATGACATCAAGAAATTCTTATTTCTTGATCACTCATTTTACATCACATCTTCTTTTTTTCTAATAAGTGCTTCCGAGAAGAGGCTAAGTATATCAACTAAATAAAAATCTCCTCTACATTCAAGTTTTAATCAGTATTCACAACTATGAAGCTTATGAAGCTCTAGCATTGTTTGAATATTTCATCAAATTCCACTTTGATATCTAAGTTTTTGTGCCTTTTGTACGCCAGTTCTGGATAGCAATTCAGCAGAAGTATTCAGAAATATAACTTCTGAATTTCGAAGTGAAATTTAATTAAACTTTATTAAATACCAAGAGCACACGAAATCAAAATTCTGGATATTCTTTCTTTACATTATTTTTAGAGTTTTTATTGTTTTTCTCATGTAAGATAAGATTTTATCGAAACATTTCTTTACCTCTCTTACGCTTCTTCTGAATGCAGCATGCACTTTCCCGCTTGCTCACATCAAAGTAACACGTCGCCAATCGCTTCTGTCTGCCACCATTGTCTGCACTAAGGTTTCAAAACTGTGGGGCACATAAACGCCCATTTTATGTGTGTGAATCAAATATTGCTTTTTCAGTCTCCAGAATTGTTTTAATCAGGAATAAAATGTCTTGAATTGATGGCTGCATCTGTCTGGAAGTATCCATCATTCTACTACGCATTCTAGCTATACGTCAACAACATCTTTAACCATCTCGATCATGTCTAAAACGTAACTAGGATATTCTCTCCCACGCATCTTAAATATTACATATATACATACACACACACACATATATATATATATATGCTTGTGATATAAAATGCGAAGGAAAACAGCAACTTTAATTTAGAAATAGTCCTTTTAATTCCTCATTTTAATTTGGCTATGCCCTCTTCCTGGAATCTAAAATGCGTCATTTAAAAATTAATCCGCATTGCGCCATTTTTTAACATTAGCAATGTGGATGTTTTTTATCCAGTCTCAGTTAAAAATTTAAACAAAAGAACCACTCTATAAATATCTCTTGCTGAAATTCGCAGTAAGTTTGTCTATCTTCCTTTGAATGTTGTAAGATGTGCTGTTGCATCGCTCTGTTCTCTATGTCATCCGTTGTCCAAAAAATGTGGTGTGCTTCGAAAAAAATCCGGGGTACTTATCATGCCCATAATGATGATGTGAAAAGATGAATTAGCTATCAAGGAATAAAACTATGTATTGCGTCTAAGCCACATCTGCTATTTCTATAACTTTTTGTTGTTATTCCTTAAGAATGCTACGTTTTACGAAGTTTAATCTTGTAGGGCATTTTCTACCTTCTTACTGCATGTGTTTGTGGTTTAATTGGAAACACGCCAGCCTAACAATCGAGAGCTCATGAGTTCGAATCCCGTGATAACACATTTTTTGTGTTTCTTGCTTCGACAAAACCAAATGATTTTCACAAATTAAACTTAAAACCGCATTTATTTGCTTCGTAAGCAGAATAACTTGCATACACGAAAACTTTTCTTTTCTATGACAAAGCCAAAAATACCGATTCGGCGAAAAGCATATCGTATGAAATGTTACTTAACCCTATAAAGAACTACTGATTTATATGGACTGGAAAAACTTGCGGCAACATTTCAACAGTTCTGAAAAGACTTTATTCTTGTAGACACTTACAATCACTTTCAAACTCTTACATGTCCACTGCCTTCTGTTAAATTACGGACAAGTGCGATACGGCATTAGCAACATGATGTCCCGCAGCGACTACCCTAAAGCAAGAATAACCTCCTCTCTGCTGCTGTAATGAACCATTCGTAGTGGTTCTTTCGATTTTCCTAAGATATCATATTCACACGGAAACATTATTGGTTGTTTTACAATAAGAATCTTGAAACTCTACCTTGCAGTTCATCAAAATAAAGAAAGAAAAGGAAAAGAAAAAATTCGTACTTTTTATTAAACGACTGTATGAAGTTGTTTAATTCACCTTGAACTTAGAAAACAAACTGCAAGAGGATATATTTGCTTTGAAAACAGCATCATCATGCTGTTCAAGTTTTAGAAACTATCTCATCTTTCCAGTTCCTTTTCTATCGTCCCGCGCACAAGATAAGGTATTAATATTACAAAAGATGGTACACTGCGAAAAAAAAGGGGAGACAGTTCTATATCTCCCATTCTACTTGGCCGATTGACGAAATTCAACTTGTATTTTTGATGTCTCGAAAGCGTGCTTAGGATATGTATTAGATTTATATATAGCATTGTTATGATATAGGTATTTTGACATTATTTCCTGAAATGACATGCCAGTTTTTTTTATCAGTTTTTTTCTGAAATGACACAATTTGAATTTCGCCTTTCGGTCGAGTAGAATGAGAGATGTAGAACTGTTCCATTTTTTTGTGCAGTGTACAGTTGGCTTTTTGTTGTGCGTTTGATTTGGTACTTATTTTTGTCCGCTTTTTAATGCAGAAATAACAGTGAATGACCTTGTAATTAACCCCATACCAGGGACATCATGAAATCTAAAATACCAGGGACCTCATCAATGCCACGATCCATGACAAATATCAGGGAAAAATACTAGGGACTTCATGAATTCCTAAATTATCTAAAATTCTTAGCCTGATCTGTCAGATTTTTCACACTAATTGAATAATAAATATGGAAGAGAGGATTAAATCATTAAGCATGAGGAGGTTGACTTTGTTTGAAGCCTGGCGAATGGACTGACTGCACAGGAATGTCCGTGGTTTTACTTATGTGTAACTGGAATGCAAACCAGCTTCCCTTGAAGAATTCTCCATGGAGGCATCCCTCCCGTTAGACGAGAGAGACCTGGTGCGCTCTGCCATAATTGATTAAACCAAATTAAATCAATCAACCATAAACACAGCAATTCTCACTTGAATGAGCGCTTTGTGACTTCGCAACTTACCGTATTTGTCGGCGTATAAGACGCACTTTTTTTCTTTGAAAACTACTCTGAAAAACGGGGTGCGTCTTATACGTCGATACTTAGTTTATTCGAAGATAACATTTCGCAAGTTTGTGAATGGGTCAAAGCTTCATGGGATGCTATGAAAACAGAGACAGTGGATAAATCATTTAAGAAGTGTGGCATTGGATGGTACAGTGGACAATTTGTTGTAAGATGCTGATTCAGAAGAGTTTTCAAGTGACTCTTCATTTAGCTCTGGAGATGAGTGTCTGAGTTTTGACGAAGAAGATTAAAAAGTGTATAAAATATTACTTTGTATCTGTACAACTTTATATTTAAAATACTGTAAATTCATTATAATGATCAGTAATAAAGTTTTATCCTTCAAAAATGTGTATAAGAAAGGGGTTGCGTCTTATACTCCGGTAAATACAGTAAATCTTCGTTATATTCCTGATGTAATACTTGCGTACAATGTAATCATAACTACTTGATGGGACACTTAATTTGGCCCGAGAATCTAAGTTCAATTTTAAATGCATGAGTTCTGCGCTTAAGGAATTCATCTCTATTGTTTATATATTTTTAACCTAAAGGGCAAAGGTTTAACATTTCCGTGAGTATAAATATATTCAGCCGAGTAAGTTTCCTTAACAAATATATATCTATGCAGCTGAACAATATGATAACGCTATTTTATCCTGATGGCTTTTAGTTGCGAAGTCAGCAATAAACCTTCTAGAAACGGCAAAGACATTTCTAAGGGTAACTGTTTCCGTGTGACTGTAAAAGTAAATAATGTCTGAAGACCATGAGGACGGCAGTGAACCGAATTGCAAAGAGCAGACTGCCAGTGTTTTTATCGATTGGTGAATTTGCTGCGGAGAACAGAATTAGATCGCGACCTTGAGGTAGTGGAATCAAGTACTGATGTTATCTTCCAGACATGGATTGAATTTTAACGAACCCCTTGGTCTAGTATAGTAATGAATAGTTATATTTAGATAATAATCGATATATTAACCAAAGCACGATTTCGTTAGTTTTGTATGATAGATGATGAGTGTTTTGTTGCACGTACGTAAGTAAGTTATTTATGTCATCGTCGACTTATTTATGTTCTACGAAGCCGTCGTCACGACAAGTAAAGGAAAAGTTAATGACGTTATAAAATACAACAAACTGTTATTAAATTTATTCGATATATCGTTAGAGCAAATTTTTTGTTATTAACGAGTTTCTAAAATTTCGGAAAGTAATTAAAATTTCAGAGTTTATTTTGTATGCCTCCTGAGAGCTTA
>KK113484.1:86851-119867 GCA_000611955.2 Stegodyphus mimosarum
ACTGAGTTTTAATTCATTACTAGCGGAACTACACGATGCCAGTTAAGTTAGGTTAATAGTAATGTATCTAACAGCAGAGAGAATGATATACTACTTCTCTAATAAGGAGGCAAAAAATACGATTCATAGTCATACATTTTTCACTCTTATGCGATATGGAACCAAAATAAAAAATTTCCATAGAAAAATGAACTAGTTCTGTCTCATTATATCGGCAACAGTGGCATGCAGTTTCTAATGATTTTCGTCTTTCTAATCAAATAGTCGTAAAAGTTCCAGTATTTTACCTATATTCAATTTTAGTTGATTAAATGTGGCAAAAACTTGATCATAACTGATCAGAAATCAATAACGCAAGCAAACAAATAAACAGGCATTCTTCTTTAGATACATAGATTTCGTAAAACTTACAAATTTTTGATTAACAGACTGACGATTTGAAAGCGAACAGTAGCAGCACTTTTCGAAATAAAGCATTTCTATCCCCAACGCTCCAGACTGTTGCCAATCGGAAATAATAAGAGCAAAAATTAGTGTTTTCATAGTTTTTAATTAATATCTCGGCTGATTAAAGTCGTACGAAGATAGGAATAGTCGAAATCGCTTCCCACGAATTTTTGGAATCGGTATTAAAATATTTAATGTTTGCCGAAGTTATTTTTATTTCATTGTAAAACTTAGGAATTTTTAGTAACAAACTCTATTGTTTCGAAACGAGCAGTGGCAACACTTCTCGAAACAAAGCAGATTTTTATCTCCAGCGTTCGAGACTGTTGCCACTCGGAAAACTGATGGCGAAAATTAGCGTTTTCAGTGTTTTTAATTACTATCTCTGATTTTAGCTATTTTTTTAAATTGGAGGTCGACTTTTTCCAGGAACCAGAAAAGAATGGTAGAAAGATTGGTGACATTAGCTATAGTAGTGTCTGAGTTAATCGCCAACAAACACACAAGCAGACATTCTTCTTTATATACATAGATTTAAGAGAGACTGAAGAAGATATAATCAAATCTGAATTCATTTTAATATGTTTCATTTACTGTATAAATTGCTGTATTTCATCGACTGAAATTTTAGCTGACTTTATATTTCTACTCATTCTGTTAAATTTTATATACGTGATCAAAATAAAATTATTAAATTTTCTTGTGTTTTATAAAATGTATTGAGGTTTCAAATGTTTTAAAATTTCCTTTTGTGTGCTGAGTTTTATTCTTCATGTGATTGATACGCTACTGAATTTTTATCAAACTGTTGTATTATATTTTTATTAATTAATATTTAACAAGAGGGAATCTAATTATCACACGTTTGACGCATTATAAGCATGACAGGTTATGCGCCATTAAACCTACAGTCGAATCCAATCAGTCTTGAACAACCGTTATTTTTCAGTTTCAGTCAGATTTATATCACCAAAATCTTCATCGTAAGTTCTTTCGTCAGTGTGTCAATTTAACGCTTGTTTTGCTGAAAAATTTGGATAAGCATAATACCGAGCAATTTATTCTAGAACGTAACATAGAAATTCAGCCAATAACATATACTATGCGAAAGCAAACTATGCAGGTAAATTCAGTATCCTATTCCTTAATCTACATCGCGATACATAGATACGTAAACTTTTATACTACTAACAAGAAGTCTTTTCATTAAATTCAGCTTTTAGATTCACGTGTAACAAACTTCGTCTTGCACTGAAAGATACAGTTTTAGAGAAGGAATTAATTTTAATAAATCCGATTTACATGGCATTAAACTTATAGAAAATGATTTAAAACAACGGAATAGAGTAATATAATGTGAAAATAAATAAAAATGCAAAATTCTGTATAACCTTTCAATTATTTTATGGCTAAAGTATATTATATAAGATAGTAAATAAGTAGAAAACAAAAATATTTTGTAATAAGAATTATGTTAAATGTAAAGCAAGTCTCTCGCTTTTGCATTCTATGTTATAGTTTGTTTACAATCATTTTAAATAATGATTTACCCGAGTCTCACAATACTAAACGATAACTTCAGTGACATCATCGTCCATTATGTAGTGACACCCTAAATGTGAATTCTTCATAGCAAAGCACAGATGAAAATAAGAGGATCGAAGAATCGAAATCGGAAGAATAAGGTGGATGAAAGTGAGGGGAAAGCGAAAAAGGATCAGCTTGTGCAACTGCTACACGGTAAGGTGCTACACTATCTTGCTGCAGCATGGCTTCTTTTCAGAGAAATTTACATATTTGTAAATATATATAAAGCCATACATAAGTACTATACGCATATGATATTTCATGCATAGTAAGAACCAATTAGTAAATATTAGTTTATATGAGTTGAACTGCACTGTGCAATGAGTGACAGATGTAGAGAAACGTTTCAGGGAAATTTCTAATCATGGTAATTTCAAATTTGTTTAGGGTAATCCATTAGGTTTAGGGTAATCAAATTTTAATGCACAGAAGTTTAATTTGTTGAATTTGTTTCCAGAAAATATGGGGATCACCATATTAATCAGCATAACTAGCGCAATTAAAGAAAGCTGATGAGCGAAGAAACAACTAGATGGCAAACAATAAATGCCAGTTTGTGGTTTGATGCTTCGAAGTTGGAAATAATAAGACGAAGAAATCTGAGATGGCGCACGAACCTTTAGTAATCCTAAGTAACAATTGCTACATGTACTGAAAACCAAAATGAAACAAAAACGAAAATGCACTGAGCTGGTGAAAGAAAACAAATCTATAACTGCAATATGTCCAGAGTTACGTTTAGGCGAAAGAAACTAATAAAAATATGTCAGCAAGAATTATTTGAGTACCCTGATTATTGCATATAAAATGCCGCTTTAATTTGCAGAGCACAAACACAAACAACAAATGATGTCATAACGAAAATCGCGGTAAAGAAATGAATACAACTGAAGAAGTAAGAAATTATTTGAATGTTTTAATAATAGAAATGAGAGGCATAAACATAGAGAACGAATCTGAGGTTGCTTTACTTAAATAAATTAGCAAAAGATAATCTATATAATATAAAGAAGAATGTCTGCTTGTGTTTGCGATTACTTCAGTCGCTAATATAGCTATCGTCACTAAACTTTCTACAATTCTTTTCTCGGTTCTGGAAAAGGTCGACGTCCATTCTTTTTTTAAAAAAAAGAAAAAAAAACTAAAATCAGAGATATTCATTAAAAACGCTTAGAATGCCGATTTCCGTTCTCAATTTTCCGAGTGGCAACAGTCTCGCAAGCTGGAGATAAACAACTGTTTTATTTCGAGATATGTCGCGACTGTTCGCTTTCAAATAATAGAGTTTGTTAATAAAACATTTTTCTAAGTTTTAAGATGAAATAAAAATAGCATTGCCAAACATTCAATACATTATTTCCGATTCCAAAAACTCGCGGGAAGCCATTTCTCATCTTCGTACGACTTTAATCAGCCAAAATATTAATTAAAAACTCTGAAAACATTAATTTTCGCACTCATTTTTCCGAGTGGCAACAGTCTCGTGGGTTGGAGATAAAAGTGCTTTGTTTCGAAATGTGTTGCTACTGCTTGCTTTTCAAATCGTAGAGTTTGTTAATGAAAAATTTGTAAGTTTTACAAAATCTGTATATATAAAGAAGAATGTCTGTTTGTGTTTTTGTTTGTTTGTTCACGTTATTGATTTCTGATCCATTATGACAAATTATTTGCCACATTTAATCGACTAAAACAGGTGAAATAGTGGATGGAACTTGAGCTTTTACGAGTATTTGATTAGATAGACGAAAATCATTAAAAACTGCGGGCGTTTATTGCTGATATAATGAGAGAGAAATAGTTTATTTTTCTATCCAAATTTATATATATCGGATAAGAGTGAAAAATGTATGACTATGAATCGTATGTTTTGCATCGTTATTAGAGAAGGATTACAGAAGTACCTTTCTCTCTGTTGTTTCATTACTTCCAATGTAACTTGACTGGCATCGGGTACTTACGCCAGTGCTGGTATATTTGTGAAGTGAATAGAATTCGTTGCTGCATAATGGTGCAGTAAAGGTAAAATACACATCTTAGACATGTACCGTGAAACAGTGCTAAATGAATAATTATGTCACGTTTGACATACAGTACATAAAACATGCCAAATGAAAAATAAGCTATGCTTTTTCAACTAGCACTAGACAAGCGGAACTATGTAATAAATACACGTATTATAATTTACTTGTTAAAACTAAATTTATGAAACATTTTATAGAGGAATGCAAGCAAAACAAGGAGCACGGGAACTTGAAAATTAAGAGTACGTATTATTATTTTGAGCAACAAAACTTTACATAGTATTTGTACAAAGTAGTTGACATTCAAGTAGTTATATATTGCATAAAAATACAATAAACTGAATTTATGAGTAGTAGGAAATGGCCAAAGGCATGGGAAACAAATACGAATATTAGAAACTTTGTTGTAAACAAATCACACATTGTTAGGTAAACGTGTGCAACATTATATATTGCCGTGAAGTCCTTCCGACAGAAATACCGGAAGTCGGAAGGCCCTGTCAGTTACTCTATTCTTTTACATTTAGTTAAAAGCAACAGCGAAGAAAACAAGACATTTTTATAAATTTTTGCATAGTTTGCCATAAAGCTCCAACTAATCCTATAAAATTTTATATAACTAACACCATGTCTCCTTTATTAAGTGCAAGCCTTTTCGCTCTACGTACGTAGAAGCGTTTTTAATTTAGAAAATTCACAAAATAAGTTGATTACGTCATTCTTTTCTTTTTTCTTGAGCGATAAGGGCAGATAATTTGTGCAAGAGTTTTTCTGATTAAAAAATACAATACTTCTCCATGCTAAACTTACATTTTACAATTAACAGAATGAATATCGAGAACAAACAGTTCACTAACACAAGCATAAATCCTTTTTTCTACCCGAACTAGTCGTAGACAGTCTTTCCTCCTACCACTTCACTTTTTTTTATAGTTTTATTTCAAATTTAATTCTTTTCAAGTTCGAAATTTGGAATGAAAATTTATAAGCATTGTTACAAAAATACATTTCTTATTTATCATTAGTTATTTAAAGAGTAAAATAAAGATAAGAATAACATTTTAGAACGTATTATTATGAATGTGAGTTATATTTTCTTATCAAATTTATAATATTATCTATTTAAGAATCTGGTAAATGAGATTTGAAAGCTGGGAAGAATAAAGCCGAAGTCAGTTAAATCATCATACATTATGCCTTATTTGAATATTTTTTGAAAATAAAGTCAACAAGCTTGTAGAGGCATTAGGTACTTTTCGAAAGCAGGAGATATGAAAAATGAGCAATGCCCTCGCCGGGACTCGAACCACGGAACTCTTGAATACGCGCCGAGTGTACTGACCACTACACCACAAAACCATGCTAAGAAGGCGGGAGAAATACCTTATATGCTCTCTCTTGTAAAGGACGGCTGGGGTTTAGGGGACCCAATTGCCAAAGCCTGGTGGTGAAGAATCACATCCCCCCACCTTTCTGTTCCGGAGCCACTGCAGAGACATTAGGTTTTTTTCAAAGTGGGAGATGTGAAAAATGAGCAGTGTTGACTGGAACCCCCTGGACTGGAACCACGGACCTCTCGAATACGCGTCGAGCGTGCTGACCACTGCACCACAAAGGCATGCTAATAAGGAGGGAGAAATACCTTATAAGCTGAGGTAAAATTTGTATATCATACAGACATACATAGTTAGCTGGCTAGATAATATGTAAAATACTAAGGTTATATTTTATTACGAAAAATTCAATATTTATTTAATTGTTTCTATTATATTTATATATTATATAAATGTATTTAATTATGTATTTATATAAATTATATAAATGTATTTAATTAATTCATTTCTAAATGTTATATATAACCCTACTGTAGCAATGTTAATTTCACCCTATATAATGCTTGTAATTATACAACATATTGTTTTAACAGAAAGCAAAAATGTGTTTTTACGGATAGGCAGACATTATTTTTAACTAAGTTCCTACAACTAATATACAAATTTATCAATATAAATTTAAAATATCAAGAATATTGAATAAAAAAATCTCAAAGGGATCTTTTTGGGGGTTTTAACAGTCCCCCAAAAGGGTTCTCTTAAAGTTAACCATTTATCAGTAGTTAAATACGGTTTATCAGTAGAGATTTTTTGATAGAGATGACCAGGTGGAATAGAGAATCATTTTATAAGATTTCAGATGAATATGCATTTCGACTAACATGTAAACGTTATATATCACCTGTATATTTAAAAAGCGAAAAAATATGTAATATAATTTATAGGGGTTTATTTTAATTTTCTGATAGTTATTTTTATTTTGGAACAAGCCTTTCCTTTCTCGTTTCCAATCTACGTTTTCCTGACAGAGTAAATTTTTAGGATTAAGTTTTATGTAAATGAGGTAGAAACCAGTATTTAAGCTGAAGTTTGGATCACCTAGGAGAGCGTGTTCTGCCTTCCGGCCACGTTGTTGCTAAAATTCTAGTTTTAGTACTATTCGGCCGTATTGTTACCTGCTTACTAGTATCCGCCAGTAATCTTAAAGAAAGACCAATTCTGTTAGTTAATTTTATGCAACTTCGGCTGGGTTTATTTTAGTATTAGAAAAGTTTTTCTTATTTTCTATCTTGAGTTAAAACCCAATTAGAGGATTACTGTAAGCCCCAGACGGAGCCATCTGTTCGTATAGTTTGAATTGGAATAAAAAGTAAATTAACATTTCCTTGGATTTTTCATTTGCTTACAGAACTCTGCTTTAAATCGCTACCAGTTCTTCAATGTTCTATCCCTCAAGGACTTCTAAATTAGCTATAACATTACAAATTCTACAAAAAAATTTAATACATTTTAATTAGGTACATCGCGAATTAAATGCATTTTTATTTAAATCAATCGGATTAAAAAGTAAATAAATAATATTCTCAAAAACTGCTTCCATTGCTTTTAAATAGTTTAGTTTGTTAACAGATAGAACAAATATGAAAGAATAGCAACACAAAATCATGTTTGGAGACTTATAGCCATATTGAGCTTTTTTTTTTTTTTTTTAAAGAAAGGCTACAGTTAACTTGTAGAGACATTAAGTTATTTAGTAGCAGGAGACATGAAAAAAATGCAATTCCTTCGCCGGGAATCGAACCACGGGCCTCTGAAATACCGGCTCAGTGTGCTGACCATTACACCACGAAGGCACGCTAAGAATGTGGGAGATATACCTTATAAACTGGAGAAAGATTTTTACCAGTAGCCTGGTAGAAATAGAATCACTAAATTTGTATTATGCTTTCATGGCGTTCCCTGAAATTTATCAGGCTTCACAAGTTAAATGAGCCAGTTTTTCCTTTTCGTAGAAATTTCTACAAAAAGAACCAACTTATAAGGTATTTCTTCCGCCTTCTACGCATGCCTTCGTGGTGTAATGGTCAGCACGCTCGGCGCATAACCAAGAGGTTTGTGGTTCGATTCCCGGCGAAGGCGCTGCTCATTTTTCATGTCACCTGCTTCGAAATAACATAATGTCTCTACACTGGCGCCCGAACTAAAAAAAGGTGGTGGGTGATGATTCTCCACCACCAGGATCTGGCAATTGGGTCCCCTAAACCATAGTCGTTCTTTAAAAGGGGAAGTAAATAAGGTACTTCTCTCGACTTCTTAGCAAGCCTTCATGGTGTAGTGGTCAGCACGCTTGACGCGTAACCGAGAGATCCGTGGTTCGATTTCCGGCGAAGCCGTTGCTCATTTTTCGTGTCTCTTGCTTCGAAATAACGTAATGCCTCTACAAAATTAAATATGACAGACTGTATGCTTTGTTAGTATTAGAAGTTTTTGATTAGAATCTTTTTAATTCGTCAGCTGATTATTTCTATATGTACCATCACTCGTAAAGCAAGAACTAGAAAACGTTCTTTTAAAGTTCAGTTTTCATGCATATACGAAGCTCTCTCAACTGATAATTCAGCAACTGTTAGCAATTTCAGTACCATTATAAATAACTAAAAGCTTGTAAACAAATTTAACCAGCTCTAAATTAAGAGTTGTTTGTTTCTCGAAATGCTGAACCATCCTTAAAAGCTATTTGGGAAATAAAAGAAAAAACTTTCCCTTCGGATGAAAACCTAATTTCTCGTTGCTTAAATCTATACTTTCTCTTTTTGGACAAGTACAGCGTTTGTATGAGAGTTCTGGTAAATTGAAATGTCGTTAAACAAAGAACAAATAACATTAAATTCTTTAGCTTCTTATACCAAATAATCCATAAAATTTATGCAAATACAATATGATAAATACTCAATCCAAATCAATAACACATGAAGGATAGTTTCATGTGCCAAAACTGGTAATAGAGACTATGGTAATGATGATGATATATTAAATTGATTCGTCAGATATTCCGAAGAAGGAAATACAACTATAGGATTGAGATGATTTTCTTTTGCTTCAGTTATTATGTCTGCACTCTCTCTCTCTCTCTTTTTGTTTGCTCAGAAATCGAATTTTCGAAAGCCAAGATTTATCGTTCGCTCTTACTCTTTTCTACAGTAGAGATCTTCGTAAGTAAACAAAACAACTCGCAAAGCTGCCTTAAATTTGAATGCTCTTTCAAAACTAAAATTATGTTTTTCTCAACATATAGTTATAAATTAATGTAATTTATGTGTTTCTTAACATAGCATTTCATAAATCGAAGGAAGAATGATATTTCCGCTTTTTTTTGTTTTCTTCCATTCTTCTCTTTACATTTTTCCGTAAATGACAATGGTACTGATGTTGATCTTTAGTATTCGCGAAATATAATGCAGAATAATTTCACAAGGTGCGTTTGAGAGTTTCAAAATATCGGGATAAAAGCCAGTTTGACCATTTTGACCACCATCAAACCTTATTCTGTTGTCTTTAGCCAAGTTACCTCTTCGAAAAGATAATTTAAAATCTAACTAAAATCCCCACATAAAAAACTGTAATTAGATACGTCAATATCAAAATCATTTTTATTAACAATGACTATAATCACATTTGTATTTTACAAATTGAAATTAAATTGGTTAAATATTCCCATTTAGACTGCTAGCAAAACAGTTAGCTGCAAATAAGATTTTACAGTAAGAACTTTACTAGACCTGTAAGACACCTATCTTATTTTCATTCTTAAATAAGTAAAATAACTCTTTTTTAAAATCAGATGCTTGAAAGTATCTTAAATCACCAAGGATGTCTATCTGTAGACACAAAATAGCATGCCCTTCAGCAGTAGGATGTTTTTTGGAACTACTACGGGGTGAATATCAGTGTCTCAATAAGGGTATTGCTCCTATCTATGTGTCTTATTAAATATCTCATTGCTGCAATTATGGGACCTATCAGTGGCCAACAGGTAAGGAGATTAAACACTCGTAGCTCGAGCAGGGTTCTAATTTCGACGAATGAGCTTGCTGCATGAGAGGTTTCGTGGTCTTTCTTCGTGGTCCACGATAGCATTAATATCTTTTAGCATCGATAGCATTAATATTCTTAGACAGGTAACCCGTGTGTTCTGTGTCAGAATTAAAATAATCTGTTCACACATTTCTTGAGCAAGGGAATCAAGTAAATAGCAAAGAAGAACCTGAAAATAAAAAAAGGATTAATTGTTAGCAAAGTAAGAATATATTAACAATATGCAATTGAAAATCTATGAATTATATCTATTTCATCGTTAAAATTGAATATGTATTAAGTTTTAAAGTATTTTGATAACATTTTTAATTATTATTTGAGGTATTTTAACATTTATTAACATTTTTAACATCTATAAATGTTTATATTTACGTCATATTGCTTATCTGTATTAGACAAATAAGTAAGCACATTTTGCGGAAAGAATGTGATAGCAATTGCTGCACTCTATAACAAAAAAAAAAAAAAAAAATCGCACCAAGAATGAATCATCCAGTTGCTTTGAAATTTCGTACGCGTAAATGCTTTGACCAGATATGCAAATAATTAAAATTTGGTGTCCGATGAATGAATAATACGATCTCCATCGCATCGGAACTACGCATGCAGCAGTTGTATATAAGAAGCTGTTCTTGAGCTGTTGTTAAAAATTTCTCTTGCATTGCGATTTGGGATACCTTCCAACGACTGAAAAAAATGCCTTGCTTCAGGATTCGATCTCATTAAGAGGAACTGTCATAGTTTGAAAGAGCAAGGTCGGGCAAATCGGAGAATCCCTCGGTATATGAGTCAAAGCGATACCGCGGTTAGGAGATACTGGCAAGAATGGGACGGCCACAACAGATTGGGAGAACGGAGTGATTGTCAGATCGGCTATCACAGCGGCCGATTCATCGCTATCAACCATCAGACGTGCTACCTGCACACAAGTGTCCTCTATGACTATACACAGACGACTGATAGAGCGAAATCTACGCTCATGCCGACCGTTACGCCACCTGCCACTCACGCTTGCACACAGTTATGGTCTGGGGTGCCATTTCGTTTGATAGCCTGACCCTTTGGTTTTCATTACAATCGCACTTACAGCGTAGCGGTACGTCGACGACATTCTGAGACCTGTTTTGCTACCGTCCCTTTTGCAGTACCCTGGCCTTTTTATTCAGCAAGATAACGCTAGACCATATACGGCACGTGTTGCTTTGAACTGTCTTACAGCTTGCAAAGCACTTCCTTGGCCAGCCAGATCTCTTTCTCATGGAGCATGTCTGGGATATAATGAGAAGGCGACTGCATCTACCAAAGAATTGTGATGACCTAGCCCGACAATTGCAGCAAGTTTGGCAAGAAATACCGCAGGAGACCATCCAGGAGCTTTATCAGTTTATGTCACGCAGTGTGGCAGCTTGCATCCAGGTTAAAGGTGAATCAACACCTTATTGAGGTCGTTACTTTGTAACTATATAACTTTGAAATATTCAATTGTTCTGTAATTTTAATCATTTTCTGTTCTCTGCACAATACTTCTATCCACCAATTTTTGTCTCCGTCGGACAACTCCTTATTGGTGCTTCGATTTTTTTATTGTAGTGTCTATATTAATTTCATTTATTTCTAGCGCTGATTTTGCGACGACTAAATTGCCTTACTTACGACAAAGGTGCAGATCATTAAATATAGTGGGAAAAACAATTTTTCATATTTCAGATTTATAAAAGTTTATTATAACTGCATTACAAACTAATAAATTTGATATAAAGGAATAGTAATTAGTAGCTAAATATACAAATTTTGGGGAAAGTATCCCAAATCAAGTTTTGAAAAGAGCTGAAGGCTTTATAATTAAACTATGAAGCCTCGCTTACCTCGAACACATTTTCTAAATCACAGAATTATCCATTGTCCTGAGTTCCCACTTCGTGACATTGGACCATTAAAAATTACCACTTCAGATACTATCCTTCTAGCATAGGCTACACGGTGATTATTCAAGAGAAAATTTACCGTTCATATTCTCCAATAAATATTTGCTTTGAAAACCGCAGGCGAGATTCCTTTCGAGATAGATTGTTTTCTGATCCCATCCTCATTAACGTAGTTATTTCGCATGAAGTGCAGTAATATAAACTGCTATTTGGTACAATGAGCCAGTGACAAAAGAATATCACAAGCTACCATTCATTAGAGGATGATGATTGAGCTTGTTGCTCCGGAAGCTAACTGAAATAACAAGGAACTCCTGCCCTCAGCCATTTTTGGTCTCAGTCAAGTTCACTTTTATTTTATCAATACCTAAACAGAAAACATATATATTAATGAAAGAGTTTAATTCCAGTTTTATTGAATTTTACATTAAAAAATAAAAAAAGGAAAAGAAATTAAATTAGAAAATTCCAACTCATTGAATGGTGTCATAATGGCATCTTTCTACAGTTAATAAGCCACTTTACTAAAAAATCTAAACAAGAATTTTTATAAAAATGTTAAAACAAATACAAAAATATATCTTTGTTATATCATTCCTTCACGAAAAATGTTTTACTTACGTATTTACTTATTCTGCGCTTCAATTCTTTAACTAACATGAAACGAAATGTTCGTAGAATTCAGCTTGGGAAAAAGTTTGAATAGCAAATCCGAATTCAAAATAGAATGATACTGAGTGCGCTGAAGGTCAGAGATATGAAGATAAAAATAAATTTATAAGTTTAAAGAATCAAATGACTACAGAGAATGTGTTACTGTTCGTGATATTTAGATCTTGTAATAATTGTGTATGTTCCTAGTAGCTCAGTTTAATGTTTACAGTCCTGTTCCTTTTCTACTTTCATTGCGATAATTTATCCACTTTAAAAATTTGTGAAACTTTCTACGCGAATAAGGTTAAATATTTTTATTTCAAATTAAGCTGAATTCTAGAGAAATTTGTTACTGTTGACGAAAATACTCGTCGCTGTTGGGAGGTTGTTTTTACGCTACTTGTAGGCTGTAACTTTAGAAGCTATACAATGTCTTAAAAATTAGCGGACGGTTAGGTGTGGAGACCGAATATGATGGTCTTGTAGGAGTTAGAATAGTTAGAGGATGTCATTATTACTGAGGACTTCCATATTTCTCACTCGACGGTATAATGGTTAGGGGAAACTACACCGGCACCGAAGGGTCGGGGTTCGAATCTCGGAGAAGACATGGCTGCATTTTTCTGCCCATTCATAGGAGATGATGGTCGCTCACCTATTAGGTCCCTTCCACAGTAAAGTTACCACTTCCACCGGCCTTAGCAGTAGCCAAGCTTAAGTCGGCTAAGTGCTCCGTCTGTATTTTTTGAGTCTGTCAAGAATTTCTTTTATTATGGAAAGTAGTATGTTGCTATTAACATCTCACTAAAAAAATATTTTAAATTTGGAAACGATTCAGTGATGTGTGTGACTCCCTTTGAAATATTTAAACGACAATTATTTAAAGTATGCATATAATATGCATTTCATTATGTATAAATAAGTAGATATTTTTCTAAGGACTATTTAAATTGATGCATTTTCTTTAATTTATCTGCAGAATTTCAGCTTGCAGGAAGCACTTTAATTACGAATGCCTATTGTTAAATGAGGAGTGTGGGGTGAAAAAGGTATGCAGTGTTTAACTGCGTATTAATGTGATGAAAAGCAGTAAAAAATAATACAAAAATAAGTTTGTTCTTTCTCCTCGATGAGAAATTTTATAATTTTCAGTTTTGTTTATTCCAAACTGAATATAAAATAGGCCTTGAAAGAAAAATACATCTACCTAACGGTTTGTAATACCCATATAAAATTTATATTTATAATCTGCCTGTCGTGACATTTCCCAAGCGAATATTTTGGATTATATTTTATTCCGCATGTCACGTTTCGCAATGCACATATGCGTCCTAGTTTTCTACTTCCTTTTAAATTTATTTTCCCTGACTGGTAATATTTTTATGATTTGTTTTCTCATATAAACCTAACTAGTATGGCGTGAAATAATTTTAAAAAGAAGCTGAGATGTCATTAATAAATTTCAAGAAAATTAAAGCAATTTTATATATATGAAAAGAAGAAACAAATACTTGAAATAATCAATAAGCTATGGTTATTTCATAAATGTGTAATATGAGGGGCGTTACTTTGGATTATAATAGGAAAAACTGTTTTCCTATTATAATCCTATAATAATATCCTATAATAATTAATTATTAGTAAATTTGTCACAGTCTTCAAACCATTCCTAAACAGCATCTTTGAAATCATTGCCGTCACTGTAAGACGAACTCTGTAAATGATGTTTTAGATTTTAAAGCCAAAAGAAGCCACTTGAGGCCATATAAGTTGAATAAGGTGGATAGAAGACAAAGCGGAACCTACTACGTTGCTGGATAGCAATATAGAAATATTGCACAAACAGGAAGGCCAAGAAAGCGGAGATTATGAAATAACTACTTCAAACTCCTGTGCCAAGAGGAGAAGGCCAGATCCTTGGAAGAAAACTGCCCTATTTTCTATGTGATCTAAGTAATAATGGAAAGCGCAGAGCATTTCTAACTGTGTATGCGGTAGAATAAATGTTAGCCAATTTCTCTACGAAAGTATTCTGCTAAGAAGTCGAGCACCAAAAACAGATAGATCTGATACTCTTTCGCTGCAGTTAATTATCTACCTGTTTATTTTTTCTCCTTGTAACTGACGCAGTAAAACAAACCTGTTTACTTTAGCCTGAAAAATTTCTCCCTTGTTTGCAATGCATGCTTTTCAACTTCATGCCTTTTTAGTGAATTCTGAAATTAAGTATGTAGTGTCACAAGTTTCACTATCCGTAGTATCGGTGATAGCGCTTTTAATAAGATGGATGAGAAAATTATTTTTTTCAGAAAAATAATTCAAATTTTTACGAGATTTACTAGATACCTAAGTCCAAAGCAGAATTTTTTACAATTAAAGTTGTATTAAAAATATAATTATATACATTACAAAAATATAATTATATACATTACAAAAATATAATTATATACATTACCAAATTATGGCGTTCTTATTATATTTGTTTTCTAAAAAGCTGTATAATCTGTGTTAAAAACAATAAATTCCAACGTTTTCTCTTTAATTGTAATATTTGCGGTAATTTTAAAAACTACTGTTTATTAAATTTTATGGAAATTTATGAACATATGTTAATATTAAACAAAATATCGTAATCTTTTCCGTACCTTTTTGGGAAGAAACAGGACAAACTTAAAAAAAAATCTTCCTTTTCTCGTCAGTTTTAAAAATACTTGCATTACTTTAAACAGCTGCTTACATGAAGCATATGAAGACAATCTGAATGTAAACAGCTGTTTTCACAGTTAAAAGAAACAAGCACCCAAAAGTGGAGAAGAATACGAAAATTATTATGTTGAGTACATTTTAATACTTATTTCGAGGTAACTTAACGTACTTCGTTACTATAGAACATACTTACTTCGAAGTAACTTAAACCTCAAATTTAAAATAAATGCATACGGTTTTGCGTTAATTAACTAGTTGTGTTATTATTTTATCCATGTTTTCACTTTTACTTTGAATGGCTTCCCCCAGGATGCAAATTCGTAAACGCAAGAGCAGAGTTCTGGACTTTGAAACAAGTTTTTTAACGATCGCTAACTGCCATTCTATGTATTATTTCGCCTTGCGTCTGAATTGCATTTATCAACTTTAGCTTTGCTAGCCATAACTGCTTCGTGAAAGATTGATGGTTAAGACGAAGCTCATCAAGCGATTTTTTTACTTTGGTATCTAAAATTTTAATTTTATTTGACCATTTGCTCTGAATTACCCGCAAGCTGCAAGTGGCTTGATTTTCTGTTACTAAACAGATTACGTACCAAATAATTAAAAATATTTGTTTGCAACCTTTATTTAAGTTTGCTTCGCTGTACTTCACAACAGAAGTGACCAAAACAGCTCTTCTGTGGGATCAGATTAGAACCTTTCGTTAACTGAATTGAATCGATTATTTTTTTTTTATGGCTCAACGTTTACTAATAATAACCTTGATGAATAACATTAGGAATGGGAAGTGAATTAAGAACGGTTTGCAAGGAGGATGCAAAGAGTGAAAAGACTGTGGAATGGAAGAATTGATTTATATCAAATGCTAATGTCACAGACTGATTTCTTTCAACTGTAGCTTTGAGATTCTTCAAATTCAAAAAACCTCCTTTTCACAAATAGCTGACGATAAAATTCTAGACTTCAAAAAAGTGCAAAAAGTTGGGAAATGATAAAATTAAACTCGTTTTTATTGTGAGAGGATAAACATTCTTTCCTCCTCTAAAATGCGAATTGAACTTTCCTGCCACGGTTCCATTAAGAACTCTCGGTAAGCAAGTTCCAAAAGAGCTACTGCTCTTTTTTGAAGAATCACTGTTCTCTTGCTCAGTAAAGTAAATCAGTTCCGAACGAATAGCACATCTCTACTTCTGAAGTTACGAAGGGCTGATAGGTTTTTTGACTGTTACAGGAATTGATTGTTAAGGTAGTGTAGAACCATACAAATGTAGTTCTGAATGAAATGTTTTTCACAGAAACTATACCTAGAACATAGGCATACGAAATGGGCGTAAAATATATAAATAACAGGAAATGAAAAAGAAAAAAAGAAAAAAAACAGAAAACAAGGTATAAAAATGTGTGCTTGCTTCGAAATTCCAATTTTTGAAGGAAATAAAATATCTAACTGCTTCGAAAGCTGCTAAGAATATAAGTTAAATTTATAAGAAAATAAGATAAATTTTTCTATTGAGCGTTAAATGAACCGTTAGGTAATGAATATTTCACTTTTTGTCACACTTCTACAGTCACTGTAAATGCATTTTATTTAAATGTAACTAAAACATCTGCACCAGGTTTCAGAAATGATAAATCCTGAATTTTATATCGTATTAACATTTAGTTTTTAGTGAGACTGTTATTCGAATTTTCAGAATTTTTCTGTTAGTTTGCATAGAACGAGGAAATTTCTTTATCTCTTTCATTTAAAACTTTTTTACCCACAAATAGCGTTAATGAAGGTTTGTAATTTTAGTTCAGTTTCTTTAAGCTAGTAGTTAAATAAACACCGTATTTTATTGTTAAACTCTGAATAGTTACTTTCAAGTTAATTAACATAAATGAGAACAGAAGTTCGCCATAATCCTTAGGATCTATCTTTGTAAGAAAGAGCTTGAATTTAAGGGGTCATTAGTATATTACAGTATTAATATTTCTTATAATATCCATTATAATATGTTAATTTTCTCTTTTACAAATTTTGCCCAATATACTGCGTACCTAATAGATTATTCAACAGTATTCCCCTCAGAGCCATAAAAATATAATTCAACTCACCAATTTTAGTGTACATTAATTTTGTATGACTTGTACCACGCTTAAGTTTACGTTTCTATTTTGTTCAAAAGGTCTACCTTAATAACCGATTTTCGGTAGAGCCCCCATTATCCTATATTTACAATTATTTGACCTGTCTTCAATACAAGAGGTTTCAGTCAGTGTAATTAGAGTTATCATAAGTGCCTCTTCAATACGAGAGATATGAGTCATTAAATTTCTATCAAAAGGTTTAAATAAGATAATCAGAACCCTACTGCATTGTTTTTCTTACAAAACTGAAGACATATATAATCACATTTTGTAGAAATTATAAGTGTTTAACATAATGACATTTCATTATTATATATTTATTATAAAATTGTTTATTATCTGTACATTTCAATAAGTTCTTGTTTGCATATTAATATGTAAATTTAACGAGATTTCACATAGCTATTACTTACCTTCTTAACTGACTTAGACAGACTCACAAATAATGACATATGGAAAACTCTGTACTTCGTCATACACCATGAGAATCATTGATGTAAGTATGGCTTTGCTGGATTCTTCTCATTTTGATTGAGAACATACCTGCTACGAATATCCGATAGTACTCTGTTCTTCATTCTGTTTTCATTGGAAAGTGCTTCACGCCATCAGAAATTTGAATGCTCCGTACGTAAACTGCTTTTAATTTCTAAGTTCATCCATCTTCAGTAACCTACCGGAAACAGGTTAGGCATACGATGAATTTCTACGAGAAAACATTGACTATTCAGTTTTTAAAGGAAAGTATTGACCAATTAACTTTCTACGATGGCTTCATATAGTTAGATATCCTAACTGATCAGTGGCAAAACATGTTGTTGTGACTTATCTCACTTGTCCAGCACTAACATCAGGACAAGCTCATGAAATTCATCATGGCAAGGAGAGCAAGATCGCGCCTGTCGTAGGCTAGAGCCTTGAGCACCATTCAGGTGGCAGTAAGAATTCGCTCAAATTTTAATTCTGAGAACCTCTAGGGAACGGATCCGACAGTCTCCCACTCCTCTTCCCCTAGCATCAGCCTTTTGAGAGGACTTTCGGCTCGCCATACATTTATAGTGCCTCCACGCCGCAAAGGCACTATACATTTAGAAACACCCATGCCTTCTCTAGGATTCGAACCCGGACCCTTCAGTACCGCAGTAATCTCCCCTAACCACTATACTGTCTGGGCGGTTAGTGGTAAAGCATATTTATACGACTGAGTCCTTAGTTTCGTATAAAAAATCCATCAAAGTTAAAATAATAAATATAGATGTTTAATAAAGCACAAGATGTAAATTTTTAAATTTAAGTTCAGACTGCTTTAATCCAATGAATTTCAGAATTGGAAATCATCAAGCTTCATTTTTTTTCACTGTCTTGTTTATAATTTCAGTTTATCTCGGAAGTATAGTAGTGATGTAAGCTCTCGAAATCAGTAGTGAGGTAACAGATTAAATCGAAATTCTTATGAACAATTTCCTATCCTAGAAATGTTTTTGATGAATTATATAGTCATACCCAGTTCCTTGTTTATAGAAATTAAAGTAAAGCAAATAACCAGTTTATAGCATTGGAGGAACATTGAAAATATAAAACTAAAGAAGTAATATTTTATGCAAAAGCGATTTATGAAAGAATATTCCCATGTTAATATTCAAGAAACTAAGAATTACGTCTTTAATTAAGGTAATTTTCCCATTTGAACCATTATTCTCAGAAATAATGAATACAATTTAACAAAATTTTGTACATACATAGGCCAATTCTAATAGAAAAAAATCTGCCATAGAATAGACAATATAATGGGCAAATTAATTGGGACAAAGTGATTTATTTCACAGAATTTTAAGCTTGTTGCTAACTGGCCCCAACAAAAATTCTAAAATCAGTTTATCTGCGTTAATGTCGGCTGGATGTCTGCATTCGACTACTTAAACAATTTTTAGACAATAAATTAGAAGTATTGCATCATTTTTAAGTTTTTTTCACTGAGAAAAGAAAGTTACTTTTGCACACTTTTTAAATACGTTTTGTATTCGAACATTTTTGGGTGCTAAAATTAAAGTAAAGTATATACCGTCTAGAAAGAAAGGAAAGCACTTAACAGTCACACATCCGCGACAGCCAGAAATATTATTTCCGGGTCTGATGTGGAAAATCAAAGGTATTTCGAATTCTGGGAAGACACAATGGGACTGGATCGCTTTCTCCAGAAAGGAACAGCAAATATGGAAGAAAGAGAATTCCAAAATTTGATCTATTCTTACTCCAAAATATCATGATTAATCTAAAAAAGAACAGAAAAGACCTTAAAAAAGATCTGCTGTTTACTGGTGTTGATATTCATCCATCAGATGGGCGTTTTAGACTTCTCATTTCTGTTTAGAAGAAGAGAAAGCCATTCAAAAACAACTTCTGACACATAAAATGAAGCAAAACGATTATTGTGAGCCAAAAGATGCAAGTGACTGTAAAATGATCATTTTCAGCGATGAGGCTCATTTGCGTTTTCATGGTTCCACATCAAACGTTGTTAGACAAAGTAAGGGGCAATCAATAAGACCTCACTAAGTCCGACAAACCGTAAAATACCCACAAAACAAATGCTTTGCAGTTTTCTCACTGCAGATGGCACTGAAAGTCTAGTTTCTATTGATGGAATGATGAATTTATCGAAGTATATATAAATTTTCTATCCTAGAATTGTACCATTTCTTGAAAACTATTGCAGGGATATTTCAGAATAACCTTGCTCGACCCCACAATTCAAAATTCCTCAGATGGTCATATTGAAAACTAAAATTAAATTATTGTGCTAGTCTGGCCTGGAAATTCACCAGACTTAATCCGTTCGAAAACTTGTGACACATTCTCAAGAAGCATCTTAGCAAAATGGATTATAGGACAAAAGAGCGCATGCATAAAAACGCTATAAAAATGTGGTTTCATGTGTAGAAAGGTATCTTTTGGAAGCAGATGACGTGAAAAATGAGCAATGCCCTCGCCGGGACTCGAGACAGTAAAATAAAAGGCATATCCGCAAGATTGGAGGTCATTTTGGCTAAAAAGAGGACATATTTCGGTACTTATGTAAAAACCCGTTGACCATTTCTGCCTTTTAAAGAAAAGGCGCCAAACTACGCTATTTTTCGCCAAAAAAAGGAAACGTCTTCATCGAACACTCTGGGTTTGGTGTAACTTTGATTACATGTGTTAGTTATTATTCTTGAGTAAAGGCTCCTTTTCTTCCTCTATCACGCATTTTCGAAAAAAAAGTACTTATTAAAATTTTTGACCTGCCTACTACAGAAAAGCATGCTGTTGAATATTTCCAAAGTTATGGAATCTTGCCGGCTTAAAACAAATGTGTTAATGGCCACGATATGGCGCTTTATTTAAAAACTGAGAAGCAATGGCGTTGCAACGTTAAGGCTTGTGCTTTCTGATTTTTTATTATTATTTGAGGCGAAAACAGTATTTCGCGAGGCTTATATTTTCTCGCGAAAATTAGAACCTAGAGAAAATAAGTTCTTTTACAATATATGTCCTTAATAAAAAAATAATGTAAATTTTTAATGAAAAATTAAATATAAATAAATGATAATATAATAAATTTGAAAGAAAAATGAGAATTGAACGTTTTTCTTCCATTTAGCAAATGGGTTTTTTGGTCTGGCGCGAATAGGGCCGTCTCTTGTGGTCGACGAGATTTTTAGGTAACCCATATTTGTTATCAATTTTATTATTATCATTGTATATGAAGGTATGTATACAAATTACCAAAAAAAATCGCTCTGTCCCAATTAATTTGTACACTATAGTATATGTTCGTATATCATCGTCGAAGGAACATCTAAAACAGAGGTTTAAGATCGAACAAAAATATACGGCTAATTGTGGGCAAGGAGCCATCTGTAGCAATCTTGCTTTTAAACAAGAAGAAAGTAGATGAGGACTTTGGCGAACGCCGTTTCCTCCAGTCCGTAGGGCTTGGAAGGCCCACCAGCGGCCGAGCGGTAAAGACGCTGAACACTGGTAGTTCGGTCCGAGGTTCGAATCCCGCGAACGGGCTGGCTGCGTGGGCGTTTTCGTGGTTTTCCCCATGTGTAACGTGTATACGAGCCAGTTTCCCTTAGAAAGTCCTCCACGAAGGCATCCCTCCCTTTAGGCAGATAGCCCTCGTGTGCTTTGCCATAATTCAATAACCTAACCAAGTAGGGCTTGGAAAGTTCCAAACAGAACTTCCAGGCATTCACTTCCGTGACGTCTTCTGCCTGGATTCAGGAGCCATCTAAGAGGTAGGCAATTCTCACAACGTTGACTTTATACTATAAAGGAAGCAGTTCATGAGTCTTTGTGGCAAACGATCTCACTCTCGCAAAAGCGCTGTTTTCAGGTCCTAAAGGGAAAAGGCGAGATTCACTTACCTCCAAGAAGCTCAGACATGTTCTATATAGAGGTTCTCGCCTTTCTCATGCCCTGTACTTCTAAGTGCTTTAATATGCTCTCAGATCCCCTAAAGCCATTTCTAAACAAACGGAGAGAAAGTTGTATAATCAAATTTAAATAAGAAACAAAACTGGAACATGGAAATAAGAAAATATTGAAAAAATTAACGTTTGCCTATATCTTTCAAAACAATTAATGACACTTTTTTTCCTGTTTACTAAATAAGAGTTTTTTAAACCATGGAACTTCGCTGCTAAAAGCAATTAGCATACCTGCTTACGCAACCAAGTTACTTCCGAATTTTATTTTGATTGATAAAAGGACATTAATTCCAGCATTTTTTGCTTTAAAAATTATTGAATTATGTTCTTCTTACCTTCCGGTTAAGGTTTTCACGCCTTTAGTAAATTTACAATCACGATTTGTAGAATTATGAACAATTTAAAAGTTGTTTAAGTGCGGCTAAGCCTAATACTTTTGGCCACAGCAGCCATATTTGTTTACATTTGAAACTTAGCAGAATAGTGGATTTCTTCCCAAATTAGAGAAACTAAGCTTCGCAACAACAAAGATAACGCCTTCTTTTATTATTGCGAATTAAATCATGCTTAATCCATTCTGGAATTTATTCGAGGAAATAAGTATTTAAAATCTACTTCGTAAATTTTTAATATAGATATTTTGAGTTTTTATATATTTTTGCCTTGTCACGAAGTGAGAACGGAATTAATTAAATGAGAAATACTGAATCGTCTGTGAAAAACTGTTTCTTTTCTTTTCTTTTTTTTTTTTTTTTTAATTTTGTAATTTCTTTTATACATCGATTTATTATAGTATCTGAATGGAACATGTGGTTACGATTAGATAATTCTTCAGATGATATAAATTTTGTGCATTTTGAATTATAAAATGAATGAGATGTAACGTTGTTAAGTGAACTTAGCTCCGGAATGTCCCCATAGTAAACAAATGTAATGAATTTTAAAGAGTGCATTTATTCTATTGTGGTTTATGCGTTATCCGCGAAGTAGATTTAATTCAATCCACCAAGTTTAAATGAAATGCAGTCAAATGCGAATAATTTATTATTCCGTACAAGGAAGTCATGTGGTGCATACATCAGCTTTTTTATCTTTCATGATGCAAAGCAACGTTTTAGCATAAGGAAGGTTAAGAATATCATACTGGATATATGCATTTCGGACTGTTCTGAATTTTCTAAGAATTTCTTGAGCAGTTTTTTCGGGCACCTAATCAAAAAAGGGAAGTTGCTAATTAGAACTCAGGTGCTAATAATTTGTAGAAGTAAATCTAATGATGGCGCACGAGATATAACATTAACGGAGAAAATCTCTTCCTTAAAAAAGAGGTCATTATTAATTCTGATCCCTGTATTGCGTGCGCCACCTGTATTGCGTGTAAACTTGTTGTAAAACATTGTGTGCAATTAATGCTAGCTAGAAAGACATATAACGTTTTTCATTCGAAAATTAAGGTGGCAATTTTGTTTATGTGTATAGACAAGAACACGTTTTTGATGCTGTTAGCATGCCAAAAAAATAATGTTAAACAACATTATAAATCATTAATTTACGTAACATTTATATTACATATATAATATAAAAAATATTTTTCATAATCATAAATAGTATAAAACGCATTCCATCCTTTTGGAATACTCTTTATTAATTCATTTTCGTCGCTGTTAGATCATTTTCCTATTCATTCCCGGCAGAAATTTTTGAGATAGGTGCCTGTATTACGTAGCATTTTGTTAACTTCCGGACCTAATTATCTCGGACGTAATAAAAATACAACTCGCCAAAAGGAATGATAAAGTGCCAATATTGCAACACTTCACCGCGACATGCAACAAATTCGGTAGCTGGATAAAATCAAATACTGTAACGAATGGATAGGCTGTGTGGTGGGGGTAGAGACACGGGCTGAACAAGGAAGGAGGGTCGAAAATGGTAGTCTCAGGGTAAGAAGAGAATGCCTTGTGTGTCTGTTTAAATCCAATTAAGACCAATGGAAAGACGGTTTGTTTTATCTTTCGGCCTCTTTCGAAAAGCTCTCTCGCTTGGCGAACAAATTTAATTATTGCAGACTGTATCCGGGTGGGAAGAAGCAGTTTCAGGGGAAAGGGAGGGTAAGAATCTCTGACCGTTGGGTACACATTAATTACACAATGTCAGCGACAATTAGTTTGACTTGTGTTCGTAATTTTTTAAAAAGGTAAATCTCGAAAGGTTCTTTTTTTCTTTTCTTTTTTTTCGTACGTTATTAGCAAATCTCACTTGACCCTAAGAGACAGAGATTACTTTTAATTGTGTAGATGAAATGCAAACGAAAGCACATTATTATCGAATCTTTTAATGAGCTTCCCCAGCTCTGAATTAGAGCTAAAGAGACGTTGATGCTTTCAATCCAGCTGGAAAATGGATTGCATAAAGTTTATGAGGCTTGAAGAATAATAATTACCGGAATTAATTGCAACGATACTTAAACATTTGTGTGGGGTTATTTTCCTTCATGTGAAGCAAACTCGGTATTTATTTAACATCAAAGCACATTTGTTCGTTTAAATTGTGCATCATTTATTAACGCTTTGAACTGGAGGTACGGCAAAAACTATTCGTCATCATGGGCATCGTAATTATGATGGGATAGTAAATGTGCATCAGATTTAAATTCTCTATTCCTTCATCTCTTTTTATAACCACACCTATATGCAGCAAATTGCTTCTAGTGCACCAGCTGTGCGGAAATTTATTGGATTTAATGTATTTTAACTGTTGTTTAATCTCTCTCTCTCTATATATATATATATAAAGAAGCATGTATTTGTGTTTACTGGCGATTAACTCAGTCAATACTAGGGCTATCGTCACTAAACTTCCTATAATTCTTTTCTGGGTCTTGCGAAAGGCCGACGTCCACTTTTTTCCAAAAAAAAAGTGGCTAGAATCAGAGATATTAATTAAACACTCTGAAGACGCCAATTTTCGCCCTCTTTTTTTCGAGTGGGAACAGTCTCGCACGCTGGAGCTAAAGATCTTCTTTATTTCGAGAACTGCTAGCTTTCAAATCGTAGAGTTTGTTAGTAAGAATTTTTTAAGTTTTACAGTGAAATAAAAATAGGATTGCTAAACATTAAATACATTATTTCCGATTCCAAAAAGTCGTGGGAAGCCATTTCGACCGTTCTCATCTTCGTATACGACTTAAATCAGCCGAGATACTAACTAAAAACTCTGAAAACATTAATTTTCCAAGTGGCAACAGTCTCGCACGTTGAAGATAAAAGGGCTTTATTTCGAAAAGTGTTGCTACTGCTCGCTTTCAAATCCTAGAATTTGTAAGTTTTGCAAAATCTATATATATAAAGAAGAATGTTTATTTATGTGTGCGTTTGTTTGTTCGCGTTATTAATTTCTAATCAATTATGATCTATTTTTTAACACATTTTTATCGCCTTAAATTGAATATAGGTGAAATATTGGATGGAAATTGGGCTTTTACGACCATTTGATTAAGAGGCTGAAACTCATTAAAAACTACGTACCATTGTTCCTGATAAAATGAGAGAGAATTAGTTTTTTTCTATCGAAATATTTTATGTGGGTTCCATATCGCATCAGACTGAAAAATGTATGACTATTAATTTTACTTTTTTTGCATCGTTATTAGAGAAGGATTACAGCGGTACCGTTATTTCTGTTGTTAGATGCATTACTCTGAATCTAACTTTATTAGCATCGGGCACTTCCGCTACTTATTAATAATTCATAGTTTAAAAAATTGATTGCAAACGAATTACTAATGATTTTACCTTCATCTATTTTCATAAAAGAACATATTTTTTAAAGATTAACGGTTAGAAAACTGAGTGAAAATTTAAGATTTAACATAATTCTCAAGCTTGATGAAGTTTATTAGAAGATCTTTTAAAGACATTATCAGCAGTTCACGATGATTTAATATAATCAGTTTAAAACAATCAAAAAAGAAGAGTCGTGGCTGTTTTGGGGCTTAGTAAGGACTCATTCTTTCTCGTTTCAACCTATCAGAAAGCGAAACATTCGCATGCGGTTATCGCACCCTTTTAGGCACTACTTGAAAAAGCAGTTTTTGAACAGCGAACTCTGATGTTCATCAGCTGAAACGGTTTATAATAGGCAGGGCTTAATTGTTTTTCCCCGGCTTAGATTCTAATTTTAAGGTATTTATTAACCACGTCGTTTTGTCGATTTATAATTTTGGTTATATAATACTCGTTTTCAGTTTCAATTCCTTTCAAATCCAGGTAACTATTACCTCAAATCTTTAAGCCAACACAAAATTCAACAAATATATAATTAAGATCAATACTCTTCGTAAAAGTGTACTAAATCTTCTCTAAGACAGCAATCTACCATTCCAGGGGATTTTGATCTTCTCAGCAGGTATTACAGAAATGATATTCAATACCCAAACTCATTTATGGTCTTAAAACTACTGTTTATTTTCACAGGTGGACATCTGAAGGAGCTCATGGCCTTCAGAGGTTTTATTAGAGATATTCTGTATTTAAACTAAATTAAATAAATTTAACGCTAATTAAATAAATGACTGATTACTCTAAAAATGGCCTCTTCTATAAGAGAATTAAACAGAGTACAATTATAACTTTTCATCCCTAATTAGTTATTATATAATTTAAATTTTTTTCTATACCTTTTTCATTATATATAAATTACTTAAAATGTTATTTTATTTATGACATTGGAATTTAAATTACAGAAAATGTTTTTTCTCTGTCCTTTTGAAACATTCCAAATATATATGGTAATACCTGCTAAATAAATAATATTAACAAATATTCTCAATTATTTGCATTAATTCTTGGTGTATCTTAAAAATTTTATAGCAGTTTATAAAATATTATTATTTTTTATTATATCTGCAAAAATTTGTAACATTTATGAAATTTCCTATGTGAAATGTAGTCTGCAAAATTTGATTTATGAAATTTCCTTGTAAAATGTATGTGATAGTGATACGCTGCTTTTAATTTTACAGTATAAAAATGATATATTGCAATATAAAATTATTCAAAATAAGGTCACTAAGGAAAAGTTTTCCACTTGAGATTTATCCAGATTTCCGTATTTCCCAGATTTCTGCTTTAAATAGATTTTTCTTTAAGCATATTTTATTTACATCTAAATTAAATAACAAATGAACTTGACTTTTCTAGAACACGTCTCATGAGCTTATACAAAAAACGTTCATATTTGCATGTATATCCTACAGTCAATGAAATGAACCATCCCCCCCCCCACATTACAATTCTTTATAGTTGCTTAGCTTCTTCAGGCAAATCCAGCTGCAGCCAATTTTAAAAAAATGAAGAAAAGTAATTAAAATAATTACGCTTTCCTTTTATAAATAAATTCAATGATTCTATATAATTGTCGCTAATAATTACAAAATTTTGCAGCACAAGTTCATAAAAATATTTTTGCACCATATTTATTTTATTAATATAATATTTGTTTCATAATTGTATAAGTCTCAAAAATAAAATTCTTTTCACACATGCATGTACTAAATATTATATTAACCAAAATAATAGTAATGAGTTGCGTAATGTGTAATAATGAAATAATTCATTTGAATTCACGACTAGCAAAACAGAATAAACTATCAAATATGAAGGTGAAAAATAACGTAAAACTAGCAAAATATTAAAAAAAGTACGAAATTGTTGAAAAGAGAAATTAAATATGAAAATACAATACCCGCCGGTCATTAAACTCACTGGTTAATAAATTCAGTATCTTTTTGAGTTTAGATTTCCAGGAAGCAAAACGAATATATACTACTCAATAGAAAAACTGCCATTTATTAAACTCATCTCCTCTGCATATAAAACTCAGACCGATTCTTCAGATCCAGAATAAACTGTTTGTGGCAGATAAAAGCTGTTTATAGCTCATTCATTTATCTTTCAGTTACAAAGTGCTTCAATAAAATGGGTGCAGCAAAAATTTTGGCTGGGGTAGTTAGAATCAAGATTCCCTGGGGATATTAGGTACCTTTACCTAGTGTTATCAGACACTGATATCTGTAAACCTCTTTGTTCGGATAAAGCTGAGGCTTGATATAGCTTGAATGAGCTGATAGAACTTGATAGAGCTTGATAGAGCTGATAGAACTTGATAGAGCCTGACAGAGCTGAGATAGCTTGATAGAGCTGAGATAGCTTGATAGAGATTGATTGCTTGATAAAGCTGAGAGTGACAGAACACCTTTAGCTTTTGATTTAAGAAAGCAGTATTCTAGAGACATCGGAAATAAGTACTTTGATAGTGAATGAGTGAGTGTTTCTTCAGGATTAAAAAAAGGTGGTGCTTAAGTGAGAGCTGGTTTCCTTTCTCGAATACAAGCTGATGGGAATGGAAGTGCATATACACATTAAGTTTGCAGAGTGTTCTCAGAAAGCAATGTAAAACGGTTACTTGCATGCGGTTACTTGCAACGTTATCAGTCTTTGATTGGAAAAGAAGAGTGACGTTGTAGGCGGCAGAAAAAAGAAAAAAAATAATTGATTACACCTATGACAACCATGAAGTGACAGATCGACTGAATTGACTAAGTACGCTCTTTCTGCTGGCTAAAAACGGGAATGTTTTTATTTGTACAAATCATTGAAAGAAAAATTTTTGTGTACTGCATGCGTGACTTGCAACATGCAGAAAATGCCTAAATGAAATTATTTAAGCCTGCTAGATAAGGATAAATTGTTAAAGATAATGATGCGTTTGATAAATACAACCAAACAGGAGCAACATTTCAAACGGGAATTTCCCAAACAGCATCGTGTAGTTTACTTACAAACAAACAAAGAAACAAAATTCATAAAGAGCTAGCAAAAAAGGAAAATGTCTCAAGGAAGCGCAAAAGGGGAGATCGAAAATCGAGAGACGTTGAAACCGCCTTTCTAGAAAGTTTGAAAGCTATGAGACTAAAGAATGTTCTAATTTCTAGAGCTCTTTCGACCGCAAAAGCTGTAGAATTCGCTAAAATGCTGGAAGAAAATTTTGTGCCAACTGATCGATGGCTCACAAGATGGAAAGAGAGAAATAACATTGTTTACTAGAAACTACATGGCCAGAAGCAAGAGGCAGATCATCATTCGGCTGAGAACTGAATAAAATATTTTTAACCCCAGCTTTTAAAAGAATACAACTCACACGAAGTTTATAACGCAGATGAAACTGGTCTGTTTTATCGGAGCATTACCGGAGCGCACATTAATATTTAGAAGCGAAACGTTAGCTAATTTTAAGACATTAAAAGAACGAGTTAGTGTGTTATTAACGTTTGGTATGGATACAAAAATTAAGAAGACGTTATTTGTTACTGTAGAAAACAGAAAACCTCAGTGTTTAAAGTTCAGTTAAAGATAAAAGGAGGGAATAATTTACCGTTAACGTTCCTTAATAACAAGAACTCACGGATGATATTTTTACTAATTTCATTTTGCAATGAAACAAAGAACAGAAAACGAAAAACAGCTTTTCTGTTAGACAATTGTGCTGCCATCTTTTTAATATCGTTCTGAAAAACATTAAATTAGTGTTTCTTCCTGCAGATACGACTTCTTTTATTCAGGCTTTGGACCAAGTAGTTACAAAATCTTTCAAACATCATTGCAGAAAAAGTGTCGTACAAGTAATGATAAACGAAATTGAATTTTCTGAAAATGCAAGCACTTCGAAAGGGAAAACTAAGTTAGTTGTAAAGACTTTGCATATTATAGTCAAAGCATGGGAAGCAGTCTCCCAAAACTCGGTTAGAAATTGTGTTATAAAACGTGGTTTTTATTTAGAAGAAGCCATAGAGTAATTGCAAGATATTTCTAATATTTCGGACATCAGTGAGAGAAATTATGAACATTCATTTTTAGAATACGTTGCAGCTGGTGATAATATCGAGATAGTATATGAATACACTGACTAGAATATTACAGAAATTGTTAAAACAGTCACAGAACTGACAGTGGAGGTGGCACAGAAGAAAGTGACTACATACGCCTACTACATAGCTGAATCGAGAAATACATTGTAAATTCTAAGAACTCTTGAATGGAAATGTTGAGATCAGAAAAGCTACTAACAGTTTTAGGAACTTCAAAATACAATTTAGAAGACTACTGATGAACAGTACGAAACAAAGAGGGATAGAGCAGTTCTTTTTAAAAGTAATTTTAGTATTGATTTTAATTTAATTTAGATTTTAATTGTTAGATTTATTATTTCCCGATTCATTGTTTTCAGATTCAAAACACATTATTCTCATAATTAAAATCCCACTTCAAATATCAGCATGCAAAGATTCATTTTTAAACAATTATCTCAAAAGATATGTGACAGAAACCACACTTCAAATGCCAGCATCCGAAATCGAAAGCTTTATTTTTTGTTTGTTTATTTACTTATTATCTTTGGGATAGAATCATTTTAGAAACATTTTGCCGTCCAAGTCTCCTGATCTAACGCCAGCAGGTATCTTCTCTCTGCAGAGCAAAGTGAAAATCACTACACAATCAGTCGCTACCACTCAGTTATTTTAATAACAATAATATTTTTATCGAATAAAGTCGGAACGTAAATTGTGAAGTCTGTAGGTCAAAAATATAATTTTATAGGCCATAATCTGGGCCCTCAGCAGAAAGCTAATTTGTTGTTTTATTGAAAAAATAATTTAGTTGAGGCAAAATTTTAGCAAGATTTTAAAACGCCTCCTAACTGTACAACATTATCCGAATGAAATATGAATCCAATATTTAATTGCAGAAATGTGTTATGATTATTTATGTCTTTCTGAATCTGTTTCTGAAATACTAGCTTTGCCACAGAGGTAGCAAAAATCATGCGACAAACAGCCTCAGGAAACTGATTTATGTTTTTTTTGCATGATATTTCGCAACGCCATCGTCAGTGAACTCCTTTGGGACGCAGTTCAGAAAACCTAGTTAACTGATTCTGGAATCTTATTTCAACAGCTCCGTAACTTAACGTATTATTATTCTAAAGTGAAGTTTCTGTGTTACATTTAATGTTGAAACATCTTCCGATAAGCTATTGCAATGTACCCTTTACCTATTATAAAGTATCAAGTCTTTCTCCCCAGCTACGCTTCTCTTCAACCAAGGGCCCTTGAGTCATTTGCTATCATTAAATAACCAACCAATCAACAGCGACTGAGCTAGAATCTTGATTAAACTACGGTTGCTCGTAACGGATGGGGACCTATTCTATATCACATAGCCAATCCTAATTAGTTCTTATGTGGGAAACAGAATGTACTGTTTCAACTCTCCAATTTATTATAAATTCCTAAATAAAGCTTGTTAAAGCCACATTTTTGTGATACATTAAAGGAAATAAAAATCCAAAAACGGAAATGATGACACTGGTTTTGAATGACGTGTTGAATGTGTACAAAGCTACACATTAATATATTAAATGTAATAATTGAGTATAAGAATGCATATCTTAAATACAGATACTCCTCGATTTAACATTGGAGTTATTTATGTCAGATAAAAACCGTGGTCTGTTGAATACAGGAATGCAGTGAAGATATATATAGTGCTGAATACCATATCTTAACACTAAACTTACCTTGAAATTTACATTAGCTACACCTAAGCAAAATCATTCATAACGAAGTCTTATGTTATACTACGGTGAATATATTATTAATATATTGAACGCTTTATTGTTAAAAGTGAAAAAGGTTAATCATCATTGATGTACGCAGCTGAAAGCGAATTCGTTCTAAAATATTCGAATGAGTGAAATTAAATTTAGTGTTTGCTGAGAGGCTCTGTAATACCGAAATATCACACATTTCTTTATTCTCTGATGACGCTCGGATGTTTTCTGATATGATCTATTAGAAGATATGGAGTCTATGATATTTTGGCCTTATATGACACTTTATAATGCTAACTTGAGAAATGATAATACCTCAGAACTCGAAATACAATTTTGGTTGAATGACTATCACTTTCACACCAACATAAGAACAAGAAGGGCATGTCTAATCATTACAAGCAAGAGGTCATTTTGGTAAAATAAATCAACTGAATCATTCAAACTATATCAGTAATATAACGAATATTTATAATAAATATTTAAAATAACGCAGGATTCGAATTTAATAAATAGAGGTAATAGAAAGCCGTTAAAATGAAAATTGATATTAAATCATATTCCTAAGGCATTAAATATTTAACAAATATACTTATCAAATTAAATATTTCATATTAAATATAGGAAATAAATTTCGTGTTTTCATACTATTACCACGGATACTGTTCAAATAATATACTTAAAAATGCTTAATTCTTATGCTCGTATTGTGTGGATTATAGCACTATATTAGAATCAAATATGTTATAATTTATACAAGATACTTATTTGCTATAAATACTAACATAAATGTGCGCGAGAGAAAATATTACCCTCCATAATTACAGACTTCTAAGATAGGCCGTATGTATCAGGCATAACTAATGACAAGTAAGAAAACTTCATAAAAATGCCAGTACAATTCAAGCACCAGCTGTTGCATTTTATATCAGTTATTAAGATTAATTGTTATTTTTCAAATTAGATTATTATAATTTTCCCAATGGCGAGCCCTCAGCCGCCTTCGGCTTGGTCACTACTAAGGCCAGAATTGGAGGTCACTTTATTACGAGTATGAAGGCCCCTTTGCCTCCTATGAAGCGGCGGACAGCTAGAACCATACTTCTCCGGGATTTCAACTCGGGCCTTTTGGTATCGCAGACGGCTCCCTTAAACACTATACCGTCTGGCCGGCTTTAGTACGCTGTTAACTAAATAAGATTAAGTATTAAAAATATTCATGATATCAGCTGATGATAGCTTTATTTATGCCAGTGATTACCCTTTATTGATGAAAATACAATTTATTGTGGCTTCATTATTTTTCATTTACAATATCATTCTTCTGAGAATCACAGTGAAATCCAAGGTAACGGGTAAAATGCGTTTTTGCAGACAAACAGTAAATTTCAACTCTGATTGCCACTACTCACGAAACTAAGGTGTCTATACTGCAAGAAAAGCGCAGAGGGAAGTCTCACAAACATGCCTTGCAAACTTCAGTCAAGATTCCAAAGAGACTGCTGCCACCAGCGATCGAGAGGTAAGATCACTGAACAATGATAGATAGACCTGAACAAACAGGTTGTCTGCGTGGAAGTTGTCATAGTTTCTTATGTCTAACGTAGATTCGAGTCAGTTTTCTTTAAAGTATCTCCACTAAAACATCTCTTCCTATACTGAGATAGCCCTTGAGTTGCTTTGCCTTAATAAGTTAATCTAAACTAAGCAAAGGACACTCTGGCGGCAAATCCTCTGCTTTCCTTTATAAGGATAAATTCTCGAGAGATAAACGGATACTCGTTCTAAACCCTTCTTTCAGCAGTGACATGTTATTATTAAATATACGTTATGTGTTCCTTATATGAGCCCAATGTTCTCAAAAATGATTGATCTTCTTTAGCTTCTACTGGCCTAAGCAGTACTACTAGTAGTGTGAAAGTGAGAGTTCAGCAACAGGAGGCGGATTGCGGATGAGCCCGGAAGCAGGT
>KK113485.1:0-37987 GCA_000611955.2 Stegodyphus mimosarum
ACAAACACAACGCAATTCATATTTGGTTAAACTACTAGTATTTTACAGCTTAGTATATAACAAGAACATCTCCCATCCTTCCACCAGACCCTTGCACAGTGCGAGTAAAGCAAGAGGGGTTCATGGCTTCATGGAGTTTTCGACAAATGCGACGTCTTCCATGAATGCAAAATAAGGTGTAGCTTGATTCATCCGACCACATTACCCATTTACAATCCTTAGAAGTTCAGTGTCTTCTTTGCCAATATTACTGCAAGCGAATTCTTGCATGTCGAGCAGAAATGAGTGGTTTTCTCACAGGCACCCGACTATGCATTATCCTCTGCAATTCTCTGCGCATGGTCCAAGCTGAAATCTATTGGGAGCAAGAGCCTTGGTTGACAATCAGTGTCAGTTAAACCACAGTAGAATCTCTGCTGTTCAGTGCAATTCGTCTGAAACAACGGCCATCACTCTCTTGGAAAACTGTGCTCGAACCACAGTTACGGAGAAGGACTGTGTATTCTAATTCCAACTTTTGAAAACTTTTGATATGGCTACTTTTGAGAACCTGGTGAGATTTGCTGTCTTCTAAATCAAGGCCCTTCCTAAAAGGCACCAACAATAAGCCCGATTTCAAATGATGAAAGATCTGTCGTTTTCCCCATTTTACTTCATTCATCGTAAAAAACACACTTACACCTTACTTATACCAGCATTCTAACCACGTGTAACACACGTCATAAAAAAAAATCATACTTCATCTCTAGCACGCATTCAAATGAAAATCTCAAAAGTTTCTAATTCATTGGCCAGTGTATGTAAAGTTATTTTAATTTATGTTGCTTATTTAATTTCTGTAATTTTCTGTATACTAAATTAATAATTATCAATGAAAATAAATTTTTAATGAAAATTAAGTGTTGATTCCTAATTTATATTAACTTAGATTAAATACCTATTTGGATAACTAAATTGTTGGCTCCAGTGTAGAATTGGGGCCCTTTCGATTGGCGAAAAATTTTGTTCAGTTTTGGTGATGAAACTCCATTTCTGGTTACCATGAGAGTTTTAACTTGGTTTTATTTTCTTGATTTTTTAAGTCAAAATAAATCGATGTGCACACGGATAAAGTCAAAGCAGTGTGCAATGACTAGTTTGTGCAATTCTCTGATGTTTTTTTAAGCGAAAATAGGTCGATGTGTACATGGACACGGAGATTGTGAAATTCTTTGACTTCTTATTTTGGTTTTGCGTAGCGGCTGTCTTGAAATTGTGCCTTCCTGGCGCCAATCTTAGCGTCAAAAAAGAATCGCCAAAAAACAAGGGGCAACAAATCGTAAATTTTTACCAAATTGTTATCATCAATAAGTGTTAAAAAAGGTTTATCAGTAAACAAGGAAATGTAACATTTTTATTTCAGTGCAATTTTCTGCTTTGTGTAGTTTTGCATTCAGCTTCTCAAAACTTCTGTGAAAAGCATGTTTCATTGATATTTAATTCCAGATTGGATAGTCAAATATTAATTTTTTTTAAATTACTAAATGATATACTTTCCAGAGTATTACTTCTTATACCCCAAGTACAGCGGCCGAGCAGTGAAGCCGATGAACACTGGTAGTTCGGTCCGAGGTTCGAATCCCACAAAAGGGCTGACTGCATAGACGTTTTCGTGGTTTTCCCCATGTGTAACGCGCATAAGAGCCAGTTTCCTTTTGAAAATTCTTCATGAAGGCATCCCTCTCCCTAGGCGGATAGTCCTCTATGCTTTGCTGTAATCGCATAAAACCCAGAACCAAACAAACCCAAATACAGCGTGTTTATCTTTCCTGAATCTACTTCTAGAGCAACTTACAGCAGAACTATTATATTGCTCATCCGTGTCTAAAATAATACATATTTAAAGTATTTTTGAATATGTGCCTAATAGTGGCTACGAAACAGAATCTATGTTCTCCAGTGACTTAAAAAATAGTCTCATATTCCCGAAAGTTACTGCTAACTTTCCTTTGCTGCTATGATATTGAATATCCAATAAAGACCCAACAGCAAATCACATATAACAAAGAATGTAACGTTTGCTACTAAAACTAATATCAGAACAAAATACAAGAATTCTGCTTGATGATTTCTTTGAAATATTTCACAATACAAAGGGATTTTATTACCTAGCCTTGAGCATTTGGCACGTGGTTCTCTCTCGAGAAGCAAAATATTCCAGCTAAATTCCAGCTTCATAACCACTGAAATGACAGGAGAATTGACTGCCAGTGAGGTATATTTGTGCTCTTTGCATAATTTTCTCCAGGCAAATGTCACATGCACCTGATACCATCGTTTGTGAAAAACAACTTCAAAAGAGTCAGAAAATGCTACTTCTATAACTGTAATTTTAATTTTATCTAGCGGAATCCTTTATTAACAAATGTATTAAAATAACGAGTATATTCTCTCAAGCTTTTTAGATCTTAATTATCATTATTTTTAAATAATGATTTTTGCGAAATGTGATGTAAAGTAATTTTGACATGGAACTGTTTAGGCATTATTAAATACTACGAGAAATTCTAATAATGGTAGAGAAACTTGGATTAACTTGTTCCGCCATTTTTTCTGTTTTTTCTTTTAATTTGTGTAATTTTAGCGACCAACGATGACTTATTTATGACAAGTAAATAATTTAAAGCATTCTTCAAAACAAACGAGATTAATAGAAGTAGTTCATCGGATTTCAAAATACTACATTTTTAAAAAGCATTACTCATTATAATAATAATTGTGTATAAAAAAGGAAACTTACCAAGGCTTTTTTCACGCATTTTATGCAATTGTGTGTGTTAGGTTGGCCACATGACATAATCGAAGCGATAATCAAATTAAGACCTCTTCTTTTTGTTGCATTCTCCTGTTATTGCTCATCATAGCAGCATTGATGTGTTCCTCGAACACTACAAGTATTGTTTCCATTGGTTTGGTTTGGTTTATTTGATTATGGAAAAGCGTCGACTGCTATCTGCCTAACTGAAGATATGCTTTCGTGGAGGACTTTCTAAATAAAGCTGGTTCGTATAAACGCTGCACATGGTTAAAATCACGAAACTTCCCATGCAGCCAGCTCGTTCGCGGGATTCGAACCCCCGAACGAACTAACACTGTTCAGCGATATTCCCGCTTGGCCACTGGTGGGCCTTGTTGGGAGTGGGAGCATATATGAAAATTTAGTTCTTAAACTCAATTACACCTTTAAGTATGTTGAGTGATTAGTGCACTACACATACCACATTAGTAGTCTGCAGGGAAACTTAAAAAAATTCCTGTACTTTTTCTGTATCAGTTATTATTATACATTTTAACGTTTTCTGTATTTTGATCAAGGATTTCTATTAGCTCCGTGTTTTATTTTCTTCAAATCTCATTTTCACTTTTAAATAAATTACAATAGTGTTTCTCCAAGTAAACTATTGATTTACCAATCTACAGCTAGTGTGCCGCCCGACTGGTATAGTGGTTAGCGACGCTGACTGCCTTCCCGAGCGGCCCAGTTTCGAATTCCGGAACGGCATGGGTGTTTATAATTGCATAGTATCTGTGCGGCATGGGGGTACTCTGAATATGCGGCGAACCGAATGTCCTCTGGAGAGGTTGTGGTATGCGAAGAGAGACGGAAAACCCTCGGACCCACTTCCCTGGGGTGCTCCTCAACAAAATTGGGGATGGAACTGAGCTAAATCGCAATGTTACCTGTAACAGTGTTCAATGCTGTTGCCAGAGACAGACGTATCTTATGCTCCTGGCCACGAGGAATTTCATGTGCTTGGACTGATTGTAGGTCAAACAAGTGAGCATTAGTCAACAACAACAACAGCCAGTGTTTTGGTAAATTGACAAGACTTTAAAATCAAAATGAATAAAATTAGTTTTAGTTTTCTGAAATCTTAAAGCTTACTATCGAAACTCTTAAATACTTTAAGTATATTTTATATATTCTTAAACACATATATAAGCCCATGCTGGTAAAGCCTATATATTTGCAAATATGTATGTAAATATTTGCAAATATATATGTAAGAAAGAAAAAGAAATTAAAAATTAAAAATAACGATTTTTTCGCTTTTGTATAAAAATTCATAATGACCTTGCACATCAAATTTATTGAGAGATTTATAATATTTTGCCCTATGAAACTGTATCAAAAGACAAAACTGTCGAAGATTTAAAAATAAGTCGAAAGATCACTGCCAAATACATTTTTCGCTAAATCTTGGGCAAATTTTCAATTTTGAAATCGTTATTATGTCACGAAAAAATAAAGATTTAAAAAAAAAACTAATAAATTTCGAAATATTTTTAAAACTCTGGTAAGACAACAAATAGAATCATAAGTAATACAGGAAACCAATTCAATTAATGTTGAAATGCATAATACAGTAACAGATAAACATTTAAACATGAAAATATAACATTCTTTTTCTTTTTTTGGAAAAGTATGAGTCCTATCAGTACGAAATAATATATTTATGTCAGAGTATATAAAATAGACATTATCTAAAATACTTAAGAGTTTGAACAATAATAATAATGCTTATAATTTTCTATTCTCTCTGAAAAGTATCAGTTTAGGAAAATAGGAAGCAGAAATACATACGTAAAAATACATTCGAAAGGGGTTATTTTAGCGTTTAATGCAAATATAGGGATCATGAATGCAAAGAAACTGAACGATCCTTCGTTTCCCTTTAAGCAGTAAAAGAACAAACTTCTCGTTAAAATAATACAATAATATGTGATATTTTAAGGAATTTCTAGTGAGTTTAAAATAATTCAGACTCCAGACAAAACCTGTTCGATAATTCAAATTAAGTTTGAACATTGTACTACCCCTTTCCAAAAACCAATATCGGTTCTCTCATAGCAACATAGAAGACTCAAAGTAGAATTCCACGCTTTAGCTTTGTTGTCTTGATTACTCCAGGCATCCTAAGCTTGAAGGAATGCATACCAGTCTTTATTCTCCTCAGTAACCAACACCAGATGGTTAACTTTCCTATTCTCCCCTCGCATTCTTCCCTAACCGTCTCAAGAGAGGTACGTACTTATAGAGGGTGTTTTTTGCTTTTTCCGAGCTAGTGGGCAAATAGTATCATATGGTTCGTTGCTTCTCTTGGGAAGTGAACTTGATTGAGCTTTTTTATTTCCAAATTGGAAGATGTCAGATCGTCGTATTCTGTATCATTTCGAACACGTCTGTCTCCGCTTTTCTTTCCATAATGCATATTATGCGCATCCAGAATAAATTCTATTGACTTTCTTCTAACAGAAATAAAACACTATTCGGGTAGTCCCTGTTTTGCGATGCGTTGTATGCTATTTACATCTGAAGAAAAATCACTATTAGTAATTGTTTTCGCTAATGGAAATAATTCGAAGAGGGTGTTTGTTCACTTTTCGGAAAAATAAATGAAGAGAAAAATTGTAATCAGCTGTTGGTGTGCAGTGTTTCTAAATAAACAAGATTTTCATCTTGGAAGGCATAACGTATGTAGTTAAGGATTGGGGAACATAACGTGCACCACAAAAGAATACTTTGCCTACCCTTTAAGGTATTTCTTCCGCCTTCGTAGCATGTCTTCGTGGTGTAGTGGTCAGCACGCTCTGTGCATATGCGAGAGGTCTGTGGTTCGAGTCCCAACGTGGACATTGCTCATTTTTCACATCTGCTGCTTCGAAATAACCTAATGTCTATACAACCCGAAAAGAATATTTTAAATACCTTACATGATACCCTTGGTAATTAAATTAATAAATGCTATTATTAATAGTGTGTGCATTAGTGATGTCTATTAATGTGTCGCTGTGATAGTGGATATCTTGCATCTAAGGCACTGCCAGCAGGTCTGCCACCAGGGCTTATGTAGCTGATAAGCAGTGGATCAGTTTCTTTGTCATCGGTCCAAAGCACCTAAAAAGAGTTGTGGGGTTTTACTATTTAAATCTAAAGTTCTAACTTAGAACCCCACGAACACTAAAAAGCGAATAATCGCTTAAGTGTGCGAACAGAACACGTAAGACTTGAGGAGAGTTTATAACCCTTTATTTTGCGGTATATATACAATCAGTTCCTACTTGGAACTTTACACAAAGCCGCCACTCGGGCTTGAACTTAAAACAATAATAATTTAAACTAAAACTAGCTTAACTAAGCTATTTGAAAGGTATAGTCGAAGCTATCAGAATCTAACTAGTTGGCCCCTAAGTATTAATTAAATCGGCGAAGCCAAGTAAGGGCCTAAGGTATGGCCGAGCGTAGTAACAGCTAAGAGAGACGTAGCCAAAAGGCAAACGCGCCCTAGTCACGGAATCAGACACTCTCTCCCGAAGTCGGTGAAGTCACGACTTAAATAGTACTCTTTCTCATTTGCATTAACTGCGTTTCTGAATTTACATTCTGGCAGGAAATTGTAAGCTGAAATTAGAATAAGGAAAGATACAAAACTTAAAACAGCTGTTAATAAACTTAGAATAAACCTTGCAGAGTATTAATAAGTATAACATTCCCAGGCAAACATTACAATAGTATATTATATAAATAGTTTTTCAAATTTCTTATATTAGACATAGCAGCAAATTTGTGTGTCCTCATATCTCGACGTTGAAAATATTGTGAAAGATAGTAACTTTTTGTCACGATGAACTCGAATCACAAAGATATAATAAGAGAAGATCCTCGTTCTCTCCCACGTCCTGTATACTCTAATTATTCAGCTTACATATCAGAGTAACAATGATCTTTTATAACCCTGCAATTATGTTTTCCATCCTTTAATATCTGGAAAGTGAAAATAAATTGTATGTATAGTATTTATACGTTACCTAAGCAGTATGTGTAATGTATTATTCCTGTCTGTATTACATTCTTGATACTGCTTTAAGTTTTATGTATTATCAGTGTATTGTGAATTGACATGGAAGCTTAGAGAAATTTTCCGTATGCGCTCAAGGTAAACATTCTTTACATTTTGACGTTTCAACTTAAAGCAGATTTTACAGATTCGATGCATTTTCGGAAAGCGGAGAAAACGCGCATAAATTTCAGGTTAAGTAAGTCAGGGTCGTAGAAAAGTATTATGCTATTGTTTTCCAGAATGCCCATTTAGTAAATGAAATTTATTTTCATACTCAGATTCATGAAAAATGAAAATATATGCTCCTGATAACAATCTCTGTGGAAAAGCAAAGAGTATTTAGTTATAACAGTCTTTGTAAGAAGGCTACAGTTTATGATCATATCTCATACATGTTAAATATTGAGCTTGCCAGAACAGATCTCTACTTTCTTCAGCAAATAAATATTTTGTAAATAAGACTTAGTAGATTTTTAAACCAAAATTTAATAACTTGGGGCAAAATAGTTTCTAAACGCATATATCTTTAAACAAAATATTTTTTAATCTGAAAAAGGTATTAAAAAGTAATGAAAAAATACCATTTAAATATCGGGGACATTTTATTGGCA
Source organism: Stegodyphus mimosarum (assembly GCA_000611955.2). Taxonomy (NCBI): domain Eukaryota; kingdom Metazoa; phylum Arthropoda; class Arachnida; order Araneae; family Eresidae; genus Stegodyphus; species Stegodyphus mimosarum. Next base: position 7,493 of record KK113485.1, read on the forward strand.
ACTTACTTCAAATAAAAAGAAAAATGTCTCCATTAATAATGGGCTTATTCAAAGAACTTTTATCTTGAACAGAGAGAAAAGCAATCTTGCTCTCTATGAATATGCACAATTAACGTACAAACATAACACTGTCGTCAGTAGGAATGGTACTGCTGATAGGAATGGTACTGCTCTATGAATATGTACAATTAACGTACACACATAACATTGCCGTCAGTAGAAATGGTACTGCTGATATTTCTAAGTACATGCGAATTGTTTTAGAAAAAGGCAAAGCATTTATATAATATTTTATTAGAATAATCTATGAGAGTTTTCTCTAAAATAAAAGAGATTAAGTGTGACTGATATAAAGTTAAAAATTAAAAGCAAATATGTATATCATAGCTTACGATAGTTCTTAAAATATTGATATAATTTATCTTAACACTTTCTGAGCATCTAATGTTTTTGAAAACCTATAAAGGCTTTCTGGAAGTTATAAAAAAGATGGTTATAAGTTCATAAAATGTAATAGTAGTCTCATAAATACAGATAAAAGTATTGGGAAAATGTAAGTATTAAACAGAGTAGCTATATATCAGTGTCAAATTGGTCATTAGCAGCGATTTCAAAACTTGTGGATGTAGATTGTTTTTTGAATGTAAAGCATAAATATAAACTTCCAATATACAAGCTTTTCATGTTGAAGATGGTACGTTTCAAGAAGCATTTTTTATCAAGCGCATAAGGAATTCCTAAATATAAAATATAATTTCTTATACAATTTCAGAAGAGCAGAGAACCTGCTTAGAAATATTTTCAGTTTTGTTTCATTAAAAATAAATATCAAACATGTGCAGAACTTGCAAATTTGTTAGAGAATACATTTACCGACTTATACCATTTTCCAACATATGTTTTCCAGGAATTTCCTTCTCAAATTTAGGACAGAATTAGAAATATTTCCTTCTCAAATTTAGAACGAAACTGCAAAGCGAAATGATTTCATTTTCAAAATTAAATGCCCATAAGTAGATAATACTGTTCTGTCTGTCTTTTTGTTAGCTAATACCTTCAAAAAGATGACAAATGCAATACGTAAAAAATTAAACTTTTTTATTTTCTAATGAATCTACTCAAAAAATTAAAATGGTTTCGTATAATCCTCTACTATATTTTAAGATATAACTACAAACATACATTTGGAATCAGTATTTAAGGAAATAAAGCCATTATACCTCAGTTTCTATTCTGAGAGCATGGCACTGCCATAATTTAATTAAAAACTTTTGTCAACCGTGTTGGCCATTTCTGTTATATATATGACCCACGCAAAATGACACAGAAATACTTGAAAAGTTTATCAGCTTTTGAAGACATACGCACAAGAACAAAAGGAATAAAAATTGATCCTCACACAAAATAATGATAAAAAATGCAGGAAACTGTAATCTGAAAACTTGAGATTAAGTTCCAACAGCTCGAAGACTTTTCCATTAAAATATAAAGAATTTAGAAACATAAAAGTAAAAAGAAATGAAATTCTAATTTAATCATCATTATATATGATTAACATCTGAAGTAGTTCTAAGCCAAACCGTTATGCAGGATTATTAGTTTAAGGCTGGTTCCTCAGAAATTGGGAACATAAAACATAATTTAAAATAAGCTGATCAAAATGGCAAAGCCTAATGACATTGAAAAATTATTTAATATTGTTTCATCCTAAATTAATGTGACATGGAAACTATTCACTTATTTAATAAAGAAACTTCTTAATTATTCAACGGTGTAGTGAAACTTTTGTATCACTGCTTATGAACTCTGAAACATATTTTCAAAACAACTTCGACTACCACTATTATCCTTTTTTCGTCATAGCAAATTCTTTTATTAAAAATAACAAGAATCTGATGGAGGTACTGTTTTAAAAATAAAAAAGAAGAAGGAATAAAATGTATTTGTTACAAAAGTTGTCCATCGAAATAAATACTCATCAACATTTATTTTACCTTGATAAAAAAGTCTTATTTGTCTTATTAAAGTCTTATTGTTTAAGAATATAAAATCTTATTTGGAATTAAATAGAATATTAGGTGAGATCATACACATATGGTGACTTAAACAGAGCAAAATAATTCACTAATAAGATATAAATGTTTCCCTATCAGTTTCGTCCACCCTTCAACATCAATAGTATACGAAATTCGAAATCGAATTGTTAGCAGAGTTTATTTCAAGGTGAATGTCGATCCAATATATGGGTTACTAACTCTCTGATACATGGCTTCGCTTGAGGCATATTAAGTTGATATTTGCTAGATTATTCTATTAATATTTGTACTTGCAGTGAGTGTGCGGCCTTTAACGATAGACTTTTGAGTTAAACAGGGTAAGGTTTTTTTGTAAATCTGTTAAACATTCTAAGGAGTTATATTAAATAACCTGTGAAACTGAAATTACAAATTCTCTTATGTTGAAATAGAGGCGCATGTATTAAATTATTTTATATAACTGGCTGTAAAAATTAAAGAAACAACTTTAGAAAAGTGCTCTGTGTTAATTTTAGCCAATTGACTGCTATCTTTTGGTCAGTATTGTCATATAGTCCAGTGGGATTCATCTTTGCAACAGAAAAATATGCAAAATGTTGCTCTCAGTCTTTCGATATTTGGGTAAAGCAATGCAATAAGATGTTTGAAATTGTAATTTCAACCAATGCACAAGCAGACAGATAAAAGTTTCGAATTTGGAAGACAGAGAAAATTTCATTGAGAAGGCATGTAGCGGATTGTGGGAAATGACGTGAGATTTGTAAAATGGAGCCGTACAGATTCTGACACAGGTCTACCAAGACTTAAAATTAGCTGCATTTCATGTTAAGAATCTGCAAACGATCCTGATGAGTGCATACAATGGGATTGAGATTGAAAACGTTTTATAACACTTGGGACCATTACTTGGCAACGATTACTAAACGAAATGAATTCATGACGTCAGGCCAGATTGCGAACGAATTGGCTGCAGCTATCGGAAATTGAGTATCCATTATACTGTTACATAAAAGAATTATGTATGTCAAAAAACCCATGAGTTATGCCTCACTAAACTCAGGATACAAAATGCACATGGTTCTGGTGGTGCAGTATAGATTGTGTAGTGTCATTGAGATTGGAGTATCACAGACTGGGGTCAGTGTTTCTTTACTTCTCTTTTTATTTAGAGAGTGATTCCAAGGATTAGAAGAACAAACATATGGGACTCTAATGACATCCTTCTAATAATATGCTATGCAAGGGCACAATCCGTAATGAAATATCCTTCTAATATTCCTCCTGCGATAATTCTCGCCATTATCGCTCGCTATTTGTAACCGATTATCGACATTCCATTTCCTGGTGGAAGACAGAGCTTAACACTGAGAGAAACAGAGTGCGCTCTCTTCGCAGAAGAGCACAATCCACAGTATATCCAAATCTAGGGCAATTCAAAATGATAACATACAGCAAATCCAGAGCTCTATATAATAGAAAAATTAAAGAGGTCAATTTAATCTCATGGAAAATCTACTGTAGTAATGTCAGAGAAGCCCTTGGATCTGCTTTAAGGACAACAAGTAACAAGGTCTTTCGTTCTACAACCCTTAGACCTGTGATGTATAGCACTGCCTCATATACCATCGAAGTGATCAGTGAGATTATAAATGCATTTTCCATAATGATGATCAAGAGGATCACTTAGAGGAGCAACAGGATGCGAGAAAGACTTACAATATGAAATTTCGATAAGTTACCAGAAGAGACGAACCACCTCCTATGCAAACGGAAGTGAATAACATCATACACACTTTGGCACCCAAAAAAGGCTCCAGAGATGGATGGTATTGATAATATCAATATTAGACAGATTCACATGGAATTCCCAAAGTTACTCTTCGAGGTCATTTCAGCTTGCTGGAAACATCAGCACTTTCCTAAAAATATGAAGTCGGGAGAGGTGGCGTTATTTCTAAATATGGCAAATCTCCGATGGTTCATTCATCTGTCTAGTGTCACAAACCAGTCTGTCTAGTGTCAGCGCTTGGTAAGATTCTGGAAAGAGCAAGTCTTTCCAGATTTATCTTCTTTCTGAAAAGAACCAAGGCTCTGCGTCTCAACCAATATGGATTCTGAATAGGAAACTCAACCACCATGCCATAAACGACTTAATATGCCACTATCCAACAAAATTAGGGTGTATTCACCGGCAATAGCCATTGACATCAGGAGAGCCTTTGACTCCCTGTGGTGGCCAGACGTAATAAATTTGCTGCACAATATAACCTGTCCCACAGCCATTGTTACCATCCTTCTCTCGTACTTTCAAGATCGAAATGTACAAGTAACATCAGAGTGGCATATATTCCAAAAATGTCTTTAGAGGATGCTCAGAGGGTTCATGCCTACGACAAACCCTGTGGAATATAGTGGCAAATGCGGCATTTCATCAATTATGCTCGAATTATAGCCTACGCGGACAATAACCTCGAAATGAGATCTCGGTACTGTCTCCAAGTATTCTCCCAATGGGCCAGATCACATAAGTTTCAGATTTAGGCACAGAAAGCTAAAGCATAAGACGCAGCAGACAGCTTAGACGGAAGCCAACTCCATGGGATACTGGTAAAATGTTTCGCCTAGTTGAAATATCTTGGGCTAATACTGGACAGCAAACGTTCCTGGATGACACACGTCAGGAATCTTAAGACTCGAATTAATATCTTAAGCAACAATCTGCGAAGTATGACTTCACATAAATGGGATATCTCCTCTAAGCTACTAAAAATTTTTCATAGAACCATTACAGAAAGAGTAATCGTATACGAAGCGGCAATTTGGGGTGGGGAACTTACCTCTCACATGAGAAGATCTCTGCTCTCTATTCAGAGGCAGCAGCTACTTCAAATATGCAGGGCCTTCTGTACCACGTCAACACCAGTCCTACAACAACTGACATGAATTCCTGCACTAGATCTGATGGTTGAAAGGGAGTCGAATGTCGTAAGGGTGACTAGGCTGGATCAAACGTCAACACTCTGGGGTCACAGTTATCACAACTTGGATTATGAGAAGCAAAACATCTGCAATAACTTTCATGCAGCTGCTCGTAATCTCTCGGATGGTATTAGCATAAACGACGAGACAATTCACACCAAGAATAATAACGTTTATTACAGACGGCTCCAAAACGAAAAACGGCACAGGCAGCGCCTTATGTTGATTGAAAAATGGTATTGTAACATTTGAGTGGAAAAGGAAAATAGGTTTGAACAACTCGGTATGCTAAGCAAAGCTTCTAGCTATCAGCGCTGCTATTACGTATGCTGACACATGTTAGCAGCAGACATTCTCCATACTCAGCGATTCAGCATCGAGTTTGGCGGCTATCGCAGTTCATAACAGCCGGAGTCTCTTAATATACCAAATTCTAAACAGCTTCTGGAAATGCCTATCTCACGACGACCCATTTTTAAAATGGGTTCCCGCTCGTACAGGGATTCAGGGCAATGAAGCCGCTTACCTTCTAGCCAAGCAGGCAACTAATGGCACGGAATTAGTAGAACGACCAACTAAATTTCCTTGGTCTCACAATAAACGAACAACCTTGTTAAATTTGGTAAAAATTGGCAAAGTAGATGGTCATAGGCAGAGGTAAGACGAAGGAGATTTCTGCTACTGCCAAAAGTTAACATGAGTATCAAGATCCACCGTGCGAGCCTGACACAATTCTCGGAGACAGGTCATGTACCATCACCAGTACACATCTACACATTCATACTTAAGGATAGTTCCCTTCTGCTAATGCGGAAGGCGATACGGACATTATTACTTTCATTGTGTTCTTACAAGAACCTAGCACTTAAAGAAACCAGGTGACTGTGCCTAAGCAATATGAATGTCTAAAACACTCAAAATCAGAGTAGCTCTTGGCAAAATAGGGAAAATCTCAGGACACTGCGTAAGTAGAAACCACCGTGAATAATATTATGTTTGAAAACATAAAACTTTAAAACAGATAATCAGGATAACGCTTGGTATCTGCAGTTATCAAGCTAAATTATCCCCAACTACTTCTAAGTTTATCACAGAATAGTAAGGCTTGTTTTCATTCAGCAGAAATATAAATCTGAGCGATTGTTTCAGTTATCGACATGTATTCAGATTATCGACATGAGCTAATTTTGGACAAGAAAGACTTTTGTAAAACAAACAAACTGCTGTTAGTATATAATATTGAACATTGTAACTTTGGAGTTTACCCCGCTGTGAGGTTATATAATTTCGTTTGGTTTATGTCCGTGGTCGGACGCCATTATAGCGGTGAACTCACTCACTCACTTACCACTGAAAGAGATTTTGCACTTAACCCGCGGAAAGCGCGTGGGGTGTATCATGCCCCAAGTCTACAGAAAAGTAGAATATTCCTAACTTGCAAACTGAAATTCTGTACTACATTCAGTAGCTGAGTTTCTATAGTGAGTGACTTTCAGAACCGCTTTTCCGTTGCCTGTGTGTTTCAGGAAAAGATTTGTCGGTATTTTATTGCATCTGGGGTGTAAAAAAGCCCACGTGCTGTCCACGTAAGTGTTTTTCTCACTGAATATTTATTTAAAAATTTATTTATAGAGTGTAACAGTAAATATTTCTACTCGTAAGCGATTTTAAAGTATTTGAAATAAAATTTTAAAATATTTCTAAGGGCATTATAGCAAAAAGAATGACTCCCTATGAATTGAAAAAGCAGCAGCTGTGAGATTGATTAGATATATTTGAAAGAAGATTACATTTCGGAAACTGAAGATGAAAATGAGGAATATTTTCTACACTGTTTGATTTCGAAAATGATAAAGCATTAACTTCTTATGTTCCTAAAAAAAGAAAAAACTGTTTTTATGCTGTTAACATTACATAACGATGATGCTATCGATGATACTACTGGATAATAGAAAACGCCAGAAATTGTACATTTTTATAATACGACTAGGGAAACAGTGGATATTGTGGATGAAATGGCAGGAAGTTACTTTTTGTCTTCTAGAAATTTCTAGAACCGTCCAGAATATTCGAGAGCACTGCACAACATTCCAGAACATCCTGAAACATTCTGGAGTGTTGTGGAATGTTTGGGAATAGTCTGGGACGTTTGGGAATATCTCAGATCATTGTGGAACAAGAATGTTCTGGAACATTGTGGATCATTCAAAGCCTTTCTTTTATGGCTGTGCTATTCATTGGTAGGGGTATATAAAGCATGATCCGTTGTGGGTTCGAACAACAGTTTCCTTATCAGTGACATGCAGTGAGTGAATAAAAACAAACAGTGAAATGTGAGTAATCAAAGTGATACAATGCATGAATAAAAATCGAAAATAAAGCGTGTAAAGTGTACTTAGTGTGTCTGTTAATAAAAGGTTGATTTGATTTATATTTTATGGAATACCCAAACGTAAAGTAATCGATTGACAACATGGAAAACGTTGAAGAAAGTGTTAACTTCCGTACAGAAATTTTACACTCTTTGCATTTACCAGGAATGGCAGTACACTGCCTCCGACTGAAAATTGTATCTCCGATGATACTACTCAGAAATCTCAGCTCACCAAAACTATGTACAAAGAGCTATCGAATAACATCATCGAAGCCGAATTTATGGCTGGAAAGGACAAAAGACACAAATCATTTATCCTCAGAATACCACTGATATCTACTGATTTCCAATAAAATTAGGCTATAGTTTTACAATTAACAAACAGCAAGGACAAATTTTAAATCAAGCTCAAAGATTCCTGCTTTTCTCACGGTCTATACGTAGCTTGCTCTCAAGTAGGAAATTCGGAAAATATATCTCGGATATCCAAAATGAAAAATGCTGTTTGTAAACAAGTATTGTAAATAGTTAGAATATGTTTCCAGTGAAAAAAAAATTACCTCTTATATTTTAAAGTGTATCCTTTTATTCCAATTACCACACAATCTCATATCAACTCCCTGAGCGAAGCCAGGTACCCCAGCTAGTAAAGAATAAATCCGATATTAAGAAATGTTTTTTATCTTTTTCAATGATTTTGGCAATTCAAACGAGACAAAGTTATTTGTATACATGAATTTGGATTTATGGATTTATTTGTAAAATTTTCTGTTTGAGAAAACGTAACATAACATAAACATCTTAAATTGTGTTATCATGTTGAATTTTTTATTAATAGATGGAAATGTTTGGTATTTACTTTATCTAGTTTAAACTTACTATCAACATCTATAATAGTGAAAATTACTCCGCTTTTGTATCTTGAGACAGATGTAAAAAAACCTAATAAAATGAATAAGAAATTTTCAAAGAAGTCATTTGTTTGGAAACTCAGTAAAATGTTCCCGAACTCTCGAAACCCTTAAGATTTAGCAGAAATATTATTTATTATAATTTAGCAAAAATAAATCTGTTAAAGTTCAGAAAAAATGCAAGAGAATTTAAAGATTTTGAAGACAGCTTCATAAAGCAGCTGTTAAAAAATGTTTACCATGATGAGTTAGATGTTAATTTGACATCGACGGAAGTTCTAGATAAATTTAGATATATCACATTTGCAAAAAATTAAATATTTTAGACTCATTTAAATACTGTGAATTTATTGGCGGGTCGTTGGAGAATAATCTGGTGAACAATTTTGAGAGTGAATTCTATCAACGGATGTATCGAAATGAAATAAAATATATCGAATTATGTGTGCTTATTTACTAAATTTTCTGGCTTCAGTACCAAGAAATAAAGGATGTATTCTAGCTAAAAATGTATTCCTTTAACTGTACGCTAATTTGTAAAAATAAAGTAGGAATTATAAACTTGGCCGCTTATTTCCCACATGCAATGTTTCGAAACTTGACCGGATATTTCTTTGTTGTAACATGCAAAAGATAAAGTTACATCATATGGCACACGTTATGGAGCCTATTCCAAGTACATTTATTTTCAGGAATTATAAAACTTGATTACTTACATTACGCAACTTTATTCACTTACGAAAATTCATCAAATATTTTAAGACTCGGCTTTTTAGTTTCCTGTAAGACGATAACATTATTTTATTCTCTTTTGTGCTCTGTTCTCAGATTTAACACACTGCAATAATCTCAAAGCACATTAAATTTTGGGTTTAGGGTTTCTCTTTCCTGTTTCATATGCGGCTTCAAGTTCCGAAATTTAATACTTAAAGACCATTCAAAACTTCTGAGTATTTCCAGGTTTCAACAACAAATGCGTATTCAGTATTTTATTATACACAACGATTTTAGTAACCCCATTTCTGGGAAACTCCAGTTCTCTTTCCTAATCGTAATAAACTGAAGGAGTAAAGCTTTAACTGAAAATTGTTAGAAAGTCTTTGACGGTATATGCATACTAATTCTGGATAGAATTGAGAATTGCCCACGCAAGTGCTAAGCGAATACTGCAGTTATTTTATTTTCGTAATTAATTACACATTTATGTTTTGATGCTTGTAGATAATTTTGTAGTTTAACATGAATAGGATAAAAAAATTGTTCTTTGTGTCGACAAACGATTTATGCAAAGCAGTCATTGTTAGATCTTGTAATTGTCTTTGTTGCCAGTAACTTTTGTTCCATGATTGTGCAAACACAATTAGGCGTTTTATTTCGAAGCACAAGACGTGAAGAATGTATAATGCCCTCATTGGGACTCGAATTCTGGACCATCCGACATGCTTCCGAATTGCAATATTAAGGCACGTAGTAAGAAGTTAGAAAATATTCTTCAACATTTAAAAGGTAACTGGAAAGAAAGGGAACCAATCGAAAAATCTTGGTTGTGATGAAGTATCGTCAACTATATTTCAGTCCGGGACTAACAGTAGCACCTTTGACAATTTTCTGCTGAAACCGTGGAATTTCTTTCGAGAATTTTCTTTTGAAGATTTTTGTTTAAGAGCAAAAATTCAGCGACGTTGTTGCTTGTATTCGAACTGCGGACCTCCCGACTGCTGTGCGGTAACCTAGGTTTCGCAATTCTAGAAAGCCTTGAACGTGTAGCAGCAATCTTGTCAGTATTACTGGCATATAACTTCAGAATCGAATTTCATCCCTTTCACCAATTACACAACATAGACTTGCCTCAAAATGAAAGCTTTTAATTTATCCCTATGGATCTGGTATTTTTCATATAATTTTGATTCTATCCAGGACTCGTCTCTAACATCAAGAAAAGTTCTCATATATGCGGCCTCAAATGCACTGAATTTGTAACTCTCACTGTCTGGCACACCCGGCAATTTTCTTCTAGTGTCTTTGTACCAATTTAGTACTTAACTCTCATTACCGTCCTTCATGTGTTCCACCTTTTCTATTTCATCTAGTTATTATACTAGAAAATGGCCTTTGGGCTTTTATGGCTTGTGCTAAAGCCAACTTCATAGATGCTCGCGAGATGCCCAGTACGGTACAAAACCATTGTCGGGCTTGCCTGTGTCGCAACCATGTGGTGTCTTGAGGGAGAGAAGCTTAAATGTCACGCTGTCTCCCAACATTTTTCTAGAAAGTTTGGGCCCGAATATAAGGTTCCTTCCCTCTCTGTAATTTAACTTAAAGTACTTAAAACCCTACCTTCACAGAAGGAGAAATAACTTCATTCTCGGTCTAAATGAGATTTCACAGCATAGACTTCCATCAAAACAATGTGCTAAGTATTCAAGTTACAATGTAGAGAGTGAGTCCTATACTAAAACTATTTATATTTTGCTGTTATGTGCTCTTTATATTTCATGCATTAATTAAAGCAAAGATAAAATTTAGTATGGCAGTCTGTATATATGTGCATCTCCTATTACACCGAGACACGCTCAAACTAAAAGCTAGTTGTCATGCCACATGTGATGTGCATTGTTTAAATATTTCTCTCCGAAATTTCTTGTAATACAGCGAACATGCATGGCTTCTTTGGTTTCATCACCAAAGAAAAATACAGGATAAGTTTCACTAAGAATTGCAGAATCCAGGATACCAATAGGTAGTCTGGTATATGCCAAAAAGCACTGCTTAAATACGGTAATGTTCAGCACAAACATAATGAATGCAACTGAACAAAGAAACATATTTATCTTTTCATCTTAATAAATAACGCATGATATATTTTATATCACAAGAAATAAAAGTCTGGAAAGAAATTAAAATATGTTGCTTCTTTTGGAATAGTACATGAAGAGTTCAGTTAGGAGTTTGAGTCCTTTCGAGGACAATGAAATTTTTAGCGTCTTTATCAAAAGTAACTTCCAATTCTAAAAGCACATTATTTTAATTATACCCAATTAATGGACAATTACTTTCATTTTGCAAAAGAACAAAATTTCTATTCATTTCAGAAGATTCGATTGCATACCCAAACTAAATACCAATATCAAAACATCAACGTTACTGTAGTATTTTAATTACTTTCACATTAAAATTTGAGGGTAGCTTAATTTTAGTCTTCTTTCGTACAAATATAATATTAATGCTAATAATGTTTTTTTTCTAGTCTAAGGTATAAAAGTGAATCAATAACTTTAGATTACCTTAAATATCTCTATAAACTTTTAAATTCCGTTTGGGGATCATGTTTCTGAACCAAATTTATTACTCAAATTTTTTAATGGTTTTAGCAGAAGAGTACCTGAAATTTTTAGGTAGATTCTGGATGGTTTTAGCAGGAGATTCTAAATTTTCCTTCAGAATTTCCATTTTGAAGGAAAACCAGCTTTCCATTTATCTTTAACATTTACAATAAGACAAAATGTGGCAGTCATTCAGTGATTTTCCTCCCCTTTTTCTTTATCATTTTAACACTAAGGCTCTTGTAACTGACCCAGGCTGAATGGATAATAATTATATAGAGAATTTCTATATAGAATCGGATAAAATCTTTAAAGTGATATTGGTTGAAACTGAAGAAAGGGTACCATGGCAATACACGCTTGGGATACAAGACAAAGAAGTTATTTAAAATCTATTAAAATATAAAGAAAAATATCACAGATTTGTGTAATTTGTTACACAATTATTCATTTTCTGTTACTTTTTGTAAAAACGTAATCGCTATTTTAATAGAAAATCCAAGTTTATTTAAAACCATATTACTCTCCTTCCAGTATTATAACTGTTACAATTAAAGAAATCTTCAAACGTTGATAGACTTTGTGTCTAAAAAGGAGAATTCACATGTAAATCAATGCCAGGATTGCTCCTCCTGTTACATGCCTGACGACTCAAATATAGCTCAAACGACATGTATTACTCTGACAACATGAAAGATACGTGCTTTACCCAATACGCGAGCTGTGTCATCTAAGTAGGCAGTTGCATTCCCCTCACAATATTCATCTGTGAGAGCTAGCTGTCCAAACAATATGCTTCCCTGGAGAGTGCCATGATGGAAAATAAATAACGCCTATATCTGCAAAGAAAATGCAAGGTGGTGTCTTCTGAATACTTTCTCAGAAGAAGCAATATCCGGCTAATAAATTAATCATGGTGGATGGTATCTCATGGGGAGAATAAAATTTTGCAGCGAGATAGATGATTTTACCCGAATGAAGGTAGCAAACTGATGCTATGAATTGCAATACTAAACTATGATATCTGTTAGAAAATAGTCTATATCTGTTACAGAATTCTTATTTTAAACTATGAGTTTCATCATTCATATTAAATTATTCTGAATTTAGTTTTGGAAATAATTCCCCAAATTTGGTCTTCGCGTTTCTGGTGATTTGTCAGTTTGAGAAAGTTGCTGTGAATAGAATCTAAACTAGTAAAATAGAGTGAGAAATTTATATGAAAAACGAAAACATTTGACAATTAAGTACAAATATTGCTACGAATTTAATGTAGTCACAATTTAATTCTTGTGAAGTAAACCACCACTTCGTGACTGTTTTACTGGATGATGATTTTAGCAACAATCGACCAAAAAATTGGATAATAAAAATTTCATATGATAATATTTTATGGTTTTAACTCAATCGTCTACAAAAACCGCTTGAATGTAAAATTAATTTTAAAGAAGTTATAAGCATTGAATACGCTTGTTTACCTTTTTTGTGGCATTTAAATGTCAGTAAAAAGGTAAACAAACATTTGAGAAACATTATTTTACGTTATTTTAATTTCCGCGACTAATATTTTTACTATTAGTAAGATATGAAGACTGCAATTTATGTAAATTTTTTTCACTGTAATTCCACGGATGTCTCACCCCAACATTATAAATGCCCAGTAGGTTTTGTTTTCAAATCAGTATTGCCAAAAATAAATCTAAATCTCGTGTTTACGTAGTGCACTTTAGAAGAACTACCCCAAAAAACATTTGTATCGAAAAACAGACTCGAAATAGCTGTTATTACAACAATTAGTGACTTCAGTTGTGCTGAAATACTTTAGTTATGGAACAGGAAGATAAAAATTCATGTTCAATATCAGTTGGACAAAGGCAAGATAAATGTCGTATAGGCCAAATGTTCGACTGGATACATGAAAAGAGCATGTAAGAAATTTTTATGTTGAAATTTATTTTAATCGCCAAAGTGGGCGTAAATCTTTCCGGTGATATAACTTCTTGTCTTTGGATCTGGCAGCGCCAGTTGAATTAGTTTTTGTCTTGAATAAACTTGAAAGTAGAAACCTGAAACATAGTGTTCTTTTGCCAGTGTGATGTTAAGATTGTGTGTGTTCTTGATCAGTATCCTGAAGATTAGATTAGATTAGATTATTTTATATTTTTTGGCGCCCAACGTGGGGCGCTCGAACAGTTTTTTTATTTAAGAATGCAGAGTGTGGTGTTATCGAAGAAAATATTCGTTTGCACGGAACGCGGCAAGATAAATGTTTGGTGAATGGTTCTTCCTTGAAAAGTGAGTTTAGCAATTAGGATTAAATTATTGAAGCCTGCAACAGGTAAGAGAATCAAATTATTTTTGTTGTTATCATGGCAGACAATTTTGTTAAATTGAAAGCTGCTAGAAAAACTTTGAGACAGGCTATTTCTAAAATAGTAAATGTTTTAGAATCTGAAATTAAAAATGACATTTATGATAAGAATATGATAGAAGAAAAATTATTTTTATTAACGTCTAAACAATCTGAGTTAAAAGAAATTAATGGAAAAATACTAGACTGTTTTAAAGGGGACGAGTCCGATATTGAAACAGAATGTAATACTGTGTTAGAATATGATGAAAAAATTAGTTTATGTATTTTTAGGGCTAAAAAGAAACTTAACTCAAATTCTCAGATAGTGAACATTGAAAATGAATCGTCTGGTAACCTTACTGCTGCGGTAAAGATTGAAAATAAAACTAACATTCGGTTACCTAAAATTTCAATTCCTAAATATTATGGTGATCCTAGTTTATTTTTGGAATTTTATAATTCTTTTGAAAATGCTATTGGTAATAATAATGAGTTAACAAAGGTCGAGAAGTTTACTTATCTTAAATCCTTACTCGCAGGACCTGCTTTAAATGCAGTATCTGGGTTTGCATTATCCAACGAAAATTATGATGCCTGTATAAGTTTAATTAAAGAAAGATTTGGACGAACAGATTTGGTTGTATCTTCGCATATGAACAAACTCTTGAATCTTGAACCGGTTAGAACTTCGTCTAATGTAAAAGCACTAAGAACACTTTACGATTCCCGCGAAATTAATATAAGAAGTTTAAACTCATTGGGTATTGTGTCGGATGCTTATGGAACCCTTTTAGGACCTGTTATTTTAAAGCTTTTACCAGACGATATGAATCTGGAGTTTAATAGAAAAAGACATTCTAAACAACACTATAGCCTAACAGAACTTCTCGAATTCATTAGACTCGAAGTGGAAAGTCGAGAAGCTTCTAATTTAATAATAAGCTCAAAGAAAAGGGACACAAATTACGGTGTTAAGCAGAATAAAAGTAATTACTTAAAAGGGGCAAGCAGCATTCCTACCTCGGCGTTAGCTACAGTGACTAAGCAGTATTGTTTCTATTGTAATCAAAATACACATGATGTAGGAAGTTGTGAGAAAACAAATGAGCAAAAAAGAGCTATATTAAGAAACCATGGTCGTTGTTACAGCAGATGTAAAAAAGGTCATGTATCGGCCAGATGTAGAGTGAAACTTATGCCTTGTGAGTTGTGTAATGGTTTAAATCACAATAAGTTATTTTGTAAAAATATTGTTCCTGAAGCCAGTTCAGATATTAAACAGAAAGTAGTTACAGTATCAGATTCTAAGCAGAATGTAGTTGCATCCCTGTCGTTTAACTCTAAGTCTGTTTCTGAAACTGCTGATAAAGGTGTATATTTACAAACTTGCTCGGTTTACGCTTCAGATACAGATAATACTAGAAGTCAAATAGTAAAAATCTTAATTGACGGGGGATCACAGAGGTCATTTATTAGATCTGATTTGGCTAAAGAACTAAAGTTAAGGACTTTAAGAAAAGAAAGGTTACATGTTTATTCTTTTGGGTATATCCAGGGTAGACTAACGGAATATGATGTTGTTCAAATCACACTAAAAAGTATACACTACCCTAATGACTCAATCACTGTGGAAGCTCTTGTTACAGACACTATTTCTGGAGCGATCATAAGAATTCCCTCGAAAAACATTTTAGAAATATTAAAATCGGAAAATTTAAAATTAGCCGATAATGGTGAAGCAGCTGAGGTAAAAATATTGTTAGGATCTGATTCATGTTGGGAAGTACAAACAGGAGAAAAGAAAAGAATAAGTAATAAATTATTTGCAGTATCTTCTATATTTGGTTGGTCCTTGGTTGGATCTTTGGAAGGTGATCAGTCCAGCGCCTGTATTTTTACAACTGGTGTTTCTCATTGCTTGATAGAAGATAATAATTTAATTAATGACTGTTTGCGAAGATTTTGGACTTTGGACCACTTGGGTTTAGAGGAGAAGGAGAATCCTGATGACAAATTAGTTATTGAGAAGTTTGAAAAAGAATTGCATTTTACTAATGGTAGATATGTAGCTCGTTTATTATGGAAATCACATCATGAAAACTTGGGTAATAATTTAGAAAATGCCAAGCGACGTCTAGTATCTTTGGTTAATAAACTAAAAAATGATGAATGGCTTAGGGAAAATTATGATAGTATAATAAACGAACAGTTGAAAAATGAAATAATTGAAGAATGCAATATTGAAAGTTGTGACAATAGTAAAATGTATTACATGCCACATTCTCCAGTGGTAAGAAAAAATGTATCAAAAACTAAAGTCCGTATCGTGTTTGACGCATCTTCGAAATGTAATAATGGGGTATCTCTGAACAATTGTTTGATGCCTGGCCCAAATTTGAATCCTTCTGTTTTGGACTTGATATTGCGGTTCAGGCAATACAAATATGCGTTCTCAGCAGATATTGAAAAGGCTTTCCTCCAAATTGGAATTTCTAAAATTGACAGAGATGTATTACGGTTTTTATACTTTGATAATAATTACAATTTGAAACATTATAGAATGACACGCGTTCCTTTCGGAGTGTCATGTAGCCCGTTTATTCTGGCGTGCACCATAAAAAAGCATATAAAGAAAATAGAGTCAGAAAGTCCAGGTATTTTTGAGATGTTGAACTGTTCTATCTACGTAGATGATGTGTTTTATGGAGCAGATTCCGTGGAACAGGCTTTTAAGTTAAGTACTGGAGCATGTTGCGTACTTAAAGATGCCGGAATGAATTTGCGTCAGTTTAGTACAAATTCAGAGGAACTCAAAAAACTTTGGGATGATTGTGGAATAATTAAGTCAGAAAATGAACTAAATAGTTGCTTAAAAGTATTAGGCCTTAACTGGTGTACGAGTAAAGATGTAATTTCCTTGAACATAGACAAATTGTGCGAAACATTAAATAGTTGCAGAAACACTACAAAAAGAAACATATTAAAGGTGACTGCTACTATTTTCGATCCAGTAGGTTTCTTGGCGCCATTTGTATTACGTGCAAAAATAATAATGCAAAACCTTTGGCAATTGGGTTTAGAATTTGACGACGAAGTTCCAACTAATTGTAAGGAGTTGTGGGCCGAGTGGAGCAGTGAAATTGAAAAATTAAAGAAATTTAAAATTTCTCGAGAATATTTCCCCGGCAAATTGAATCAAAATAAAGATTTCGAACTGCATTTATTTTGTGATGCATCTATTAAAGCGTACGGTGCAGTTGCATATTTTAGATCGGTTGAAGAAGGTCAGGTAGCATTCATCATGGCAAAATCTAGAATTGCACCAATAAAACAAAAACTCACACTTCCAAGACTAGAATTGTTAGGAGCATTAACATCGGCAAGACTTGCTAAATATTTAAAAGAGCTGTTTTCAATTCATGAAGAAAATATCTACCTGTGGACTGACAGTATGATAGTGGTTCACTGGATTCATAGTGCTCCTGAAAGATGGAAAATGTTTGTAAAGAATCGCGTATCTGAAATACAATCATTAACTTGCCCAAATAACTGGAGACATTGTAATGGGAAGTCCAATCCAGCGGACATTTTATCTCGAGGATGTTCAGCCGAATATTTGTTGTCTTCAAGATTATGGAAATCTGGACCAGACTGGTTAGTTGAATCAGTAAGTGCTTGGCCTAGTAAATTTATTGCGACAACGGAGTTTTCTGATACTGATTTAGAGAGGAAAAAGTGTATAAATGATACCACAATACTATCGTCTACTGCAGAAAAATCTAATTCTCTGTTGAATCTTGAAAAATATAGTAAATTAATTAAAGCTATTAGAGTGACTGCATGGATATTTAGATTTATTCACAATTTGAAAAATAAAACTGACAAGAAAATAGGACCCTTGATTGCTAAAGAACTCTTTAATGCAGAACTATATTTGATAAAAGAAGTTCAATATGAACATTTTTCTGTGGAAATTAATAGTTTAAAGTCTGGACAATTGATTTCAAAAAACTCAAAAATTTATGAACTGAATCCTTTTCTAAATGAGGAAGGAGTTTTATTAGTAGGGGGAAGACTTCAAAAATCTACTTTAAGTTTCCATGAACAGCACCCAATAATAATTCCTTCAAAAACTCATTTTACAGATCTTCTGGTACGTGATGCACATGAACGAGTGCTTCATACAGGTGTAGCTAGTACTCTCATGTTCCTCCGTGAAAAATACTGGATAATTAGATCCAGACAAAATGTGAAACGTGTTATAAGAAACTGTGTACTGTGTCAGCGTTATAACTCACGACCGATGCGACAAGTCATAGCACCATTACCTCCATCTAGAATTGAAAAAACAAATCCTTTTGATGTTATAGGACTGGATTATGCAGGTCCACTTTTCGTTAAAAATGAAAATACAAAGTATTATATCCTATTATTTACCTGCGCAGTAACTAGAGGTATTCATCTTGAACTAACAAAAGACCTCACAACTAAATCTTTCCTACTTGCTTTTCGTCGATTTATAGCAAGAAGAGGGTTGTGCTCTTTAATATACTCAGATAACGCGCGTACATTCAAGGCAGCTGACGCGGAGCTCAGAAAGATGTGGCAGGTATTAAGCCATCCCGATGTAAAGAATTATTATGCCGCAAAGGGCATTCAGTGGAAGTATATCATTGAAAGAGGAGCCTGGTGGGGCGGATTTTACGAGAGACTTGTGAGAACCGTCAAAACAATATTAAGAAAAATTCTTGGTAGAACATCACTTCTTCCCGAAGAATTGGAAACTGTACTGACTGAAATTGAGGCGGTGATAAATCGTCGACCCTTGACTTACATCCAAGATAATGAACCCCAAGTTCTGTCACCTGCTCATTTTTTGCTAGGGCAGAAACTTGCTAATTTGCCTCCTGTCAAATACACTCATGAAGTGTGCAGTACTAAAGAAATTCTTTTAAAAGCGTATCTATACCGTGAAAAACTACTAAATAACTTTTGGAAAAATTTTTATAAAGATTATTTGTTGAATTTGAAATCTGCAAATTGTGTGAAAAATCACCGTGCAAAACACGACTTGAGTGTGAATGATATCGTGATAATACATGATGAACATTTACCACGTAACATGTGGAGATTAGGAAAAGTTCTCAAAACTTTTACTGGTAGAGATGGACTAATTCGCAGTTGCGAAATAAAGACTGAAAAAGGCATTATAAAAAGACCTATACAATTATTAGTTAAGTTAGAATGCTAAGAGTATTTATATTGTGTGACTGTATATTTTTTACTGAAAAGTAATCTTAATGCTATAATTACTGAAAAGTAATATAATGGTATTTAAAGTAATGTGTATATATCAGAAAATTTTAAGGTTATAGAAATGTATAAGTGTATTTAAAATTTTATTTTTATTTTAATCCTGAAAAAAAAAGGACAGGTTTCTTGTAATATTTCTAGTATTTTAGTTGGATTATTGAAATGTTATTTGTTTAATATTATCTTGAGTTATATAAATTCTTGATTTAAATTCCTGATGCTTGAACAGGAATGTTATGAGAGTAATTCTTAATGAATGAAAGTTTGCCTGATATTCTTTAAACATATGGTAAGTTTTACATGTTCTTGATCTTTAGTTGATATTTTCTTTATTACAAAAACTTGAATTTGTATTGAAATGCATAATGACTCTTGAAAATAATTCTTGAAAATGTTCATGTATTAATGATAATCTTGATTGTTCTGAACTACTGTTCAGCCGGGCCCAGTGTGTAAGAAATTTTTATGTTGAAATTTATTTTAATCGCCAAAGTGGGCGTAAATCTTTCCGGTGACATAACTTCTTGTCTTTGGATCTGGCAGCGCCAGTTGAATTAGTTTTTGTCTTGAATAAACTTGAAAGTAGAAACCTGAAACATAGTGTTCTTTTGCCAGTGTGATGTTAAGATTGTGTGTGTTCTTGATCAGTATCCTGAAGATTAGATTAGATTATTTTATAGAGCAATTACGAAAAAAACTGTGTATAAAGTAGCTAAACATAATGAAAATGTAAATAAGGAAAGGGAAACATATGGTGCATCATGTTTTAAAGTGATTCTTTCTTTAAAAAAGTATTTATTTGAATTTACTGAAAACGTTCAAGAAAATTTCTAAAATAAAATTTAATATTTCTTATCATTCTACAATTTTAATAGGAGAACAATTATTTATGCAAACGTAAAACGATGTTAAAATATTTTATATTAAATAAAATCATGTATTAGGACATACTGAGAAGTAACTATTAAAGTTAAGCGTAAAAATATTTTTAAAATGTATTTTTCGCATGAGATTTTCGTGATTGTTACATCTTTAAAATGCTCCATGCATTGGGATTATTTCGTTTATGTTCAAAATGATTATAATTTGTATGCAATTCACTGCCCTTTATACAAGCACACTTTAGTATCAATTCAATAATTGATACTAAATTGTGTTTGTAATGCATTTTCAATAAAAATAAAGCAAAAAACAAAAAAAAACAGAAAACAATTAAGTCTCATGGAACATTTTGAAACAAATTTAAAAATTAAAAAGAAATTAAAAAAATAAATTGCAATGAGCCAGAAATTTTTTTCAAAGATATTCGATATTATTATGGTAAAATATACATGCATGCGATCTCTATGGCAATAATTAAAAAAAGTATTTGAACGTCCATTGTCCCCTTAATTGTTAATATAAATGAAGAAAGGTAAGAAAATATACTAAACTTACCAGTACGTATCACTTTAAGGAACAACTTATTTTAATTGTAGATTTACATGCGACTAAAGGTGTGACAACGTAAATATCATAAAAGTCCTAGATCTTTGGCAATATATATTGCCTTTCTACATAACAGCAAGTTAATTAATGTTTCTTTCTTCATCTTGAAATGCTCAAAAGCGCTAGGGTCATAAATGTTATTAATATATTGCAGTAAAAATAGAGAAAAAATCCAGTGTTTGAAAAAGAGAAATATTACCAGTGAAAAATATACTTTAGTTGACGATAAATTTACGACATTTTATATTTACAGATGAATGAAAACAACAACGGTTATTATTAATATTATATGCCAGATTTGCCAACAGCATTTTAATCCTTTTAAATTAAATCTGATTAGAAAGATTAAAGTGCAAAACAAAATGTACTAGCATTTGAAATCATAACGGTACGAAATCTTCAAATATAAATTCCTGAATTAAATATAAATGCTTAGACATGTATATTACATTTTGAAGAAATATTTTGTATTATAATACTATAATTGAAAAATCTGTTCATTCTAAAAATCTGTTCAATTCTATGTGCTCTGTAATTGAAATCTATCTATTTCTTTATCTAGAAAGCTGGGGATCTGTATTTATGAAAAAATGCTAAATTTGATATTTCACTCTCTTTATTTGAATTTTACATGTTTATGGCAACAAATGTATAATTCTTTTTTTACATCATATATCTCTACTGTTGAAGAATTTAATTGCTAACATTTTACATTCATTGATTTTAATTGTTGTTCCTAATTCTTATGGATATTTTTATCCGATTTGGGGATTTGCTGACCTGTCTGGGCATTTAACGGTTGTCGGGATACAGTTACATTTGATGAACATATAATTATCTTACCTTACTTCTCTACCTTCTCATTGGGGTAATCTTTTTTTTTCATTTAATGTGTTCTAAGATACATCGATTAAATATTTCAATAACAACTTCAAAGATTTACAGTTGAAGGAATTTAGATATTGTGTTAGCTTAACATTTAAGCATAACTTAAAAGATTGCATTTTACAGTTACTCGAAAGGGAAGAAAGAAAAGGAATATTTACATCCTGAAAATTATTTTGCAATGCTCCAAAGCGAACATAAATTAAAATCTGAACGAAATGCATATTTCTTCAAAATAAAATTAATCAAAATGTTTTCTTTTTAGATAATTTTGCTCAGATGATATGCTTCAGGTCAAAAATGTACGAAACATTATTTTTATATGGAGTATCGAAGTTAAAAACTTTTACTTACAGCTGAAAAAGTAAAACTAACAAAATCCCTGTAGAATCAAGATCTTTTCACAAAATAGTAATCAAAATGTTTATGCATGTACGAATACACCAACACTGCTTTAAAAACACCTACGCATTTGAAGCTTTCGAAATACGTTTTACACAAGAAAAATATTAATATTAAAATTCTCATTTGGGAAATTCCTATAATTCATAATTTTATGCTTAAATTTGTGCAGCATTATCCACTTAAATAACATCACTCAAGTTGACTTTTTTGTAAGGATAAAATTTGCTTGCTGCAGAACCATATTTTGTTCTAAAAGATTTTCTGTAGTATAAGGATCAACTTATAGCTGTAATTTTACAAAATCAGTAAATACAGACATTACTAAAATTTTCTATATTTATGCTAAATTAATAACGTGACCAAAACTATCGTAGTTGGAAATTATCAGATCCATTTCTTAAACTGAAACCTTGAACGAACAAAGTTTTTTTAGCATGAGGTTGAATGTTTAAAACACTGGAATTTATCTAATAGGAACATCCCATTTTACATACGCATTTTCAGCAGAAACCCAAAAACCGCACATTACGCTGTGTGGCTTCTTGGTGTATAATATAAATACACTTAATATATACTAAACATTCTTGAGGTTTTAGCTGGGCACTTAAGTATTATCGCAGCCACTTTAATAGAAGTCGCCAAACTCTAGGAACCATACGCTTAACAGTTCTTTAGGTAACCATATCCACGGCAAGTTACAATCCGAAAATTCACCAAATCACCTATGTTTCTCTAAAAAGTAACTGCGCTTAGGTTATTGCGCTAATACGCGAGTACCTATAGCCCTAATTTACCACGCTAATACTCTATATAGGCAATCCACTTAAGGAGGTAGCCTATCTACATCGTCCTAGATAAATAAAAAAACAACACTAACAAAAATGTTTTCAGGAACATATGATTTCAACCTGATATCCTCCTTGCGGGTTGCAGTTCCCCCTGATGCTTACAATCTCGTCTAATACATTTCATTCTAGTGAAGAAATTTAGCTTTAAAAATATTGAAGGTACTTAAGTATACAAAAGGTTATAGGGTTTATATTTATTTTAACTAACATTTATTTTAAATTTAAGTTATCTTTCCTGTTTAACCTTCATTTTGCCCTAGAAATGCCCGTGCCAGAGTATGTAAATTGTAGTAGCACGCGCAGTTCATTCAAATTTAGAAGCTAGTTGAATTAAATAGTAGACGAAACCAGAGTTTGAGAGTCTTGCTTTGAAGTCACGCTAGTGGGGTTGCTCGGTAGATTTTAGATCGGCGCGTGTCGGCCTGTGTGCCTAGCTTTGCAGAAGTGTTAATTTTTAACTGTTTAATCAGTAATCTTGCTGAATCTCAGCGGTAATTAAAAACGCGGTTAGTTTAGGATCTCAGAGCCTCGTCGGTAGTGTTTTGATATTTGTTCATTTAGTCAATAGTTTTACGTTTTAGTTAAAACCGCCGGGTTGGCGCAGTTTGTGAGCGTCAAGTAGACGCCTTTGTCATTTTAAAGATAAAATAAAAAAGCCTTCTCACGTTTCTGTGTAAATTCACACATAGTAGCAGGCACTACCTCAGTTTCTGACAAGTTGGGCCAGCGTGATCTTACAAGGCTCATAAAAATGTTTCTAGGGCAGTTTTACTTAAATCGTAAAACTACTTTACCTGATCAGTTTGCGAAATAATGTCCATAGGAACACACAAAAAAAACAGCATTGTTCTTCAGGAAAGAATGTTTCTTTATGTATCTCTTACAGAAGACCATCAAACCATTTTTGATCAACTGAATTGTCAGAAAGCTTTTGACTCTGCAGAACTCCGGTGATCAGAAAGGGATAAATCTCACAAATAATGTGATTATGACTCGGTAAGGATCTGCTTGTGGCCAAAAAAATGCAAGCGTATTTGAGAGAGGCTTTCACTCTGTACTACACTCTCAACTACTCGCTCCTGGATGATGCCATTTCATGCATTGTTCCTTTCTCCTTTTAAAATTCAATTCTAAATTCAAGTTCCGTCATGTTTCCGGCAGGTAATATAACATTTCGGGTGTCCTTGAAAGCAAAAGTATACTGCAACTTAAAAGGCTTTACTCAAATTATTTCAGTTTCAATTATTCATGATATGTTATTTCAGAATCATAATTAATAAGAATAAGCAAATTTTATTTTTAAAGTTGGGTGAATCTACACACATTCGATGTGAAACTGAATTTGCCTTTCATTATTTTTTCTTAGCATAAACTTGTTTTTTTATATGTATTAATGACAGGACTGTACGATTAAAGCATTTTATTTTCAGAAACACGAAGTTTATTTTTGAGAAATAAAATTAAAAGTAAAATTAATTCCAACATTTATTAAACATTTCAGGTCAAACAGATTGCTGTTTTGGAAGCCATTTTATGATTTGAAAGCCTTTTATGAAGATTATTCGAGTCAAGATTATTTGATTTCGAAGATTATTTGCTTCTCAAATGGCTTAAAACAATATTGCTTTGTTTTCCATAGATGATAAAATGTATCTCATTATGACACACAGAGTGATAGATGTTACTTACTAGTATGAGTCTGCTCTGAATATAAACCAACAACAAACGTTTTAAAAATTCGAAATTATTTCAGTTTAAATGTGGCACACCAGGACCGAGCGGTAAAGTCTATGAACACTGGTAGTTCGAATCCCTCGAACGGGCTGGCTGCATAGGCGCTTTCGTGGTTTCCCCATACGTAACGTGTATCTGAGCCAGTTTCCCTTCGAAAGTCCTCCACGAAGGCATCCCTCCCCTTAGGCAAATGGCCGTCCATACTTTGCCGTAATAATATAAACCAAACTGTCAGTTTAAATGAATTCCTTGGAAATGCATAGCAAACAGAAATTAATGTCGGATTTAATCAGAAATTATTCGTGAATTTACTTTAAAATTTAATAATTTTTGAATGAATGAAATCACTTGATTTAGTAAGGAAAATGTTTTCCATATCGTTTCCATCCATTAAAATATATACTTTGAATTCTTGGGGAATGGAAATTCTGTTTCTGATAGGAAAATTCCGCAAAATAGTTTTATTGAGATAAGAGAAACACAAAGTACAACTGCATTTAAGATTAAACCAAGTCATTAAAATATAAAAATTATCAACGAGACATTAAAGTTTTAGAATGGTTGCAGAAAATCTTTTAAAATGCTTCAGTGCATATTCTTTTTAGTCTTTGTATGATCTAAAACTACGTAAATGGCATGAAAAATAAGACCTTTTTGCGAAACAGTTGAATGATAGGAAATTGTTATTGGTTTTATCCATGTTGCAATAATTTCAAATGTGGAAATTTCCAAAGAATGCTAAAAAATATTGTTTTGAAATTCCAACTTTCAAATTCAGAAGTCATTTAGTGCGAAGTGATTGAATTTTACAAGGAGAGTCTAAAAGGAAATGAGAAGTAAAAGACGGTGCAAAAATGAAATACAGAGTTGTTTTCATGTAGAAAAATCCTAATAATTCTAGAAATAAAGGTTAAAATAATCTGCTTTTAAATTTTCAGTCCTGTATCTTTTATCACTTTGAAGCATTTTGTAATTGCTACGTAGAAGAAACTAGCACTGGCAAAATGAAAACAAATTTGTTCCCTTAAGGAACATTAAAAAATTGTAGCAAAAATTTTTATGCTATTAAAGTTCATAAAATTTATAGTTCAAACACACACGTTAACTAATCAATAAAGGTATAGACATATACCTTCGGTAGATTATATTATATATAAACTGATTTTTAAGTTAACATATTTTTCTTTGATGTTAGTTACCAATCTTCATTAAAATCTATTTTGAAAACAAGTTTTTAAACATTAAAAATCCATTTTTAGACACAAACATTTTCGAAAAAAATTTTTAGACATTAGAAACCCATTTTAGACATTAAAATAATTAAGATCTCTTGCAATAATTTTTGATGTCTTTACCTCCTCTTCCATTACAGAAACATTTTGAATCTTTAATTTTCATTATATGATATAAGATTTTACCAACATTCTCCTCTTAATATACTGCTGGCCACCATAAATGCAACACCCTGAAGGAAGCATGCAAATAACATGAAATTTACAACATGAATTAGCGAAGGTGAGATATGCAAATGATTTGAATTTCAGCTGAGACGCACAACACGCGCGCCTGTGGCGCCACTTCAAAGCGCTATTTAAGGCTTGGAGGTTTCGACGATTTCAAGTTCGGCAATTGTGTTTTTCTTGTGGTTTTTTCAAAAAAAAAAAAAAAGATCCATTATGCCTCGTAGTAAACAGCGATCATCTGTGCATACGTACGTATCTATGTACTTTTGCGTGTATGTACTTATCACGCGTAAATCAAAAACAAGTAGCCTCAGAAGTTTAAATTTTGTTTATAGGACTGCTATAACACGCAGATGTGCACCTCCCTTTTTGGCTGCAATCGGTCGCAACAAAAGTATATAAATAAATATATAAATATATATAATATGCGCGAAATGAAATATATGAGAGAATTATTTAAGAATTGTAAGAAGCATGATCCCCTACCTATTTCCATTTTTATGAACTTGCAAATTATATAATATACATTTGAAACAAAAAAAGTAAAAAAATAAAAAATAACTTCAAAATACAAAAACAGTGAAAACCAAATATATATATATATATATATATATCCACTCTGTTTTATTTTTGTGCTCAAAGAGCTCAGATTTTTTATTCTTATATGTTGGTAAATTCTCCATTTTTTGCTTTAAAATGGATTGAATATGTTGTTCTTAGCTTCCGGTTAAGGTTTTTATGGCTTTACTAAATTTGCGTGCAATATTTGTAGAATTATCAACAATTTAAAAGTTGTTTAAGTGCGGCTAAGGCTAATTATTTTGATCATAGCGGCCATATTTTTTTTACATTTGAAACTTAGCAGAACAGTGGATTTGTTGCCAATCTATAGAAACTAAGTTTCGCAAAAACAAAGATAACGCCTCCTTTTATTATTGCGAATTAAAGCATGCTTAACCCCTTCTGGAATTTATTCAAGGAAATGCAAGTAAGTCTTTAAGACTTACTTCGTAATTTTTAATACAGATATTCTGAGTTTTTATGTATTTTTCCCTTGTCGCGAACTGAGAACAAAATTCATTGAATGAGAAATACTGAATCGTCTGTGAAAAGCTGTTCCTTTCCTTTTGTTTGTGTGTGTGTCTTTGTGTGAAAGTATTTAGTTTCTTTTATACATTGTTTTGGATTTATTATAGTATTTGAATAGAACATGTGGCAACGATTATATATTTCTTTAGACAATATATATCATTTTTGTGCATTCTGAGTTATAAGATGAATGAGATGTAACGCTGTTAAGTGAAACTTGCGTCAAAGTGTCGCTATGGTAAACAAATATAGTGAATTTTAAAAGAGCGCATTTATTCTATTGTGGTTTATGCGCTATCGCCGATACATTATTTTTATAAAAATTATCCGTTCGAGTAACAAAGTAGCAATAAGAAGCGGGTATCACCTTCATATGATTTGCTTCTTTTTAAAATTAAAACACTTATTAAAATATTTAATAAGTATATATTTACATATTTCTTTATTAGGTATAATTCTTCAGTTATAAGCTTAAAAATGTCGCAATTTATTTTACTTTACTCTCAAATATTACAAGGTTTTCGAGGAAATATTCTTTCACATTTTTATGAATATCGCCATAGTGATTGATCACTTAACAAGCGCAGAATTTGAAAAAATAAAAAAACAGTTTTAGGTTCGCATAGATATTTTGCAAAATATATTCCAAATCATTTTTTGTCCCAAATGTTAAATTTTACATTGGTTCATATCTTTCCCGTATGATTTTGTTTGGTTCATTTGAATAATATAAAGCATTTTTAGGGTTATCTGCATCCAGTTTAATTTACACAGCACGAAATCGACCAAGAAAACCTTGATTCCCATAGACGGAAAAAAGCCGGAACAAACGTGCATATTTTATCCCCGTTTACAGATGTATCTACTAGCAGTACAGACGCTTCCACTCATCACCATAAAACTATGCAGCTATTTTCAGGGATATTATACATATATTCGGGGTTTCTCGCTATTTTTATCCAAAAAATTCTGAATTGAATAAATTACAGAAAAAAGGTTGCTATTCTGATAATTAGGTTTGAAGTAAATGACGTTTGTTTAGATGAAAGCATTTATGTTAGCGAACAACATGAAAAGACTGTCATAAAGAATGATCAAAATTTAATATCTGAAGAAAAACTTCGAAAAAGACAGCAGACAAGAAGTAATAATATGAAAATTCAATATTCGTCAGACATCATAAATAGCTATTAGTAAATGAAAACACATATTTTAATGTACACCAATCTGAATAGTAGAATCAAAGAGGTGAAAGAGTTTTGGCGCAGCTGTTCCCGAATTAAAGATAGTATAAAGCTAATAAAGTTTTATTTAAATTTGAAAGCAGAGTTTATGAATGCAGTTTTACTTTACTTTGAGAGGTACACAGCGAAAAAAAGTCTGAAAGTTTCAGATTTTAAATTACGTCCAAATGGGCGTTTTTTAACGTTTTGTGTGTTACCTTTATTTATTAAATATCACGTTCTTCGCGCTTAAAACCATAAAATTCAGTTCAACAACAATATCGCAAAATAATTTTAAAGTGAGCATATCTATAGAATTTCCAATACACAGTTCCGCGCGCTTTACATAAAAAGGTTTTTTTCCCCGTACAGTGTCGCCATTGCTCGCTTTTAAATCGTTTGGGTTTGTTCATCAAAATTTCGTGCTTTACAAAATATGAAATAGATAATAAAAAAAATTCAAAATTCAAAATTCAAAATTTGAGCTTCCAGACGAGCATATTCAGGTGGAAACGCACGTTATTCAGAACTGATGGCTCTAGGTAACGTTGCTTTATCACATTTGGAGAAATATACATACATTTATGCAGATTCTTCACTATTTAATTTCTTTAAATATAATACAGAGCAGCAATATTTGCTGGCAACAGTTTGAGAAGTGATACAGATTTTTAATGTTTCCAACGCAAAACGAAAACAATAGTACCTTCGGGGACAAAGTCCCTTTGTACTAATAAATAAATAAAAATCTGAAAGCTTTTAGATTTTAATTTACGCCAAAAGGGGAGTTTTTTTTAACGTTTTACGTGTTACCTTTGTTCTTCGCATCTAAACCACAAAATTCGGTGAAAGAGCAGTATCACAAAATAATTTTAAATTGAGCATATCTTTAGAATTCCGATACACAGTCTGACGCGCTGGTGACAAAAATGCTTTTTCTGTACAACGTTGCCATTGCTCTCTTTGAAATCCTTGAGTTTGTTAATCAAAAATTCGTGCTTTTTACAAAATAAACTAAATTCCAAATTTCAAATTTGGGCTTCCCGGTGCTCATATTTGCAGTAGATTACGTCTACCAAAATTCGATGGCTCTAGGTACTGTCTTTTTATCGCAATGCGAGAACTTGCATACATGTATGCACATTCTACATTATTTATTTTCTCTAAATATAATATAGGACTCCAATATTTGGTGGCAACAGTCTGAAAAGTGAAACGACATTTAATGTTTTTGAAGGAAAATGACGGAACGAAAACAATAGTCCTTCAGGGACAAAACCCCTTTGGACTAAAAAAAATGGGACAGTTCTATGTTTTCAGTTCTACTGGGTCGTTTGACGTAATTCAAATTGCGTTTTCCATGTCTCATAAGCGCGACTTAGGCTATATGTTGGATTTATATATAGTATTGTTTTAACGTAGGTATTTTGGCACAAAATCGAACATTTTCTGAATTAACATGTCAATCTTTTTCCATATAGCGATTCTACGACTCAAATTATGCCTAAATATTAAATTTTGTAAAATGTGATTCAAAATATACGGAGAAATTCAAAAATTTATCTTGGTGCATTTTTTCAATTTGCGCCAAGAATGGGTTACTTGGCGAACTCCTTAATTTATAGCAACCTAATTTTCCTTTACTTTTTTGCATTGCACACGAGAGGAAAAAATGTCGTCGTTGATACCTTAAAATAATTTTAACAAAGTGCGTAGACCGCATTGAGGTATTTATCGCTAAAAAAAAAAGATACCAAGTTCAAAATGTGCCAGTATGTAAATTCATGTATACCTTAGAAACTTTTGAACAAAAAACTCTCATTTTTTCTAAAGATACCTAAAAATGCATTTACTTTAAGAGGATGTTAAAAATTTTGTAAGTTATAACGCAAACATTTTTTCTAAAAATTTATGAAAAATATTTAAAAACACAAATTTAAAAAATAAACCGTAAAAATGTGCGAATTATATTTGGATTAAGTTTAAATTTCGAATCCTGGAAGAAGGAATCAAAGGAAAAGTCTGAAAGTCTAAGAAAAAAGAAAGATATTACTATATATATATATATATA